>JAAGEH010002528.1:41018373-41037331 GCA_011751065.1 Lasiurus cinereus
GTTCAGCATTGTGTGGTGCACAATGCTGAACAGGGTTTGGAGACTTTGAAGTTATATTCCTCCCCTTGAGAGTTAGAATTTAAGATCTGGGGTCTCCGAGGAAAATAACACATTCATTTAGAGTAGCAAAAAGTTATTTCTCTATTGCCATGCTGGCATGTGCAGAGCATAGAGCCCTCAGGAAGGGGCCTAAGGACAACTGTGTTTTGATAGTAGACAGTGGCCTGAGAGCTGGACTGGGCAGGGATAAGGAGTTGCGATGTGAGAGGCACCATGAATGCACTGGACTTCCACAGGCCCCAGAGAAGCACAGAAAAAAGAAGAGATCCATGCAGCCTGTTTCACGTGATAATAGATGAGCACAGGAAATCTGAAAAGGAGCTATAATGGCTTTCCAGACAAGTTTGCTCTCTTTGGGCAATCACCCTTACCTGCACATCTGTATGAAAGAATATTTCACTCCAGATAACTGAATCCAGTAATGATTGTCTTTTAAAGGGCCCACAGGTAGAAAGAACTCAAAATGAAGTGTGCCCTCCTGCATAGAAAGGGAACACCTTCTCCTTTCCTCTCAGTTACCCAGCAGCAAGGGCTGCCAAGAATTAAGTGTCCAGTCCCCAAACAGTACTCTCTCCAAACTGCTGCCAACTGCTTGCTCCCCTTGAACAATGCCAGCCTGCCAAGTTCAGATACATCTAGACTAGCTACTGTCTTAGTTTCCTAGGGTTGTTGTAGAAAATTACCACAGACTTGGGAGGCTTAAAACAACAGAAATTTGCCTGGCCTGGTGTGGCTCAGTGGTCGAGCATCAGTTCGATTCCAGGTTTGATTCCAATTCTGGTCAGGGCACATACCCAGGTTGGGGGCTCTATTCTCACTAGGAGGCATATAGGAGGCAGCTGATCAATGATTCTCTTTCATCATTGATATTTCTCTCTCTCCCTCTCCCTTCCTCTCTGAAATAAATGAAAATATATATTTTTAAAAATGTACTTTCAGAGTTTTAATTAAATGTATCTGGGTAACATTGATTAATAACATTTATAAGTTTCAGGTGAACAACTATAACTGAGTATGGGACATAGGAGGTCACAGGAATCTTTCATGGAAAAATGTCAATATCATGACATTCAAGAACAGTGGATATCTGTTTGCCAGTGGTGTGTGTGTGTGTGTGTGTGTGTGTGTGTGTGTGTGATGTATATACATGTATATTTGTGGGTAGGATGTGGGTTTCCCTTCTTTCTTACCTGCTTCTTCCCCATTAAAATAATTAGAATGATTTAAAAAGGAGAGACCAGTGACACTAGAATAAATGTCTTTTTCAGAGAAATTTATTCAGTGGATTCATATGTTTTCTGGAATATCTAAAATGCATCTCTCCTTTCCCATAACAAAAAACTAATATTCTATACATTAATGGCTATAATCAGTTATATCTGTCTTCTGATTAGTAAGTAGATGTTTATTAGGTAGAACATGGATACTTATTTGGTTCTGTAGCTATCTACTTAATGGGGTTTTTTGAATCATAGCTTTCCTTGTAAGCTAGAGTGAAAGTTAACATCTGAAATTCTTTTCCCCAGGGGAAATATAATTTCACTTATTAGATTTAATGGCTTAGATAGCTTTGCTTATAAAAGCAAGAGAAATAGCCAAAGAAAGGCGAGAGGTCTATTGTCTAAAGCCTTTATTGATTTGGGTTATTCTTAAAGGATAAAAAAAATTTAAGTTCTTATACCAAAACCAAAGCTGCTTGATGAGAACTAAGTTCATGCTGAGATAAAAAGTTACAAAGCAAGAGAACAGCCTCATTATATTTTTTAAAATCCCAGGGAGAGCCATTGTTTTGCCAAAGCAATGTGGTAAGACAGCCTGGGACCCAACATCGGTGCCCAGGAGACTAGGAGTAAAAAGCTTTAGAAGCTTTAAACTTAAAAAAAAATAAGATTAAAGGAGTTAATCAGGAAATCTGAGGTTATATAAGGGTGAGCAGGTCAACCAGCTCATATATCTGGTTTGGGGCACATACTTGCAATGAGCAAACTTTTCCATGGAAGATTGTACTTTATGATAATTCTTCCAGAATGAAAGTAGTGACAAGAAACATTAAAATTTGAAAAGTGATCCCCACCACCATCGACATCTGAGAACATCCTGGCCTCTCCAGAGACATCTGACAGAGGAAAGCTCATGAGCCAGCTGGGACTCGAACCCCAAAGGGACAGGCAGGAAGAGGCAGGAAAGTGGGTCATGTTTGGTGAAACAGTCTGTCTGTCTTGGCAAGTCAAGCTGGCCTGGCCGCCTCAAGACCTCCTCTCCAAAGGTGACAAGGCTGATGCTCAGACTTTGCATGGCAGTAGGGGTAGGGACTAAACATAGATCTGGAATATAGGCTCTGAAGCTCTCAGCTTAATAACCACACTACTTTCCTCTCAACATTAGTGGGAAGAAGTCATTCACTATTTAAGCAAGAACCACTCAGGATAAAAACGAACAAACATACAAACAAACAAAAAGCTTTCTAAGATGGTGTGTTGAAGTGACAAGAGTTCTAAGGAAATGACCCCACTTCTTCTTGACTTAATCAGGATTGGGTGTCTAGGAAGGATCATAAAACTTGGAGTAGGAAGACAAAGTTCATTGACACATACCAGCTGATACCTCATTAAGTCTTTGCTAGTCAAAGTGACACCATTTACTATTATGCCCAGATTTCAAGATCCCTCAAGACCTCCAGGGAGCCGAGTCCGATGCAAAAGCAAAGAGCCTTTATTCAAGCTCAAGCTCAGTCTCTGCCTCCTGCCGACGCATCGGCAGGATGCAAAGAGCCCCGAGTCTCAAAAGTATAGCAATTTTATAGGGCTTGGGGTTGGGTGGTGGGGTGATGCTGGGATCACTGAGTTGGCTGATTCTGATTGGCTGGGTGAGGGCTAGGGTTCAGTTACACAAAGACAGAATGCGGTTAGGTTATTCCCCTTGCATTCCCATTGGCTGATTTAAGGGTGGGCTGGGTAACTGACACATTCTGTGGTTTTTCTTGGAGAAGGGGTCATCTTGTTCTTCAGAAAGCTGACAGTGTCTGGGAAGGGGCCATGAGACCATATCTTAAGGCCTGGCCTGATGTCAGCACTGACAACTCTATCTGGGGGATAGTCCCCAGCCTCTCTGGAATGGGGCATGCTCAAAAATTCCCACTCTCTAACATTACCTGCTTATTCTGGTCAAACTTTATTGACACTAGTAGCTTAGATTTGAAAGGACACCTGTGTTCTTTGCAGAACACTCACGGCAATGTTTTGAACAACCCACATTTGCCCTGTGTTTGACTCATAATGCCCAACAACAACAAAATGCTGCTATTTTGACAGTACACAGAATGTGTTGTATAGCTTGGACCTTGCTGTAAACTCAGTGGTTCTACCTGCTCATTTTCTTTTCACTTGTGATGCTGATAGCTTGTTCTAGCATGCTATACAGAAAACATGAACAAACCCCAACTTGCAGGAGAGCAATTTCTGCTGGTTGTCATGACAGTGAATAAGTGACAGGCACCAAGTCCCCATCTGCGATGAGAATGTGGGCTCTCATCACCTGGACTCCTAACTGTGAGAATTATAGTGTGTATGCATTTTCTTGATTTTATTTTTATGAAAATATAGTTTCCTTAGCATCAGACTTAAGGAACACTTGATTTTTCTTTTTGATGGGGAATTTGGCAGAACAAAGCGTAGGCAATTGGCTGGGAGCTGTGTAAATTAAGAAAACCCGATTAACTTGTTAGATCAAAATTCATCTAAGAATTTAGGCTTAACCCTTGGTGAATAAAATATCCTTCTAAAAGCATTAGCAGTTTGTCTTTAAGTGGAACATTGGATTACCTCAGTCTATGCTTCCTTGCTACTGGTACACGGCAACCTTTCAAGATAGAAATCAACTTATGGTATAGAAAATGGATACAATATGCATAAGTTTGTCTTGATGTAATAGGGATGACGAATTCAATGTTCTGGTAAATAAAATATTCCAAATAATTAAACTTTCTCTATATAATGTATGTTTTCACTTTTCAACAAAAACATATTTAAAATTATATTTAACATTTATGGTAAAGTCACTGATAAACTCCATGCCTGCATCTGTCATCTATTAAATAAGAATATTAAATCAGATTGGTTTTAATATTAGCTCTTTATGATCTAAAACAGATTATTAACCTGAGATCAACCAAAACATAGATGTCCCATAAATGAGCACCAAATTTGTATATATGTACTTATGTGCCTTTTTCCAGTACTTGAACCCCAATAAGGTTAAGAACACCTAACATTTATTCTGCAATGAGTTTGATCCTTAAATGATTCACTTTTTCTTTGGAAACTCATAAGGTTCCTTGAGATGGTCTGGTACTTTTGGGTGTACTTACACTAACAGTAGTACCAGCTCAAGTTTATTTGGGCCATGGCTTTCAACCTACAGGCTTCTCTTGCAAAGAGCAAAGGCAAAGCTTGTCCTTTCAAGTTGTGGATCAGGAAATGGGGTTGGGGAAAGAATGGCTCAGGATGTGTCACTGAGGCATTCAGTGAGAGCTCTGGGAGTCTGTCATGGGTGTTTTTACTTCCTGATCTGGTGTTCTTTCTATTATAGTCTGTTATGTAGTATGCCTTAGAAGCTACATTTTAATGCACACAGCTGAATATTTTGGAGGCAACTTGGTTAGTTAAGGTCTTTAAACTCTTAGACTCCTCCCCCCCCAAGACACTAATTCAAAATTAATCAGACTTGGCCTGACTGGACGTGGCTCAGTGGTTGAGCTTCCCCCCAGGAACCAAAAGATCACAAATTCAATTACTGGTCAGGTCAGGGCACATTCTCCAGGTTGTGGGCTCAACCCCTTGTAGGGGGCATGAAGGAGGCAACAGATTAATGATGTTTCTTTCTCATTGATGTTTTTATCTTTCTATCCCTCTCATTCCTCTCTCTCAAAAAATCAATAAAAATATTTTTTTTAAAAATTAATCAGCCTAGTGACAAGTATGAATTTCAATTTAAAAATGGAAAATACTGCCCTGGCCAGTGTAGCTCAAGGTTGGTTGAACATTGTCCCATGCACTGAGAAGTCACCTGTTGGACTTACAGTCAGGACAAATGCCCTAGTTGCCAGCTTGATCCCCTGTAGAGGGCATGCAGGAGGAAACAGATCAATGTTTCTCTTCTCCCCCTCCCCCTTTTCTCTCTCTCTAAAAATTGATAAAAATATACTTTTAAAAAAGAGTAAGATTGGAAAATACAACCCTGAACATACATTTTTTTTCAAGGCCCTTGCTCCTTAAATTCTAATAAAAACATTTGAATAGCACCTTGTGGTTCCTACAGAGGTTTCAAAACTACCCTCAATCCTCACAAGCTATTGACAGTCTACTAGTAGATAAAGAAAGTCAAGACTCCTAGGAGTGAGGGCACATGTCCAAAACTGCAAAGAAAAGGGTAGAGCCAGAACTCAATGCCAATCCCAACTTTGCACCTGTTCACTTGACCACAGCTGTCTCTACAATGTTGTTAGGGCATTGGGGGTAGAGAAAGGGGGCCCAGGTTAGGAAATATGTTGTCAGGTGAGGCCATTTTCATAGACTCAAGTGTTGGAAAGAGAGCTATGAACAAAAGAAATTCTATAGTAAGATAACAGTGCATTTCCTGAAGTCTAGATTTGAGAGAGATGTATTTCTAACCAGTTCTGAGACTGGAAATCCTCCAGATTTCTGGAGGAAAACTACTGAGACTGAAATCCTCCCTGGTTCTAAATGCAGCCCCTAACTTCTTACAAAAACAAAAATTGTGGATTTGCATAGCCTACTTCAAAGCAGAGGGACTATGAGAGAGATTTAGGACAAGAAAGGCTATTGTTGCTTTCTATGTCTTACTGGCTTTGTGCAAATTCCATAGGACTCAAAACCCAATAATTATCCTATTATCTTTTGCCAATGATAAAGCTTTTTCCTAAGCAGTTCTATGACATTAAGTAGCTGGCGGAGATGTTTATATGATCAGTCTGTGCCGAAGGCACATTTTAATGCACTGGGAGATGCATGATTTATGTATTCTGATTTCCATCTCTAAGAGATTTACAATGGGGTATGGATATATAAAATAATAGAGTGTTTTGCTAGTACAAGGGAAAAAAACACTCAGATGCAGCTAGTCTGATTCTGTCACCACAGTGGTAGAGGAGCAGCTCAGACAAGTTCTTCTTCCACAGCTGCAAACAACAAAATAAGATCCGAAGCATGGAGGTATGCAACAGACTGACATACCTCGATGTGGGGGTGGGGAGATGAGAAGAGATAAACCAAAGAACTTCTATATTTGTATGCATAGCCCATGGACATGGGCAATAGGATAGTGAAGACATGAGGGAGGGAGGAAGGACTGGGACGAGGGGAATAAAAAAGGAGAAAATGGGAGATATCTGTTATACTATTGACAGTAAAAATTATATATATATATTTTTTTTTTAAAAGTACTTGGGTTTGCGGCCATTGACCTACTTCTGAATTCCAACTCTACCATTTACCAGGTAAGGGAAAGGGTAACTAACATTAAATCTAATAAGGTGCCAGCATGTGTTAGGCACCTTACAGATATTTTCTTGTCTGGCTGTACAGCAACCCTGGAAGATTGGTATTACTGGTCTCTATTTCCAAATGAGAAATAGAGGCTTAAGGATGTCTAATGGTTTGTCCAAACCACAGAGCTAATGGCACTCAAATTTGAACGCAGATCTTTCAACCATTAAACCCATGCTCTTTCTCTTATTCAGGGCTTCTTTTCTGGATGTCACTGTCTCTGTATAAATTTGATCATTCAGCACATCTTTTAGAATTGTTGGAATACAAAAGATTAATCTAACCTAGAACAGTCCTGATACACATAGGAGGTCTTTTTAAAATTGTCTTTCTCTTCCTATACTTTGCTATGGTAAAGTTCTGATTTTGTTTCTTTGTTGGTTTATTTGTTGGGTTGATTGCTTCGGGTTATGTTTTGTTTAGATTTGGACGTAGCTCAACTCTTTTTAAAATGCAGAAGCAAAAAGTTGCCTCTAAACAGAGGTGCCTCTATGACTTTAGAGAATGGGGAAGGGAGATACCTTTTTGTTCTCCTATTTGTGTCTGGGGTGAAGAGCTGCATGGTGGAGAGTGGGATGGTATTGTTCTGCTCCTGGGGAGAATGTGTGGAGTGTGCAGGTGTCTCTTTAGTGTGCACGTAGGCCTTGTGCATAACTTTAACACCCCTCATGAAGCAGGGGAATCCCGTTGCTGTGGGAGGAGTTGAGGCAGGATCACAACCAAGCTGCACCCTGACAGATCTACAGTATTTCCGAGTGGCCTCTGTCAAGGTAGGCAGATAGCCCAGAGCACTGACCTGGCCTGGGGCACTGGAAAGGTGAACAGAACTTCACCAGAATTAGGAGAAACTGGCAGTATATATTTCCTTGCCTGTAAATGACAGCCTGTTTTCAGAGCAGCTTGGGAAGAACTATTAGTCTCAGAAATAATTAATTATTTCTGTATGTATGTATGTATGTATGTGTGTATGTATTTCACTTTGTTCCCTACCTAAAGGCCCTGGAGCCCTCTGTTGACAGATAATGAACTATCAAATGATAATGAACCACCTACATGACATGTTCCAGGGAAAATGGAAAGCATCCAGATAAGCTAGAGTGATTGAAAACAGGTAGTGATTCTTAATCTCAGAATGGTGAAGCAGCACCTTCTTTGAACTGGGGGTATAAAATAGTGATTGAGACATATACCTCATCTGGAATGCACTCAGGGTCTGGTGGGAGAGCAGACTTGCAAACAGATTGATTCTATAACACAGCTTGATGGGCTTTGTGTGGGAGGTCTGAGTGAAGTGGAATGGGAACCCAAAGCAGTCAGGGTAACTATTTTGCCTGATGGAGGAGGGGTATTTGAGTTAGTTTTTAAAAGATAAATAGAAAGTTGCCAAGCAAGGAGAAGGAGGAGAGAGAGGGCATCCTAGGATATTGCATGTGACAAAGCCCAGTATCCATAACAAGAGATTGTGAAAAATCCATGAGGCACAGCCATAATACAATGAGATCAGGAACCAAGCTTGGGGCAAGGGTGAAATATCTGGGCTCAAGTCCTGGCTCTGCTACTTCTAGAATGTGACTGAATGACTCAATCACTATTGGTGAGGGTTGCTGTGAGCATTAAATCAAAATAGCCCTTAGCCCAATTCTAGCACTAGTAGTGCACAGTAACTCTTATTAGTATTTGTGGTGGCAATAATCAATTTTACAATGAAGTCAATAACTAAGAACATGAGTAGTGTTCTTACTTAGACTTCACAAGCGGCTTTTTAAAAGAGAGAGATCTAGAACAGAGCCGTCCAATAAAACTTGCTGTGATGATGGAGACGTTCTCTGTTTGCACCATCTAGTTCAGCAGCCGTAGCCGAATATGCCTATGGAATACTTGAAATGTGACTTGTTCAACTGAGAAACTGCTATTTTAATTTTATTTCATTTAAATAGCTACCTGTGCCTGCTGGCTACTATAATAGACCATGGGGGTCTAAAGCCATGGAATTACAAAATGGAATTATGAGAGAACTTCGAGGTAGATTTAAAGTTTTCGCATTCTCCCCCACCACTGCCATTTTACAGATGTGGAAATGGAGGCTCAGAGAGGAAAATTGACCTTAGGGCCATACAATTAGTAAATGACAGACCTAGCACTCGAACCAGCAGGTCTTCTGACTGAGTTCTTACTGTCCTGAAGTCTGACTGGGAACTTTCCCTTTAGAAAGTCCCCATTGGCCAAGCATCTTTTGGCCACCTCCCCTTTCCCCACCATGCACATTTCTGCTCCTTTTGTTCCTAATACATAGGCTGCATCCAGTAGGTCCCCATGAATCCAAAGCTCATTGACAGGTACTTTAGTTCCTAGTTTTGACAAATTCTAATGGGAACATTGTGTATTGAAAGAAGCTCATTTAGTACAACCATTGTTTTCATAACTAGTACTTTTTGTTCTTGTTATATTATTATTTTTTGTTACTTTGTCTGGGTGTTAAACCAAAGTGTTAACAAAAATACAAAGTTTCTTACACTATGTACAAAACATGAACCCAAACTCTGTACTGGAATTTTGATGAGATTAAACCACTTGACAGAATTGTTAGTTAAGGAGGGATGATCAGGTGCAGACACAAGTCTTTGCATCAACCAACGGAGTTAGTTATCCTTGAACTCAAAGGAAGATATGCTGAAGGGACTATCGTGGTGTCCAGTCTATAAACATAGCCCTTTCCTTTTCCTGCAGGGAGAAGCTCCCACCTTTATCTGAGGCAAACCCTGGTGAGGCATGTGGTGTCAGGGAGCTGAGCTGTGGGTTTGTAGCCTCATTCTTGCCCTTGCAGACACTGTAACACAAAGACGTGGCTGTGGGTGTGGATACTGTAACCTGAGACGTGGCTGTGGGTGTGGAAGCACAGGGTGAACAGCTAGGGAGGTGGGGACAGGTCAGTTAGCATTTATTCCATGAAGTGCAGGAGGTACTAACTCTTGTCCTCCCAAGCCATCTCACTGCAGCCTACATGAAGGACAGCACTCACAACCTTGGACATGGTTTTAAGCTGGCTCTGCAAGAGTGCTGAGGCCATACAGGTCCCTATGCTACACACACACCGTCCTCTGCAGCTCCTAGAACATTCCAGTAGGCCCTCTTTTCAGCCTGAGCTGTGCTTTTCATAGTCAGTGTAGCTAACTCTTATTCATCCTTCAGATCTCCTATAAATGTTAGTCCTTCTGATAGCATTCCCTAACCCTTACTCTCAAAGAGTAAATCAGCTCCTAATAACACCCTGAAAAAAAAGGAGAGAAAAAAATACCCTGCAGATTACACACACACACACACACACACACACAGTAAGTTTCATTTCATCCTTCCTTGATGTTTTCATTATGATTCTTGGCATAATTCTTAAAATGATACCTTACTTTTATGATTATGTGTTTGATATCTATCTCCTTAGATCAGTCAGCAATTTTCAACCTGGTGTTTTATAGGATTTTTAAAACATGCAATATCTGACTGTTTTAGTCCTGGGCACTGACCCTTAGATTCTCAAATAAAAAATAACAATAGCCAACACAACAATAGCCATCCAGTGTCAATGAATCAAAATTACGTTTTGTTAGATTGGCAAGAAAATAAATATATTTTTGGTGTGCTTCTGGATTTTAGTAATTAGTTTATGAGTGCCATGAGATGAAAAAGGTTGAAAATCACTCCCTTATAATCTATAAACATCCTTAGTTTATAGATTCTATGAGGGTAAGGATTATGTCTGTTTTTATTTATCTGAGAATCCAGTCCAGTTTCACACACTAGAAGGTGCTTAGCTGGTATTTCCTGAATTCAAACATAAGTGAAGAATTGTGTCATAGAACTGCATCATAACTTATTTAGCAACAATATACAAAGAATAATTTTTGTTGAGTGAGTGAATGAATGAGAACTCTAGGTTAATTTCTGCTTTCCTAAGAAGTTTAGAGATAGTGTCACCTTCAAACCGTTTAGGACACAGAGAAGGAGGAGTGAGTGGCAAGCAACTAACATAGTGTGATAATTGAATTTGTGTGTGCCTTGTAAACACGGCTTTGAAGAAAGCTGATATTGAACCTTTAGGCAAAATAAGCCTCTACTACTCACCCATCCTGCTACCCAGTTACTGGGGCCAAGACAATTTGCCTTAATTCTACAGTTTGTCTTGCATGGGTGGACATTGTGTTGAAGCCATTTCTCGCCTGATAGATTGTGAGTAAACAAGATTTTAATAGACATTCTTTAATGTAAAAGAAAAAAAATATTCGTGATAGAAAAACGTGTTTCTTATTTATTATCCCCAGGGACTTTTGTGCAGGTGGTTCTTCAAAAGGGCCTTTGCTGAACCAGATGGTGGGTACAGAGATGCATAAAAGAGTTGGGAGTATCTGGGGTATAGACAGATTGGAGTTGATGGGCTCAGAGGCTTTCTGGGCAAGTGGAGGCTTCATGGGCCGACCTTCCTGTGGAAGAAGGTAGAACTCTGATACTGGTGGGGATTTTCATTAACTTGTGCTGTTATATGTCATGTAACTATCCTCCTTACCCTCTACCACGTTCCATCATGAAATCTTCAATGAAACCTCTTACTAATACTTTGGAGTGTGAGTTTCTCTTTGGATAGCTATGGAGTGTTAAGGGTCTTGCTCTAAGGTTAAGAAGCAAAAGCCTTATTTGCAACACTCAGAACAATAAAAATAATCCGAAAAATAGGATCATGTGATAAAAAGGACACCTCACTTCTGTGGCATTTTTTCCAAAACTCCAGAACCCCATTCTCATGAGAAAACACAAACAGACTTAGACACCCTGCTGGCCAGCTGGCCAGTATTCCTCAAGACCAGCAAGATGATGACAGCAAAGATGGAGGAGACCAGGGAGACATGAAGACGAAATGCAAGGTGGTACCTGAATTGGTTCCTGGGACAGACAGAGGACATTAATGGGAAAACTGATGAAATCCAAGGAGAGTCTAATTAGTCATGATTGTAATTAAATTTAAAGATTTAATTAATAGTAGTATAACAATGCTGACTTCTTAGTTTTGACAAAAGACATTAACAGGGGGAAGGGGCCTGAGTGAGGGATCCATGGCAACTCTCTGTACTATCTCTGCGATTTTTCTGTAAATCTAAAACTATTCCAAAATAGAAAGTTTATTTACAGGTAAAACCTCATTACCAAAATAGCCCATGTTTTCTGTAAATCTAAAGTTATTCCAAAATAAACAGTTTATTTAAAGATGAAATCTCAAAACTAAAATAGTCAGTGTTGGCTTTTTGCTAAACTAGTTGGCAAAGCAAGTAAAATGACTAAAGTTTTACTTTGAAACAGTTTCTTTAAACCAAGAAATCGCAAAAAGAAAAACTGAAGCTCCCTGCTGAGCAGACAGTGACATCTGTTGTTACCAATGCCTTGACCTTTGGCTCCTATTGCAGCACAGCTATCACTGTGGCAGAAAAGATCATTCTGACACTTATGACACTGGTAAGGGAGATTTATTCAAGATTCTTGCAATAGGTGTCAAGATCATCACAATAAAGGAGAGAGACTGGGCTCAACTCTGAACCCAGCAGGGACATGTGGGAATTGATAGCCCAGGAGCAGAATGAGGGAGGTCAGTGGATGGAAAATTATGAAGAGGAGACATCAAAGGTAAGAGGATTCTTGCTAAACCAACTTAATGGGAATCTTACAGAAAGGAGGCCAAGGACGTACAACATGAAAGGTGGGGGATGAGGAACTTAGTCAGGTGTTAAAAGTGATCAGATATCGAGGTAGGGGGATTCTCACTAAACTGACTTGGCAGAATTCTTGCTAACATGGGCTGGGCAGGCCAAAGACAGTATGAAGAGGGGGAAGGGGAAGGTCAAAGCCTAGAAGAGGGCTCAGAGGAGCCTAACTAACGTTTAGTTAAAGGGAGTCTTTATCATCACCAGTCACGCTAATACCATCTGATTTCCATTGAAGTGGTGTCTCTGCTACCAGCCTTGCTTGACTTGTAGCCAAATGATTTGGTTGCATCTGTAATCTTGGCATGCTGTATAGCCCAACAGCAGATTCCACCTGTGATTTCACATCCAGCATCTGGATCTTGGCCATTGACATTGCCAGGTTAATGTCACATGAGCCAATTTCTTCCTAGATTGATTGGCTGGCGTATCTGGATTCAGCAAGCTCTGAGGATTTGGCCTGTACTTCTGCAGATGGTTTGGTATCTGCAACCCACCGGGAAGTTCTTTCCCACAGCAGGAGTCCTTTTTTTCCAGTCAAAAGATCCTTAGGATGATGTAAGAACTTTGCAGAGTGTAAACACAAGCCCCATACATCTGCTAGGTCAGGTGAAGAAGAACTACATGGGAGCTGTATTTCCCTGCCCATCACATTTGTTCACATTATATATATCCAGGTGTCCAGGGCTTTGCAAAGCTCCATCTCTCCTTTACATTCCTCTTGGTATAGAATGTCATGGTTGTTCATCATTTGTATAGGTCTCCGTACTAGTAGTGTCTCTCCAAGACAAGCCAAGTGATAAAATGAGGGCAGCCAGGCAATTTCAAACAGAACCAGTTTTGGTTTTTGGCCTGTATGCTGACCTAAAATTATCTTCACAATAGCCCTATTTCTCCAGCTGGCTTTGGCTGTGGGGCACCTCAGGGCTCCGTCTGCAACAAGACAGACTGTATCACGGGGAGCATTTGAGGGGACAGCTTGTGGGGGACGGATGACGGAGGTTGACATTGGCACATGCATGGGCTGAATTGGTGAAAACTTAAATTAAAAGTGGTACCTTTTCTTGGTTTCTGTTCCAAAAACAATTTCTCAAGCTTACACATTTTGACTTTCTCAACTCCTTAAATAAATTCTGAAAGGACAGGGAAGAAGGTCATAAAATCCAACCAAATTCATGTCTACCTGTAAGGTCCTCCTGTTCTGCTGTTATTGAACTTGTGGTTTTTTCTCCAGGGTATATTAATATATGGAAAAGGTGAAAGAGTTGCTAGAATATTGGGCAAAATGTAGCCATTATTAAGCAACACGCTGACAGATTGTCAGCTAATACCCCAACACTTTGGTGGTCACTTAAGCATCCCACCAGCACAATAGATAAAGCAAAAGACACAGGATTCTGATGTCTTGGAGAACTGACAAAGATATGTAAGAATTTCATTAATTTTGAAGTATTTTCAGAGTTGTTTTTCCCCCACCTTCCTATCATTTTCCTTCTTGCAAAACTCTTTAATTTTAACGCCATCTCTTAGCCAGCTTTCAAAATAAAATTAATGTATATCTATGACCACATTTCCTTTCAGCTGTTTATAATATTTAAGGACAAGCCAACCATAATTTGTTTATAGAATTTGATCCCATTTCTGTTTCTCTATTTTGTCTCCTAGAAAGCACAGGAAAATAGCTCTAAATATATCAGAAAAATTAGACATTGAACTTTACTTTCCCTCAAATGCTACAAATAAAATTAGAGCATTTGTCTCAAGAAAAATTAAGGAAAAGAATACTGCATCATTTGGAAATCAGATTACTAAAACATCAGGTCTACATAATTAAGTTTGTACAGGTCAGGAAATAAGAAAGTCAATTTATTCTGGTTTTATGCCTCACCCTGTATGTGAGTACTGTATTCTGTAATAAGGCTCTTATTCTTCCTGAAGTCTATACCATCTCAATCTCAAGTGAGATTTGAAATTTGTACATGCCTCACCCTAATTATTTGTCAGTGTGCATAGAAGAAGGAAAAGAAGGGAAAAAGATACTGGCACTTAAATGAACTGATACAGTAATTAATTGTGAAACCAGCAACCATCCCCTAATGGGGTTTTGCTAATTTTTCCTCCATTTTTTTTTTCTAGAACAAAAGAAGGAATTTTTCCTTTTGATCTTTTACATCTGTCTCCCCATTACTCACAGGTAGCAAAATACATGATATAATTTCATTGGACAGAATTAAAAGCTTAAGTTTGGGAAGGTGTCAGACTTGTATCCTAGAAACACAGACCAATCAGTAAGATCTTTGGTTTCTGTTCATTCTAAGAGTAATGGTGTTTCCCGATATTTAAGAAACACTGTGATGCATTGAGAATGTTTCCAATTACATGGCCAATGGTGTCATTCTAACAATGTCACTGCCCTATGTCAGAGCATAGAAACCTGAAACTCTGGGGATAGAGCTTGGATGTTGCTTAATTTTATAACATCACCACATAGTTCTAATGTACAACCCAGAAATGAAAAACACAGTTGTAACAATATATCTTTGTAGCGGAAGAAAAAAAGAAATGCAGTGAAAGAGAACTGTAGATTGTGAGCTGCTTGCCAAAGTGGTTCATGTTCAAAAATAGAGTAACCTTCCAGACAGAGAACCAGACTAGACTGAGTACAGGCACACAGTGACCCGTGTTTGGGCTGCCAGCCTCCCGTTGCCTGTAGATACTAGCAGGATAGCTACAGTGTGTGTGCACAGGGCTTCTCCTGCCAATGAGGGAGAGGTTGAGGAAGAGCAACCTCATCTTCTCTGTCTCATCTTCAGGAGTGCCCAGAGGGGCTGCAGCTCATAGGCCCCTCGTGCTGTTGGGAGGTCCAGGGCCCCTTCCTGGCTGTGTTAGATAGCTTCAAGTGTGTTTGCAATCATTTGGAAGGAAAACACAAACTTAAACTCTGACTTAATATACAAGAAGAGTCTTAAATGTAGGGAGCATAGCACAACCCCCAGAATGTCACATCATGCAGGTTGCTGGCATACAAGCACCGATCTGGATTGTCATCCCCATTTTACCCAGGCTAGCACATGTGTCTCGCCTTCCAGATTCCCATGGCCCTCCAGCCAGAGGAAGACAGAGAGGGCAGATGGCTCCACACTTTATTCCAAAAGCGAAGTACCCGTCCTCCTTGTGAAAACAGCCAGTGTCTCAAGAGAAGTGATGCATTCTCTCGAGCAACTGGTCTGAAGGCACAGCTCTGAGAGTGTTCCCTTTCTTCATGAAACTAGGAACACACACACACACACACACACACACACACACACACACACACACTCACACTCATACTCAGAACACCAGACTGTAGCATGATGGAACCAGATATCTCATGAAAAGGCGATGCCTTTGTTCCTCTCCCACTCTGGCCACTCCTTCTCTATTGGGTGCTCCTCAGCACCTTGCTATCAGGCCGTGGGCATCAAGAGAGTGGCCAGGGAGCATCGGGTTTTGTTTCCACAGTTTTTGAGAACATAATGAATCACACTGTCATCTTAAGATCTGTGGGCTGAGCTCCAAGGCTGCTAACAAGGGTCAAATGAATATGGATGCGACCTTATTCTATTGTTCAAGTCATCGGCATCCTCCAAAAACAAGACATTTCACAGCAGAGGATCAGTGTTCTCCCACCTGTGATCCAGGGGCCAAGTGCTCTGAGTGAAAGCAGGATTGTCCCCACACGAAATTAGAGGCTACGCCTCCCTAAGTTAAACTTAGAAGTGACAGTATGTGGACAAGAGGTGCATAGCATCTGGGGCACCAGCCAGATGAAACATTCCAGATCATTCTCTGCCAAGCCTAATTAGTGCCCTGATGCCAGCCTGGCCAGAGGGGGCACTGCAGAGGGGGCTGTGCTCTTGTGTGGCCTTGTCCCTCTTCTCAAGGCTGAGGGGTTTCTGGGCCACCTGGAGCTGGAGAGTTCACATGACAGCCACTAGAGCATTTGGTGACAGGCCTAGCCTTTGGTGGCATAGGAGTTGGGGAGAAATCTTAGCATGCTAACTTTGGGGTGGAGAGAAGGGCTAGGAAATAAAATTGTCCTTCCCCTTCTCTCACTTTCCAGTAAGTCTAGATCCAAAATGGGGAACATTTTTTTTTTTTTTGCCAAGGGCCATTTGGATATTTATAATATCCTTCACAGGCCATACAAAATTATTAGCCTGATGTATTTGGTCAAACATTTAATTAACTCACCCTTAATGCTTGGCAGGGCCTTGTACAGCCCACAGGCTCTCTAGATCGAGTAAAACATCACATCTCCCTGTCATAAGTAGACCTTTTGTTGCCAGGCATGTGGATTCCTATGTTATAGATTTTCCTGAGCATATTTTAAATCCAGAGGCACCGTTTCTCCTACTGGCAAACGTCTACCCAGATTGTTCCCAACCTGTCTGTATATGTTCAAGACAGCTATTCAATTTTTATATTACCACAAGCACAACCTAATCAGGAGCAAATGTTCCACAGACAGATTTAGTTCTCTTTCCCAGAGCTAGTGATCAATACCTTGAAGTGAGAGGCCACATGGAGTTTTTGGAGCCACCTTGTAGGAGTCACGGGTCTCCTTTCCTGCCTCAGCTCCTCCGAAGCTCAGGGACTTTGAGTAAGTCACCCACCTCTGAACTCTAGGCTTCTGATCTGTGAAATGAAGCTATATTTGTGGAGTCTAGGAAGAGACCTAAGGATCAAGTACTGAGTGTTCGGGGCAATTGCTTACTACAGCTCATTAGTGCTCAGACACCACGTTCTTGTCTTTATATCTACCATCTCTGAAACTGGATAAGTCACAGTCAATGGCCTATTGTAGTTTATTGGTGGTATTTGCCTCTTTCTTTATAGTACACAAAATAATGGTGCGCTTGATTATCCCAACTTTTTAGGTCATGTTTCTGAGCTGGGTTTCTTGATCTGAAAATGAAGCTAGACGAGCTCTAAGGCTTTAAGTTCTGCTTTGCTGGATGGCTCATTCCATGCCTTTGATCCATTGGCTAGGTTAATGAGGACCTGCCTGAACTTCTTAATGATCTTATTCCTGATCCTAAGGCTGATCTTGATCTTATTCCTGATGTTCTCCCAGGCTGATCTAGATTTTTCTTTCCAGAAGAAAGTCCTCAAGGTTTTTGAGAAGTCTGAGATATTGGGACACATTCTTCCTGCAGCACCCATGAGCTGGATGTCACCCATCCCTGCCAGGACCAGAGCGCAGCCACAGCATAATCATTTTATGTGGCAGGTGCTTCTTTATTGACACAGAGCTCCTCGATGTCATTGGGAGTGGGGGCCTAGCTGGAGGTGTGCAAGGATGAACAGGGTATGGACAACATGAGTGTCCCTGTCGCCAAGCAGGGCGTGGATGAAAACACCAGTATTTCCCGAGTCATGCCCAGTGGATCCAGCCTGCCAGCACCACTCGAGGAGCTTCAGAGACGAGGGAGGGTAAGCTGAAGGCAGTACCATGTGGCTCTTCCACGAATTGTCCTCACTGTGTTGTTTTAGGCTTGGCCCTGGAGAGTTTGCCTTTTTAACTAGAACCAGTGCCTGGAAATTTATGGGTGCTGAATTATACTTCACTCTGGCTTCCCTTTGTCCCCTACTTCTTCATCTTCCAAATAGGCAATTCTCCAAGATCTGTCTTGTTGTCTTTATTCTTTATGTAATTGATGACTTTCTGGCTTTTTTTTCTTCATAATTCTCTTCCAATGATATCTAGAAAAAGCTAACCAGCTAGGGGGAATCCAAGATGGCGGCATAGGTAAACACCTACACTGCTGCCTCGCACAACAATTTCAAAACTACAACTAAAAGACAGAACGGACATCATCCAGAACCACAGGAAAGCTGGCTGAGTGGAAGTTCTAAAACTAGAGGGAAAGAGAGGGGCTCACGGAAACCCAGAGGAGCTGCAAAAAGCTGAGGTACAGAGACGCACACGAGGAGAGAGCGGGTGCCAAAGTACCTGGCTGGCTTTCCCTGGCGGGAGGGAGACGGAGACTCTCAAAGGCATTGAACTCCTTATCCTACGACACTAAACCCCAGATCCAGCCAAAACTCATACAGGGGGAGTTTGGACTGTGAAAAGGGAGAAGTGCACGGAAATTTAGGGGAGTCGCAAAAGATCAAAGGCCTGGTGGTGCGCACGCACTGCGTGCAGGACAGATTGGTGATTGTGCCGCTGGCTTTCGCTAGTGGGCGGGAGACAGACCCTCACAACTGTGCCACTTCTGAATCCACTAAGCCCCTGTTTCGGACGAAACCCTGGAGACCTAGACTCGTGTGGTCCTGGTGCACAGGGGAGCTGGAAAGGCAGCGGTTAGGGGCACTGCGGGCTTGCGCACAAGGACCACTCCAGCCATTACCCAGTCACGTGAGACTCAGGGGCTGTGGAGGGCGGGGCCGACTGGAAGGCCTGAGACTCCACCCATCCCAAGCTCAACAGAGGCTTCTGAGACTTTGTGTCTGGTATCATAAAGCTGAATTCAACACAGAAGTTTTCCCCCGGCATAGTGAAAATGCCGAGACAAGGGAAGGGATTACAAACAAAAGAAATGGAGG
>JAAGEH010002528.1:41037731-41085364 GCA_011751065.1 Lasiurus cinereus
CTTCACAGAGAAGAAAAAGCTAAAGGAGTTCATCAACTCCAAACCAGTATTATATGAAATGCTGAAAGGTACTCTTTTAGAAGAGGAAGAAGAAAAAGGTAAAAGACAAAAAATTATGAACAACAAATACATATCTATCAACAAGTGAATCTAAAAAATTAAGTGAATTAAAAATTTGATCAACAGAATAAACTGGTGAATATAATAGAATCAGGAGCACAGAAAGGGAGTAGACTGATAATTTTAAGGAGGACAAAAATCATAAAGCATCAAACAGACTGTGAAATTACAGCAGAAAGATTAAAGTTAGGTGAGGTAGATAAGTGATGCATGCATATAAGCATAACCAATGATCACAGACACTGGGGGGTCGGGGTATGCCTGGGAGGGAGGCGGGGCCATGGGGAGATATGTATAAAAATTCATAAAAATTAATAAAAAATTTAAAAAAAATAAAAAAATAAAAAATAAAAATAAAAGCTAACCAGCTAGCATGACATTATTCTCTCCTGTCCTGTTGGAGAAACCATTCCACAGTCACCTGGGATCAGTAGAGCACCCTTCGAGCTCTACTAAATTTCATGCCTCCCACACTCTAGTTGAGGAGAGTGGTGTGAAAATGTCAAACCTCCTTAGATTGTATACCAAAGCTGGACTTTATGAAATAATAACTCCATGACTTGAAGCAGGAATTAACTTTTGCCATGCCCTGGTCCATTAGGAAATAATATTTGCATAGCATATCAGAGTTAACAAAGTAGTATCTAGGGCCAGTTGCCTAGCTGCCCCCTAGGCTGAGTGACTTCCTGTCCACACATACCTGTAACCTATTCTTGACACCACATTGGAAGTCTGTTATAAAGAATTGCCCTGCCACCAAACAAGCAGAACTTGCTTGTAGGAGTAGAAACAAGTAGTCACTGCACATTATCTGTATACCAGAAAGTTCTCCACTACTTAGGAGCATTATTTTGAGTACTAACAGAGTTTCCTTAGGTTTAGAGAATAATAAAACAAAAATCATGAAGTGTGAGAATAGTTCATGTTTTTTGAATGTTCACTAACCTGGTACATAGTGTTCTAAGTGCTTTATGTGGTTATCATGGAAAAACCCCAGCCACGTAAGATTGGATCCTGTCCAGCCCTCAAAAACTTTTTGTTCAACTTGTGAATTGAAATGGTTTTTATATTTTCAAAGGATGTTAAAGGAAAAAAAAACGCACAAAAAAAGACTAATATCCCTAAAGCCTAAACTACTATCAGGTTCCCTGCAAACAAAGTTTGCCAACTCCTGTTGTAAAGGATGGCAAGAGAAATAAAACTCCAGAAAACACCCAAAAGACCCAAGTAAGCCGCAAGAAGGCTGGCTGGCCAAAACTCCCTAGTTACTGAAAGGAGACAATGAGACTCAAAAGATAAGAGCAAGATGACTTTTATTTACAGCACAGCCAGAGCATCACATGGCAGGGCCGGCCTCTCTGCCACCAAATCCCACAGGACATGATAGGACTAGATGACGTCCGTGTAGGCACTTGTGCTGCAACTGAGGAATCCAGGATCATGGGCTCAGCACCTTTTATGGCAAGTAGTGAGCAAGCCAGGCTCCCCCTGGGGAGTCAGTAGTCAGGTGGTAGTCTCTCTGTGTCACATTGACCTACTTATTCCTCTGTGTGACTACAGAAATGGCTCAGTGTCAGAGGATCCTTAAGGCTTGCAGTTTGGCCCACTCAGCATGGAACTGTGCAGGTGCTTGGACCTATGGCAGACTGCCTTTCCCAACAATAGATTGTCCCTTTCATCCTCACCACAATCCTGTGTCATAGAGATGACTACTGTCCCATTTTACAGATGAAGAAACATAGGTTTAAAGGAAGGAAAGTAACAAAGCAGCTTGCCCAAAGTCAAAAGTAACTCATCCAAGGTTGCAAAGCTCCTAGGTGGCAAGCAATGATTTAACCCTGAGCAGTCTAAAATCAGAGCCAAAACAACATACAGTTGCCTCATTTCATACAGCAAGAAGCCAAGAACCACAAGGACTAGACTTAAATTATATACTGATAAATTAATTCATTGTTTTGCCTTCTCCCTTTAATAACAATAATGCTAAGAGATGGCATTTTTACAATGCGTAGAGCCTGCCATGATAATCTTTTAAAGATTTACATACATCTGGATACCAGCAGAAGTTTGCCAAAAACTTCCCTGGTAAAAAATGTATTTGGCTAGGTTCTACCTTTCCCAGTTGTTTTGAAAGTTTCCCTTTGCAGTTAGAAAGGCAAAATATAGATTTAATTACCCTTCTCCAGCTAATGTTCGAACTGCCTAATTACACTAAAAGCATTAATTGCAGATGTTATGAACAGGAACTCACCACAAAATATTTCCTCATAATTTAACCAGGCCCATCAATTAAACAAAGTTCCAGGCATCTTCTTCCAAACCCTTTGCGTTTTTCTCTCTACATTTCCACAAACAAGAAACTGATTTGTATGTATGGTGTAGAAGCAGGTGCAAATGCATGCTGTGCATGTGTGCCCATGTGTAAAACTAGCACTGTCATCAGAAGAGGTTGTGGGAGTGGGAATGAGAGCAAATGCACCTGAACTTGGATAAAGAAGCTAGGTCTGACCCAGGGGGTGTAAATGAAGGGGCCAGGGCTGGTGTAGGTAACTTTTGGGCTACAGGTCCGAAATTTTGTGAAGGGGGAGAATTTAAGGGGAAAAAAAGTGGTCTTCCTTATAATATCCAAAGGCAGAAAGTTCAGACAAGCCTCAGGCAAGATGAGGAAATCTCTTGATAAGGAAGCTATTGCTCAGCTCCCTGAGGCCAAGGTCCCCCACCCTGCTCTGTTATTCTAGGCCAGAGTAAACACACCAACAAGCTGGGCTCTGGACTCAGACTGCTAGGTTCACATCTCTGCTCTGCCTCTTCCATTAATCTCTCTTTGCCTCATGACTGTCAACACTTGAGTTTAGTTGCATCCTAAGAGAATTAAAGGAGGTAGTACCTGACACCTGCTTCTCTCATGTTTGCTTTATTCCTGTTCCCTTTCATCTGCAAACTGGCTTGCCCTTCTTTTTTACACACATGGGAAGATGCCCTCCCAGTGGAACCATTAATTCTACCTGGTGTCTCAGTCCCAAGTACAATTTCCAGGAGGAAGGTATCTGATTGGGCCAGTTTTGAGGTCAATGGGTCAAGTGTCTGTCCCAGTCAGCTGTGGTTAGAGGGCAGGAACACAATGTTTGGATGTGACTACAGGGGCCCATTCCTTTGAAGTGACACAGAATTTCCATAACACTTTTGTGTCTACTATAAATATTCATAATTATAAATGAGAGAGTAATGTTCTAGTAGTCCTATTTATAGACAGTAATTATATTAAGGGAAGATGTGTGTAAATTGAATCCTATTTTAAGTTGTATATAAGAAGATCATGAAGTAAAATTATTTGTAGAAACCGCTTTTAAATTTAAAATAATAGTTACATCAAATATTCATTCCATACATTAAAAAATAAAATATCTGAGGTGTTTGTTATGTAAGCCAGGTTATGTCAAGGGCAGGAGATAAAATTGTGCAGTTTTAAAGACTGCTGCTCACTTAGGTTGATTACTTTTTGAAGAAATTAAACTTGACAGATTTTGTATAGTTTTTGGTATTCTCTTGTGGCTGATCGATAAGAACAGAGTTCTGTTCTGTTTTGAAAAGGGATTGCAGTCAGATATGAAGAAGCAAGTGAGCACCTACATCCTCCAGGGATATTAAAAGATCTTTGTCCTTTCACTTGTTTGAGACAGAAACAGATTGTCAGGATCCTGACTGTTGTCTGAACTGCGTTCATTTCATTAATTCTGAAAGGAATCCATTTCTATTCAATTCAGCACTTACTGGGTGCCATGCAAGGCTGCATGCTAGGCTCCATGAGTGAAGTCAGAAGGGGTAACATGTGGTCTGTTCCCTTGGAAACTTCACTGTGGGAGGAAACAGCCAGGTATGCAGTGGACACATTCACACTGCCATGAAAAAGATGACCACTATTCAGTTAACTCCGTAGCCTGGAACCTTTGCACATCATGGTACTCAGTCATTACTTGTTAAATTAACTAATTGGTGCACCAAAGCAAGATGACAAAAATACTATTGCACACATACCAAATGTTATGAAAGTATAAAAGAGAAAGAGTCATTCATTCATCAAATAAATACTTCTTGTCTTCCAGGCACTGTTCTAAGCATAATCATATGGCTATTGCTTCTGGCTGGAAACTTTGAGAAAATGACATGAAGGAGTTGGCATATGTACTGGACCTTACAGATCAGATTCATAGGTGTAAACAGACGTAAATGGGCCTGAGAGAATTCCAGGAGAAGCTAGACATTCAGTTTGGCTGGAGATGACAGGTGTGGGGTGACGTAAGATGGCTAAGATTACAAAGGTAGCAGAAGCCAAAATCACTAAAGAAAAGGCCTTCAGTGTTGGAGGGTTGGCTTGGATTGAGTTTTGTAGACAGTGGGGAGCTACTGAAACTTTGGAAGAGGGAATTTATATAAGCCAGCCATCCTTGAGGGAGTTTTACCTGGAAATACCGTGTGGGATTTATTAGTATGCAAGAGGCAAGGGGATCCGGGATGAGGCCTTCCAGCAGAGGAGTGATAATGGGAAGCTAGAGAGGGAAAACGAATGAGAACCACTGGAGTGTCAGAATTCATTGACATATAGGAAGCATCATAAATGTAAAACTATTGAAACTGGAAAACAGATCAGATGAAAATAGTAAGAAGTCAAGGTTTTGGAGATGACTCCCATGCTTTAAACTTATCTAATCAGGAAATTGATGCCCACCACTTGTGAAAATAGGGGGCTCCAGGGGAAGGTCAGATTGGCATGGAAAGTGAGAAGGTGAATATATTGGACTTGAGGTAGGAGCAGAGTATCTGCATGAAAAATAATAGCACATCCATTGACAAGGCTTTTAATTCAAGCTAGCAAGACCTGGGAGCCACATTTATTGGTCCTGAAGGAACTGCCTTTCACTTTTATTTATACTTTTATCAATAAAACCATTTTTCCAACTGGAAGGAGAAATAATTTTGCAACTACAGTATAAATAGGGTTTGGTGAGTTCCTCCAGAATACTATTGACCTCAGCCTAACACAGATTTAGCCAGAGAAGAAACTTAGATATGTAGGAACAGCCCTAGAAACAGTACCTCAATGGACCTCAGGCTCTGTCTGTGATCCAAGGGACAGGGACATAAGACCATCCAACGAAAGTCTTGGACAATCATAAGTTGTTACCAACTAGTTGAGAAGACAATGAAAATCACAGCAGAGAGTGGGAGCTTAGGATCAGAAGATAGATAGCCAAAATAATGGTTGTCAATCAAGTGTAGTAATCAGGATAATTACAGATGGCAGTTTTTCACCTCTGTTCACCTTTAAAATATTTGGCACATAAATTCCATTCTGCTGCTGTCAATTTGCCACTAAGTATTTGACAACGATAACAGCTAAAGCCATCAAATTAGGTGATATTGTGAAGAGCTCCTATATTTATAGACTGTGAAGAACTAAAAATGAAGAAGACAGAGATAAGAGAAGGTTCAAAAGGATGCACTATCATGGAAGCAAACGGAAGATACTTCACTACCAACCTACTGAAACTGGGGAATAATACATGTTGTTTTAAACGGTTTCAGTTCTGGGGTGATTTGTTATGCAGCAATATATAACTGATAAACAAGGAGAAGGGGAATGGAATGTATGTGGGGACAAATATAAAATATTTTATCCCTTACTTTTTATATATCTTTACAAGATAATTGAGTGTTTAAGAAAAAAAATAATTTTATATCAAATGAAGAATAGAAATGAATGACAATTTTTGATTTTTGGTGACAGAAAGCAGATGAGGGCTTGTCTGTGAATAAGGCTGGGTGTAAGGAAGGATGGGATAATGAAAGGGTACAAGGAAACTTTGGGGGATTATGGATAAAATCACTCTCTTAATTGTGATGGTTTCATAAGTGTGTGCATATGTCAAATCACATTAGTTTTGTATACTTTAAATATGTGCTGTTGATTGTACCTTATTTTTAAAGTCAGAAAAGATATAAATAAAAGAATAAGGAACAGATAATAGAAGGTTAAAGAAGAAAAATGTCAATGTGGGCTCTAATTATTATAAAAGATTTCACAGAGGGCAGAAGCCCTAGCAATAGATTTGGGCTTTGGCAAATGCTAGAAGTGGAAAGAGTATCAATAAGACCAAGAAGCAGGAATTGATATGGTGTGTGGAGGAGAAAAATAAGCTGATACCCAGCATTTAACAAAGTCTTCCTCAGTCTTTATGGGTAATGTCTTCCTGAAGACCTCCATAAGGCAAATTTCTATAAATCTAAAACACAATTACTATTAATTTCAAGAGATGGTGATACTTATTGAATACTGGAATTAAGCCACTTATACCAAAACACCACCAAATCCCCTTTCCAACGGATACTATCACCTCAGTGAATTAGATGTCAAGGGGTAGCCTCCAAGACAATTTCCCTTCAGTAATTACTCTGTGATAAAGCTAAATGCCTTTGTTCAGCTCATTTATGGCTATTGAATAACATGCATTTAAACCTTTCCTTTCCTTTCCTTTTTAAGCCCACAAAAGACAAACTAAATCAATACAAGCAAAGCAAATAGTGCATAAGATTGTCACTATTATAGACTTGAAAACCAAAAATACTGGGAATACTTCACCAGTGGGAAGATGACCTCATAGGGGCTCTTCCTGGCATTCAGCTACTTGGGAGACACACACCTTTCAAAACAGTTCTCATAAATGTGCATAAATGCATCAGCATAAGCCAAAGTAGATATTCATGAAACTTCTTACAAATTTAAATTCTTGTGAACCAAAAGGGCATTCTCTGGGGTATAAGTATAATGGAAATAAGCTTAAAGAATAGTAAATAAGACCAGGTTAAAGAAGGGTTATAGTTGTTAGATTAAGAATTTTAGACTTAATTGGGAGGCATGTGAGATCTGGAAAAGGGGAGTGACATGATGAAAAACGTCTTAAAGGTTAATCTAGAAGTCATGTGCAGAGTAGGATTAGGCAAGGAAATAATAAGGTGGGAAAGCAGTTTAAGATGCCATCATGGGGTTGATGAGTAAGGTGTGATGAAACTGTGAGTAAAGAAAATGGCAATGCAATGCCAAACACATCCTGTAGAATAAAGAGGTAATATGCAAATTGACCCTCATGCCCTCATGTCACAAGATGGCTGCTCCCACATTGTCACAAGAGGGCTGCCCTCATGCCATCACAAGTTGGGGGCATTACAAGATGGCCACCACAAGATGGCCATCCCCATGTCATCACAAGATGGCCACCCTCACATTGTTACAAGATGGCTTGCAGGGGAGGGCAGTTGGAGGCAACCAGGCCTAAAGGGCAGGGCAGTTGGAGAGGACCAGGCCTGCAGGGGAGGACAGTTGGGGGTGATTGGGCTGGCCGGGGAGCAGTTAGGTGTCAATCAGGCCGGCAGGGGAGTGGTTAGGAGGCTATCAGCCTGGCATGCAGAGTGGTTAGGGGCAATCAGGCAGCCAGGTAGGGGCAATCAGGCAGTCAGCAGTTTCGGACTGTAAGAGGTATGTTTGACTGCCCTTTTAAGCCTGATACTGCAGGGAAACCAGCAGTCGGACATCCCCCGAGGCGTCCCAGATTGGAGAGGGTGCAGGCTGGGCTGAAGGACAACAATGCCTCCACCCCACCCCCGTAGTGGATGAATTTTGTGCACTGGGCCTCTGGTTTAATAATAATCATTAGTATTTACTGAGTGCTTTTTATGTGCCTGGCACTGTTCTCATTGCTTACATATATTAGCTATGCATTTACTGTTTATTTACTGTGGGATGTACTAGTATACTATTGTTATCCCTATTTAATATTTGAGAAAACTAAGGCACCAAGAGATTAAGTAATTTACTCCTGGTCACAGAGCTAATGAGGAGCCGAGTCAGAGTTTGAACAATGCACGCTGGCTCCTGAATTCCATGTGTGCTATGCACACTCACAGATATCCACTGTGTGCTAGGCCATGATAGGTACTGAGAGAGACATTAAAGAAGCCCAGTTCAAGAGAGGTCTTGGATACATTCACTTTTCTTATATCCACAGCCACTACCTTCAACCAGGACAGTGGCTTCTCTTCTCTGAAACAGCCTCAAGCAGTTTTCCAGGCTTCAGACTTCCCACCTTCCCTGTTCTTTCCCAGCCAACTTCTTCTCATCTTCCACATCCAATCTGAGATGTCACTTCCCTCAGAACATCTGCTGGAACACCCTAACCCACACGTGCCTTAGTTCCTTCAATGCGCTTGAATAGTACCCATTGCTATCACTAATTATACAGCATCTTAACCTCTTGCTTAATCAATAACTCACTCCACTGAATTTTAAGCTTTGTGAGGACAATGACTTTGTTCATTACTTTGTATGAAAAATTAGCAGGTTTCCTACTACATAGTGGGCTCTAATTTTTTTTTTAATTTAAGGATAAACTAGCATTGATTTTGACAGGGCATAGGAAACAAAAGTGAAAAGAAATCAAACCTTCTTCTAATACATTAAACCTAATTAGTGCCATCAGCAGCACTAAGGGAGTGTTTTGGAGAACTGTTTTGGAATTGCTTAATTTAGTTGGTGACCTAATGAATATGGTGATACAATGCCTTCCTTCCAAGAAGAAATGCCCCATGTGCAGCTGAAACAATGGAATAGCAACTCATTTGGGAGGTTGGAGATTCAGAGTTGCTAATTTCTGGATAATTGGCCACTTTTTGTAAAAGGGAATTTTGCTTTCTTTTTTTCTTAGTTTTGCTTACCTAGACTGGTGGTGGCTTTGTAACAGTAAAACATAAATCAAAATTATTATTAAGTAATTAATTTAATTACCAGCAATTTTATTACCAAAAATAATCAGTAGATATCATCAAAATTATTATTATACATAGAAAGGAGAATTAATTTTCTCTATGGTTCAGAAATTTTTCTCATATTTTTTGCTGTTGCATGCTTAGGTCACAAATGAAAGGATGGATTTCAGAGAGAGAAGCCTAAGCTGAAATGGTCTTGATTCAATTATGCAGCAAATAGAAATGCTATTTCTGATCTTGCAAAGAATAATTTTGGCTTTCCCATATATCATTATTTGATAAGGACTTAGTGAAAGGTGGATTTTCTGGATGAAGACTTGTGAATGCAATTACAGCTCCAGAGCCATACCAAGCCCAGTGCTTCTGCTTCAGTCCGCAGAGACTAACAATTGATAAGTGCTTTTAGTGTGAGATGTGAGTCTGTCTTGCTAAAAGCAGCCTCAGAGCTAGAGAGAAGGTGTGTCAGTAGTCTGGCTGTCACATAAGCTCCTGACATAGGACATGTGGGCATCTGTACTAAGGCCTGAAGAATTTCCTTATGGCTAGCTTTATGGGAAATGTCTATGTTTGACTGAGCAGGCAGAATTTCTTCCTCTCTGATAGATCATTTCAAGGAGTGCATTTGTGTGTGTGTGCATCTGTGTGTTCTCATGTGTGTCTATGCCTTTGTGTGTTCATGAGCAGTTTAATGTTTCATTGCCATGTGTTTGCCTTGGCAGCCTCCATGTTAACAGGAATAAAAACCTCCTTTCAAAAGACCTGATGAACTACTGGAATCGCAAGGCACATTGGGTTCAAACCACAACTTTGCTTCTTATAAGTTGTGTGACTTTGGTTGAATCAATAAAGAAAGGTTTAGCCTTAAAGAAACAAAAGGAAGAAACCATGACATTTGCAATAACATAGATGAACCTGAAGAATAGTGTGTTAAGTAAAATAAGCCAGAAAACAGAAAGAAAAATATATATATAATCTCACTGATATATGGAATCTAAAAAAGAAGACTACATAGAAGCAGAGAGAATGGTGGTTATTAGAAGTGAAGGGAGGGGAAATGAGAAGATGATGGTCAAAGGGTAAAAAAAAGTGTAATTATGTAGAATGATTAAGTTCTACAGGCCTAATGTACAGCAAGGCATGTATAGTTTATAATACTATATTGTATGTTGAAAATTTGCTAAGAGTAAGAATAGATTTTAGGAACTCTCATCACAAAAAAACAAATGGTAAATATGGGAGGAGATGCTATGTTAATTATCTTGACTGTAGTAATTATGTCACTATACAGTATTATATATATACATACATATATATAATCTCAAATCATATATTCTATACCTTAAATATATACAATTTTATTTTTATTATTTGTAAGTTTCAGGTTTACAACATTATAATTTGATATCTGTATATATTGAAAAGGGATCACCCCCAAAATTCTAGTTACTATATCCATCACCATACAATTGACTCCTGCCCACTTTTGCCCACTCCAACCCCTTTCTCCTCTAATAACCACCTATATATTCTCTGTATTTATGATCTGTTTTTTGTTTTGTTTTGTGTTAGATCCCACATATGTGTGAAATCATATGGTATTTTTCTTTCTCTTTCTGATTTATTTTATTTAACATTATCCCCCCAAGGTCCACCCATGTTGTTGCAAATGGCAAGGTTTGATTTTTTTTTTATAATTGAGTAGTATTCCATCTTCTTTAACCATTCATCCATTGATGGACACTTACGTTGTTTCCATATATTAGGTGTTGTAAATAATGCTGCTGTGAACATAGAAGTGCATAAATCATTTCAAATTAGTGTTTCATATTCTTCAGATACATACACAGATATTGAATAGATGGGTCATAAGGTAGTTCTATTTTTTATTTGTTCAGTAATCTCTATACTATTTTCCTTAGTGGCTGTATCAATTTATACTCCTACCAATAGAGTATAAGGGTTCCCTCTTTTCCACATCTTCTCTAACATTTATTATTTCTTGTCTTTTTGATCTAGCCATTTAACAGGTATGAGGTGATATCTCATTGTGGTTTTGATTTTCATTTCCCTTATAATTAGTGATGGTGAGAATATTTTCATGTATCTGTTGGTCATCTGTATGTCTTCTTTGGAAAATATATATATTTAGATTCTCTACCCATTTTTAATTGTGTTTTGTTGTTATTGAACTGTATAAATTATTTATATTTTTGTATTAACCCCTTACTGGATGTATGATTTGCAAATATCTTCTCTCATTCTGTAAGTTGCCTTTTTATTTTAATGATGGTTTTCCTTGCATTTGGAGTCAGATCCACAAACATATTGCTAAGACCAATGTCCAGGAGCTTAGTGTCTATGCTTTCTTCTAGAAATTCTATGGTTTGGGGTCTTATATTCAAATCTTTATTTCATTTTGAGTTAAATTTTGTGCATGGTGTAAGACTGTGGCTTAGTTTCATTTTTTAAATCCATTTTTATTTTTTAAAAATAAAATAAAAACCTTGGATAAGGAAGAGGGTGATGACAGAGGTAGGGAAAGCTCAGAGGAGCTGACTTTATGGAGAAAGAAAAACCAGTTGCAAGACTTATTGACCTTTTGACTGCAAAGCCCAAAAGACATTTGGAGAAAAAAGACTGGGACACTGGAGATGATATAAGGCTGGATATAGAAACCTTATTTAAAATAAAGCCATGAGGTAGATCTGCCTCTCCCTCAAAGTAAGTATGTGTGCCTTTAGGGTGTCATTGTCCAAACCCAACATTGCCAGAGAGAACATAGAACATTTTTAAGAAGTGGTCCATGAGGTATAGAATAGGCACAGTTACTTTTTGAATAATTTCTTTCTAAATAGCAACACTTCTAAAGCTATTCTAAATTATTCTTTAAGTTGAGCTACCAGCAGAGCCAATTTTTATACAGCCTCCGTAATTCACCCAAGTTAGCTAGTGTTGCCAGGTTCTGTCCTTCCAGATTGATGTGTTTAATAGCATCTGCCAGCAGTGGCTGTGGAGCAGCATTTTAATGGATCCCAAAGATTTTTTTTATCAGATTATGCTGTTCTTCAGTAACAGTGCCAGTGGTCCCTCCCCAATTGGTGTTGCTGACACTTGCCTTAGCAAAGGTAGTCATGTTGCAAGCATTAAGAGATACTGAGAGTAGTAGCAGTGGGAAGTTGGTTAACACTGAAGGCCAAGTAGTGATTTACCTTATTTTAAGCTGAGATGCAAACTCCTTGAGTAAGAAAAGGAAGCAGCTTCTTTCTGGAGTAAGTGACTGTGTTAGGAAACAAGAGTATGAAAGAGTCCTGATTTGTAAGCAAATTAAAAATCAGAAAGTTCTTCTACAAGTGACAAATTAAGAGGTAATTAATCGCATTAACTAAGGATTCACTATGGAATTTCTCCAAACTGCTAGTTCCCCTCATCATGTAAAGTATTTGATTGAAATTCATTACCCACATCATCTTTTACATAAAGCATGGTTCCTCATATTGATTTCACTCATTATGGGGAACATTTCCGCAGAGGGGATTCACTTCCATGAAATTAAAGTTTACTCTAATAACATGTAAACTAGAAATAAGATTTGTCTCCACTTAGCTTATGTCTTCAAACCCTTGTGTGAGCTCCAAGCTTGCACAGGAAATTGGAGCCTCCTAATGACTGAGCTCCCATTCATTCTCCAGTCTCCTTCTTGGTCCCCTTTTTCTATAGGATGGTCTGCCTATCTTTGACAACATGTCAGGACTTAGACCAAATTCCATGAGAAAACAGAACACAAAATCCTCTCCTGGGGTCTCTGCTCTGCATATAGCTTCATCCACAGCCTCCATCTACCACCCAGTCCTATTCTGAAATAAACCCCCTCAGCAGAGAAGCCAAGCACAGCATTGAGGGTCCCTTGTGGGAAAGAGGGTTAATAACCAGGGAAGCTGGGTCTCAAAGAAAGAAGCAGCCTATTCAAGAAATTATGGCCTCGATACCCACAAAACCAGAGAGAGACTTTAGGGTTCCACATTCTGCCTCAGCACTTCCAGCCTAGAACACTCGAATAAAGAATAAAACTCATTTAGATGTCCATAGAGGACAAAAAGAGTGAAAGAGCAGGAATTATAATCATTTGCTACCTTACTTTAGTGTGCTAGTTAATAGTCTATCAATCCATTTTACCCACTCGTTTATCCCCTTCTGTCTTAGTTTGGGCTGCTGTAACAAAATTCCACAGACTGAATGATTTATAAACAACAGAAATTTATTTCTCACAGTTCTGGAGGCTAGGAAGTCCAAGATCAAGGCCCCAGCATGGTCTCATTCTGTTGAAGGCCAGTGCCTTTCTCTGTGTTCTCACCAGGAGGAAATTTGCTAGGGAGTTGGGTGGAGTCTCTAATCCCATCCACATGGGCTCTATTTTCATGCCCTAATCACCTCCAAAGGCCCTATCTTCAAATATCATCACACTGGGGATTAGGTTTCAACGTATAAATTGGGTGAGGAGAGGGCACACAAACATTCAGACCATATTAGACACAACAGACAATCTGTGTAAAGAAACGGTGGTAGAGGAGGAACTATGACTGTGACAATATCAGAGGTCATTATGCCGAAAGGTCAAGTACAGAGACATTAATCATCACCATAAAGGAGGAGGAAAATAAAGCTGAATTGCAACCATCAATGAAAAGGCTACATGAAATATAAAACAAACTTCTTTCTCTCCCAGTATGCCTTCCTGCCCATCACTTAGATACCTGGGTACCTTGGTCATAGCTGACACTCAATATGTATTGGTTGAATTGGACCTAAACAAACAAAAGTCTAATCAAATTTTTTAAGTGTAGCCGAGACCGGTTTGGCTCAGTGGGTAGAGTGTCGGCCTGCGGACTGAAAGGTCCCAGGTTCATTTCCGGTGGGCGGCATGTACCTTGGTTCCAGGCACATCTCCAGTGTGGGGCATGCAGGAGGCGGCTGATCGATGTCTCTCTCTCATTGATGTTTCTGACTTTCTATCCCTCTCCCTTCCTCTCTGTAAAAAATCAATAAAATATATTAAAAAAATGTTTTTAAATGAAAACTGCTAAGTGATGCTTAAAATTAAAAAAATAATAGTAGGATGCCATTCTAGTGAGTGTGTTCTTGCTTGTACCTCAGAGCACTGATAAAGCAGGCCAGCTTGTCTGATAATGACAAGGTAGTCCTATCAGTTTGGCTCAGTGATAGAGCATCAGCCTGCAAACTGAAGGGTCCCAGATTTGATTCCAGTCAAGAACATATGCCTGGGTTGTGGACTCGATTAATGATTCTCTCTTATCATTAATGTTTCTATCTCTCTCTTCCTCTCCTTTCCTCTCTGAAATCAATAAAAATATATTTTAAAAAATTGAAAAATAATGACAAAGTACAGGAACCTGATTGTTGCTGGGTGCTATTGCCTCTGCTTCCTCAGCCTCCTGAAGCCACTCAGTATCATGCATGTCATACCAAGACTCATAGTGAAAACTTTCCCAGAATTTTCTGAACCATGTTTAAATAAAGTGGAAAAATAAAAATCTTATTTAGCTTGCTTTTTGTCCCTCCTTTCTAATGCAATCTATGATTTTGTGAGGCAGCTCTGCTTTCATAAGCATTAACCTAGAGAATACCTCCAGGTACACTGATAGGTCCAGCTGCCTATGGCTTTGTTGAATGAAGAATGTCAGGAGCACTCTATCCCTGTGGCTCAAAGGTAGTGCCATGGTCTCCCCCTGATGGGGCCTAAAAAGTGCCTTTTGAAAATCATTAGCAGATTAAAGGAGCTTAGAGGTTAAAATAATATCCTAATATTTACTGAACATTTGCTTTGTGCCACATAATAAGCTTTTACGTGGTCTATCATCTATACTGTAAAGAAACCTAACCAACATTTCTTATCCCCCAATGGCATTTATTATTTACTTAGCAGCAAGTCTGAGACAGGCATCTAAGGCGTGGGTTGGCAAAATCAACAATATCATGGAGGTGAAAGCTCCTTCTTTTTTTTTTTACTTTCATTATCTTTAGTGGGTTGACATTCATCCTTGGCTTCACAATATGATTGCCACTGTGCCAGACATCACATCTACATTAAAGACAGGGAGGAGGGTGAAAGAGTAGGCTTCAAGAAAATTTCACTTACTTCTATATTCTTCAAATAGAGAAGCAAAATCTTTTCAGAAGTCCCTTAGCTTTTATCCCATCAATCTCAGCTCTACAGATATATAGATAAAATCAAGATGATTAAGAAGGCAAGTGATTAAAATAGACTGATTTTCATGAGTTTGAATCTAGGTTATACTACTTCCTACCTATATGTCTTGATAAATTATTTAACCTTTCTGCTTCAGTTTGCTTATTTTTAAAATGAGGACTATATATAGTAATATTATCCTAGGTTGATTGTGGAGGTTGACTTAATACTTATAGAGAACCCAGAATTTGGCATTAGAAATATGTTAACTAAAATGCTAGGAAGCAAGCAGCTTCATTTATGTGATTGCATTTCATGGGCATTATCCTGTGATTAGTCAAACTGCCTACTAATTCTTCAATAAAGAAGGGTGCATCAGCCTGGGGAGCTCCTAAGAACATCCTTCCAGAGGAAGATTGCCATTGAGCTGAGCACATAATACCTACAGCTCTTTGTAGAATAAGGAGTCATGGACAGGACACTTAGTGGAGCTGGAGACACAGTAGGACAAGAAGTGGGCAGGTGCATTTAGGCCAAGAAAGCAGTGGTACGATATACATCTTCCTCTGTCATTTCAGCAACTCTAGGAAAAGATCCTCTGAGGTAAGAGGTTCAGAATCAAAGCAGGCCATTATTATGGGCTTTATTAAGTTCTCATAGTTCCCAGAAATTGCAGGGTATAAGAAATGACCTGGTTGTGTAATTTGGACCTATAGGAGGTGGAAGAAGGCTATCCCTCCTCCCCTCAACCAGGCAAGAGACCACTGCATTCTACAAACACCCACACACACTGTGGGGTTTTTTTTTCTTTTCAACAACATAAGAAATTTTTTGATATTTCAGTAACTCAGGGAACAAAAAGGAGAGTCCAGCTGAATTGGGCTCCTGGGTCAGAGTGTGTGGCCAGTGACACCTGAGTATGGGGAGAGAGGATCACAGCCTCAGCTCTGGGTCACCAGAGGAATAGCTGCCTTTGTTTAAAGTTGGTCACCAGAAATCACCCAGGGTGCTACCTTGCACTTCCCCCTCCCCCACCCTCTTAGGAATGCCTGAAAATCCTGCCAGAGAAGTGAGGTCAGGAAGGAGAGTCTGCCCACCAAAGCTGCCAGGGAAACGTTCCAGGTCAGTCTCCATCCTGGGTTCAGGTGGACTAAGGCCCAGCTTTGGTCTGTACTGCCCTGGGAGTTCCCAGATTTTGTCCATCTTGAGGGGTCCCTGGGAGTGGGCTGCATGCCCTGGATGGATCACAGGCTGGGTCACAGACATATTTAGATTCATAACAGTTTCACAGTTAGACATTTTCTTGCACTGGGCCCCACACATGTTGGAACTGGGCCCATGGAAGGGACCTGAGATCCTGACTTTGTTATTCAAAAGGGCCCTGCTACCTGAAGGAGGTGTGTGGTCTTCTCATCCCATTCCACTACCCAAATGCACTCACTCGTATCCACCTTCATCCACAGTGCAGTTGAAGAGAAGGTACTAGATCTGTCTGTGTGGTTTCTCTTTCTCTCCGCTGCCCACCCTGAGAACCCCTAATAGGCTAACTTCAGAATTTCAGGCATCTGTTGGCATCCTTGCTGAGCACGGTCTCCTCCTGAGGCTGGGTAACACAGTCCTCTCAAGCCAATGATAATGTGTTGGAGTGGGCCAGGGATGTGTGGATTTGACTGACAAAGACAGATGTTTTCAGAGAAAAAAAAGAAAATGGTATATTTTTTCCCAGGAAGCGCACCATTCTTCACAAATGTTTTTTTTCTCAACATTTGCAGCATCCACAGGAGCCTGGTGATACCATTAGTCCTTGTTTTATGGATGGAGAAACTGAGTCATAACCAGGTCTGCAGGTTCTGACTTGGCAGCTGGATCACAGAGCACTTTTCTTCTTTTTGGACTAGAATTGTATCTCATTTCCCTAAACAAAATACTCAGGAGATTATTGCTTTTCTGCTCCAAGCAAGTATCTTCTAAAACACAGTTTGATGGCTTTGGGGCATACACATTCTGTCTAGACATATGATAGCTTTCAAATACCATATGGTTGGACCAGATTGATTGGTAATGTTTTTGCAGATGTTAGATGAACCTTCTGGGTTGTTGAGGCACTAAGCAGCCCTAACCCAACCTAAAGCAACATGAGGAGTTTTTGTAAGTGTGGGGGTCCAAACAGTATCTTCACTCAACAGTATCTTCACTCAATATATATATGATTTCAAGATTATTTTTTACCCTATCTCTCTCTCTCATAATGCTTGCTGAAATTTAGTTCATTCAATGTAGAATGTAGGGATAGTAAGTCTAGCCTCTGTGTGAGCCAACTGATTGATAGTCAACATTTTAAGAGCTGGTGACTGGTCTATGTCATGCACACAGAGAAGAAATCTTTGAAGTCTCCAAAGTAAAAATGAGCAAGCAAACATAGCAAAAGACTATTTAGAGATCCACCCAAAATCTCATTAGCTGGTGGTTTTCATGAAACTTACCGACAAAGAAAGGGAGGATACACTTCTGCTATCCTGGCCCCGCTTATAAGCCAGAGAACATTCCTGTTTTCCAAAGGGCAGAAAATCCATGCTTTTACTCAATAAATATTTATTGAGTACCTTTTCTGTTCCAGGCATGAAGATATAAAAAAACAACACACAGTCCCTATTATTAGGGCTGCCAACCACATGGGAGACAAGCATGGAGGGAAAGTATGGCTCAGTATAATGTGTGCTACAATTAAAGTTTGTATGAAATGCCATGACCACACAAAGAAGAAGGTCTCTGTGTGGCCACAGAGGAATTAAGACTCTGCATTTCTCATAATTGGGGTGGTGAGAGAGGAATTAGGGTGGCAAGAATAGCAGGTGCAAAGACAGGGAGGCAGACGGTGGGTATATTAGAATATAGACAGGAACACACTATGACTCAGATCCCTAAGATTGCAGGGCTCCTGAGGGGGTGGGGTCAGGGGATCATTAAAGGTGCTATGTGCTATGCCAGGGAGCTCAGAATTTATCCATAGGGCAATGGGGAGCCTGTTACAGAATTAAAGGGAGTTTGAAGGATTTAATATCATCAGATAAGTTTTTTAAAGATCACTTTAGTGGCCTATACTTAAGAATTTATTAGGGGAAATGGAGAAGAAATTGGGGCCCAAACTTCAAAAACATCCTTGCATTTCCCAGTACAATACAGTAGAGTGGTTAAAAGGTTAGTCTGATTCAGGTTCAAGGTTCAGCTGTGGCATATAGTAGCTGTGTGACCTTGAGGAAGTTACTTAACTTTTCTGAGCCTATTTCATCATCTGTGAAATCAAGATAATAATGGTTATTATGATCAAATAAGATGATGCATGCCGTGGCTTTGTTTGCTCAGTGGTTAGAGTGTCAGCCTGTGGACAGAAGGGTTGAGGTTTTGGTTCCCAGTCAAGAGTATGTACCTCAGTTGCATGTTCGATCCCCACCCCAGTCAGGACCCATGCAAGAGGCAACCAATTGATGTCTCTCTCTCATATCAATGTTTTTCTATCATCTATCTGTCTAGTCCTCTTCCCTACCTTCTTCTCTCTCTAAAAAATCAAGGACAAAATTTCCTTGGGTGAACATAATAAAAAATAATAATAATAATAATAAGATGATACATGTAAGGTGCTCAGCACAGTGCCCTGTATAGCGCACATAGTTCATACACACACACACACACACACACACACACACACACACACACACAGAGTTTATAAGGGGAATCACACAGTTACATGCCAATTTCAGTGCTGTGGAGTTACAGAACGTGCTTTGAGCACATGTGGAGTTGAGGGCAGGAGGGGCAGATTTAGCAAGAGAATCAGCAAAGGCCCTTAAGCTAACACTGGAAGGATAAATAGGAATAACTCAGGCAGAGAGAAGAGGGAGAGTTGTTTAGGCAGAATGAATAAAGTGACAAGCCTGGTGTGTTTGAAGATCTGATGGGGAGCAAGGCTGGAGAGGCAGACTGGGGAGGGATCACAGAGATCCTTCTCTGCCTCAATGAGGATTGGAAGTTTTATCCTCAATGCAGGGAGAAGCCTGTGCAGCCTCCTTTTCTCCCCTCAGCCATCACCAGAGGGTGATACGGTCCAGAGGGCCCTTCAAGAAGCTCATGGAGGTGGGGTGGGAGGTGGCTGTGTGGAGTAGCCATTAGTAATTACTTAGTGTGCGGATTTTCCGCAACCCTGGGGCCTCTGCCAGGCTGGCCTGGCATGATCCACTGAGACCATAGGCAACACTCGGCTGACTTGGCAGCAACAGAAGAGGCCTTGACTGCGATTTGATCTAGTTTCACTGAATTTGCCAAAGCTCTGTCACATGTTTTCTCAGGTACTTGACAAGCCAAGGACAGGAAAGGACATGTTGGGGGTGGCGGGTGGGGAAAGAGAGAACAGATGAGAGCAACACAGGTAATCAGGCTGCCTGGGACTTTGGTGCTGACCTAGGTTGCTGCTCATGAAATCCCCAGGAAAGGATGACAGTTTAGGGCACTCACTGTCCACCAGCATCTGTGTCACAGACTCATATTCCTTACAACCCAGGAACTCATGTGCAAAACAAAGACTCACCACCCTAGAATGTCCTGTAATTCATCTCAGCATTGGGAGAATTCACCTACCTGTCTTAGCCAACAGCCCCCAAATCCTCCCTCCTAGCAAGGCAAGAAATCAGGGATCAAGCCAGGCTCAGCTCTTTCATATATCAAAGAGATAGAAACTGTGATATTGGTCTCTCCCATAAAGGACAATAAACATGGAAACAAATCATTTTCTATACAACTATAAATCTGCTTTTCTTCTAAAAAACAAATAATTTGTCAGCTATTCTTATAACATAAAAGCTGACCAAACTTCAGGAAAACTGTCATTTGTAAGGTTACAGGGAAGAATTTCAGATTTTGTTGGCCATCATTCGCCTTGACCCCACATTTGGGCTAAGTCTAAGAGATACCCTCCCTTGAGTCAGTCTGTCTCAGGCATGCAGGTCTGTCACTGCCCAAGCAGCACACACCATATCTGGAAAGATCTCTCTGTTTTGGAACAATGCTCATTCACTTCTAATTTAGAGATGAATGGGTTCAATTTCTGCATTTTAATTTTCTTCTGCCATTTTCTAAGGCAATATTAGAATTAATTCTTTTCTTCAATGGAAAGTGACTCTACCTTGGATTGGGAGATGTTAAGGGGTACTACATTAACTTCTTCAGTGGCCCAGTCTCACGTGGGCTCCTCCTTGCTCACTCTGTAATGATAGCTGCTACAGTATGTTCTACAGTTTGTGAGGCCAGGGCCCAGTGTGGTGCTAGAGGTCAGAGGGTGGGAGTTCTAGCTCTGACTTTGTTTCTACACAATTTTTTTCCAGACAACACTGCCCAATTCTTCCTCTCAGATGCATAAGTTCAATCACATCACCTCCCTCTCTGTGTCTGTTCCCTCATTTATCCAATGAGGTGCTGTCCTTGCTCATCACTTAGGCCCTCTTTATCTCTAAATATTTTTTGAATTCCTGAAGAAATATATATATATCCTTGGCTGTTTGACTTACCCAGTTTGGTATTCCTGTAGAAACACAAGTCCTACATATGAGATGCAGAAATTATATTTTTTCAGTGATTCTTAATGTTCAAGCCCTAATCCCCAGTGTGATAGCATTTAGAGATGGTGTTTTGGGGAATTAGGATTAGATGAGGTCATGAGGGTGGTTCCCTCATGATGAGATTAGTGTCCTTGTAAGAAGAGACACCAGAGAGCTTGAACAATTTTTCTCTTTAGCTCCCTCTTTCCTTTCCTGCCTCCCTCCCTTCTTCCTCAAGCACACACAAGGACAGGCAACTCTGGAACACAGCTGAAGGCAATCACCCACAAGGCAGGAGAAGAGCTCTTACCAGAAACTGAATTGGCCCATGCCTTGCTTGGACTTCCAGCCTCTAAACCATGAGAAATAAATTTCTGTTGTTAAAGACACTCAGCCTGTGGTATTTTGTTCTGGCAGCCTGAGCCAACAGCAAATATTCTCTAGGATCGTCATGGTGCCTGAGCCTTCGATATTTTCATGTTGAAAGAAGACCATCCTCATGCAGTCAGAACAATATGGAATGTACCATCAAATATGGCAGATACTCTTATGTTTTTAATGTTTAATTAAATATTAAGGTTGTTCAAGTGAAGATAGCCAGTATTGTTAAACATGATCTCACACATGGTTGTTTTGTTAGGAGTAGAAATTGCCTGAACTAGACTGTAAAGTACTTTAAGTAAGTACTCAGTAGATAACAATGGAAAATGAATGAACACCTCTTTGGAAGGTAGGAGTTGTAAAAGAATATTAGTCAGGCCATGGCTCGGTAGATCAGTTTTTTGGAGCATTTTCCTGATACCCCAAGATTTTGGGTTCAATCCCTAATCAGGGCACATACAAGAATCAATAATGAATGTATAAATAAGTGGAACAAAAAAATGGATGTCTCTCTCTCCCTTCCTCTCTCTCTAAAATCAATCAATAAAAAATTTTAAAGTATATTAGTCAGGATTAAATAAGAAAATGAGTGTCTTCTACAACAAAATCAATTTTTGAAGCATGTTATTTTTAGCACTGTAATAATTTCCATGGTACAACTCTTAGCTCTATTGGAAATGACAATGCAAGTGTCACTCTGAACATCATATATCTTTAGTGGCATATTGTATGTTTTCATCCTTTCAGAACCAACTAAAATGACTTCTCTTCTGTGACTTTTCTAAATGTCATTTGAAAATGACATTTGTAATTTTTACATTCCATAGTCCTTATACAAAATTTATTTATCTTGCCTCAAGGCTTCCATTGCAGATTTATTTGTCTTTCATAAGACACTTATCAGATCATATTATAGGAAGATGGTGTCCTTTCTGTCCTGCTAGATAGTGAACTTTCTAAGGGCAAGGCTATGGACATGGAATCTACTCAATAAAAGCTTGAATGGATGAATTAATTAATTAATTAATTAATTAATTAATTAATGCTCCTTTTTATATGATTCATTTCTCACTTACCCTAGACTTCCAAAGACTCTGATTCAGTTACCAGACTGAGATTCTCTCTGCCTCCATCTGCCTATCATAATAATAAAAGGCTAATATACAAATGGTTGTCATCCTGTGATGCCATAACAACTGATCAGCAGGGACCTGAGGCTGTGTGGCACCTGGTAGTGGCAGGGAACCTCAGACTGTGTCCGCCCCTGATGGGCTTGATGGGGGACCTCAGGCCACACCCTCTGCCTTGGCACTGAGCCAGGAGACCTCAGACCACATATCTCGCCCCAGTGCTGGGCCAGGGGACCTGAGGCTGCATCCCCTGCCTGTTGAGGCTTGACGGGGATCTGAGGTCATGCCCCCTGCCTGGTACCGGGTCAGGGGACCTGAGACTTCAACTCCTACCTGGTGGAACTTGGGGGTAGGGCCGGCTGGGTCTGGGTCTTGCCCAATGGGGGTGGGGCCAGCTGGATCTGGCTCTCCTGAGATTTTGAGGCATGCATGGGTGGGCGGAGACTTGACTCTGACAGGAGGGAGACTTTCATATACATTTTACTAATTTTCTTTCATCTCTGACACTTCTATTACAGAGAAAGGGCAAATAGCAATATTAAAATATTTCCTCTAATTAATTCCCTTTTAATGTGCACCCATTTCATGCACCAGGCCACTAGTCTATCATATGATACTATGAACAATAGTAAACATCATTTTTATTTTTCTGATACCAGAATCTTTAATAAACAACGAGAGCTACTGAGATGCAGAGCCAATAAGATATATGTGACCTTACTATTTAATACTATTTGTCCCAACTGCTTTGTCCACATTTCAAAGATCTTCTGATCTGTATTCATCCTGAAATTGTTGACACTTCACAGTTGCCAAAAGTCCTCCAGCACAAAATGGACTATTATGTAGCCTAATCTGAGAGGTTTATCCTCATGTTTACTAGAGAATGACTCTTGTGGTTTATGGTCTTGACCAACCTTTTTTAAATAAAATAAAACCAAATTATTTTTATAACAATCCAAATGTTAAATTTAGTTAAATAATGAACAAAATAATGAACTATGTTCTCAGGACAGATTCTGTAGCAGAACTTTCCATCAGCTACTGAATCTATTGTATGCAAGGATGAAGAAAGAAGCAGTTTTATCCCAAGTGTCTGAATGCCCCTGATACATCTTTTCTCCCTTCTCTTGTGCTAGAATCTAGCCTATGTTTCATTCCTTATCAATCTTGATCATGGTTGGCTATGTCCTATATGCTATCCCCCAAGGAATCTCCTTAGGGATTAAATAATCAAAGACCTAACAAGACAATAGGCCTAGGGATACATCACAGCAGAATGACATAGAGTGAAATTGACTTTTTAAACAAGATTTCTGACCTCATATAGCATTAGGTAGACAGCCATCCCTGAGGCAGCGATGATAGATGTAGCCAAATTAAGTGGTATGTAGTTCTTAAATTAATTTATTTTTATATCTCTTTCCTTTCTTTTCTTCTCTCCTTCCTTCCTCCCTTCCTCATTATCTTTCTTCTTTCCTTCCTTCTTTCCTGTCTTCTTTTCTTCCTACTTTCCTTCCTTTCTTCTTTTTTTCCCCTTCTGCAAGTACTTAATTGAGTACTTAATAACCTTGGCACTGTCCTAGGCTTGGGGAAAATAGCAGTGAATAAGACCATGTCCCTGCACCCTATGGAGCTTATACTCTGATAGAAGAGATAATAAATAAGTAAATAAATAATTTGAAATTAAATGGATAAATTACTTTATGAGAAAACAAACATGAACAAAGGATATGGCAGTTTCTAAAAAAGTTAACCATAGAATTACCATATAATCCACCACTTCTACTTCTGGGTGTATATCCAAGAGAATAAAGCAGGGTCTCAAACAGATATTTGTACATTTAGATTCATAACAGCATTATTCATAAAGCCCAAAGGTGAAAGCAACCCATCAAAGTCCATCAATAAATGAATAAATAAACAAAATAATGCAATGGATTATTCACCTTTATAAAGGAAGGAAATTCTGACAAATGCTATAACATGGATAAACTTTGAAGACATTAGGCTAAGTGAAATAAGCCAGTCACTAAAGGACAAATACTGTGTTTTTCTACTTACATTGGGTTCTTAGAGCTTTCAAAGTCATAGAGACAGAAAGTAGAATAGTGGTTTCCAGGAGCTATGGAGAAGGAAATGGATGGAAAGTTTTGTTTAATGGGTACAGAGCATATTAAGGAAGATGAAGAGGTTCTAGAAATGGATGGTGGGGATGGTTGAACAGTAATGTGAATATACTTATGCCACTGAACTGTACACTTGAAAATGGTTAAAATGGTAAATGTTATGGTATGTATATTTTAACATGAAATGTCATAGGGATTTTATAACTTCGGGATTTTGTTCTAACTGCAACAGAATGCCTTTGAAAGATTTTGATCAGTTAAAGAACATAATCTTATTTACCGGTTTGAAAGATCATACTGGCTGCTGTGTGAGAAGTAGACTGAAAGGAGGAATCTGGAACCTTAGACAATTAAGAAACTATGTCAGTTATCTAAGTGAGTAACTGATGGCTCAGGTGTTGTTGAGATAATGGGACAGGTTCAAAAAGTGGTTGGATTAGGATATATTTTTAAGGTAGAATCATCATGACTTGCCAGTGGATTTGATGCAGGGTATGAGGGATGATGTCTCAGTGTTTAACTGAGCAACAGAGTAAAAGGGGGTGCCATCCACTGAGATAGAGATGACTGGGGAAAGCTTGTTAGGGAATGGCAACGGGCAATGGGGAGGCAATTAAAAGGTGTTTTGCATAAAAATGAAATCATAAGCCCAGATTCTAGCAGGGTGTTAGCACATACAAGCCATTTATTAAATATTTGAGCGAAAGAATGAACTAATTAATTAATTAAATTGCATGGATAAATGGAGGGAAGGAGGAAGAAAGAAAACTAATTTTAAACTTTATAAAATATGAAGAACATTTTGTAAAATGATATGATCCTAAAGACCCCAGGCTAAAATTCAGAAGTCAATAGTTCCAGTTTCAGAAAATATATCTAAACCTCAGATCCTCCTCTCAACTTTTATTCTTGGACCTCCTGCCTTTCCTCTTCTGCAGGGAATGTGCTCATACTTTTATTCATTTCAGCCAGCAAACCTGTAGCCCTTGCATCCCTGGACATAAACACAGAGCTCACAACCCTCGGGCAGGGAAAAGCCAATCAGTAAGCTCCTCCAGCTTTTCACTCACCAGCCATACCTTCCCCAACCCACACAAACCATAGGCATCCCCACAGGCAGGTGGAGCAGGGCCCTCAGCAGTCCAGACCAATTCCCATAGAGCCAGTCCCCCAGAGAGTCTCACTTTTTAAGGGCTAGGTTTGAAGCAAGCAGGAAACAAGATTAGATTGTTCCATGAATTGGCTGGACTTGCTTTGACTGACCCACTAAATGCTCTTACTGAGCCTCCAGGCTGATTTCTACTGATAGATAGAAGGGGAGAACAATTAATGGGAAGGTAATATTTTAATAGGTTATTATTGATTTTAGTGAAGAAGGGAGAGGGAGAGAGAGTTAGAAACATCAATGTGAAAATCATTGATCGGCTGTCTCCTGCATGCCCCCTACTGGGGATCGAGCCCACAACCCAGGCATGTGCCCTTGACTAGAATCGAACCAGAGATTTTTCAGTCTGCAATCCAAGGGTCTATCCACTGAGCCAAACCAGCTAGGGCAGTGGGAAGAAAATGTTTAGCCACTTTCACAGCTGAGGATGAACAATGCAAAATGAGAACTGCAAAACAACCTTGCCTCTCAGGTTTTCACACATTAACCACTTTTGTATCGGCTCTTCCACAGGACTGAGAGTGAAGAGCATGCCTACATCAGCCCCCTTGCCTGTTTCTTTTCCGGAAAAGATTGTCTTGCCAACGACCTTCTGGACAAGCTCTCCACAGAGCCCTCCTGCCTCCTCCACCAGCGGCACACCCAGCAACTCAGTGCTCCCCATTACAGTGTCATCCGTGCAGACATCTGTAACTCCCAAAAATGTTGACATGGAGACCACAGGACAGGAGACCACCTTGACCTGGGAAGACCCAAATATAGACGCCTTATCCACAAGCAGTGAGGTCCCCTTAACACCCACGCCCACAGAGCACAGCTCAGGCACTCCAGAGGCAAATGTGTCAGCTACAGGGTCGAGGCCCCTGAGTGCGTCTCCTTCACCTACCTCTGCTCAGACTGCAGTCTCATCACCCCCAGCCCTATCAACCTCACCACCACCAATTCTATCAACTTCACCCCCAGAGGTTTCTTCTGTCTCTGACAACACCAACCACAGATCCACTGAGACCAGCACCAAGACCACAGGAGCCCCAACCACACGAGAGTCCCCAGCACAGGAGCACAGCTCTGGCCACACCCCCACTTCACATGCCACGTCGGAACTGGTGCCCACAGAGAAAACGCCCCAAACAACTGTGCCAGCCAAAGTGACCTGTATTCTGGTAGATATTGAGACCACCACCGCCTCCCCCAGGGTGATCATGCAAGAAGTGGAACATGCACTAAGTTCAGGTGAGTCTCAGTTCAGAACCCTACTACCATTTTTTACCATATGGAGATGTTAAGAAAGCAATTCAGTTAACCAAACACAACTTGTCAACTTTGAATTTTGGAGTGAAACACATGAGTTAAAGTATAATTCCCAAAATTCTCCACATGATATCTCATTAATTGTGGCCAATTGCCAAGTTTATGATTTGTCTTTACATTTGTCACAGAGAATATAAATGAATGAAAATATGTAACTAAAGGGATTAATAGCATGGCATTTGCTTAAGCTTCCCAGGTTTCAATTCTAGCTCTTGACCGTAGGCAAGTTAATTCATCACTTTGTGGCCTTCTTCATCCTTATCTGTAAAGCGAGAGTAAAAGAGGTTCTATGGCATATAGTTCTTGTGGAGATTAAATGAGATGATAATATAAAATGCTTAGAACAGTTCCTGATAGGGATTAAGTGATCAGGAAATATCAGTTGTTATAATTTTGCTCTGTACTAAGAAAGTGTTTATGAAAACTAGTCTAAAAAAGTAAGATGGAGGTATAGAGAATTTTTTTATTCTTTATGGTCATTGATATATTTCATGAGAAACACAGTAAATTTTACAGCATGTCACATTTGTTTTGATTTTCCCAGCAACCCTATGAAGTTAGTATTATTTTATCTTGATTTTGCAATCTTGGAAATTATAATGGAGAGAGATTTAGGGTCTTTCCTGAGGTCACAAGCAGAGAAGAGATGGAAACTATAAACTTTAGGGAAAATAATTTAGCAGGAACATTTGGAATTTTGATTAAGAAATAGTGAAGTAAGAACAGTCAGGTGAAAGGGAAACATGGGGCTGCAGCTCTTTCTCTGGGTTGTCCTGCTTAGGGTTGAACTGAGGGGGGAATATTCCTGACAGATCACCTGAGGTCAAAGAAATGGCTGTGAGGAGAAATTAACATCTTTGAAAAAATATATAAACAATCACTATGAATAGAAATTCTATTAGACAGTGAAGATGGGGAGAGATACAGCAAAGATGAACAAGATATGATTCCTCATGGAAGAGCTTGTAATTTACTAGGGAATAAAGCCCCAAAGAATTATAAATGCTTATTTCAAAAACCCAGTAGATCAGTGAAAGTACCAACAAGAAAGGGAGGATCAATCAAACCGGCATAAAGGAATTCATTTCAAAGATTTATAAAATACATTTGTATTTTTTTACATTCCATGGTCCTTATACAAAATTTGTAAGGAGTAGCAAACAGAGGAACCACAGGGGACCATAATGGCAGAGTTGCTATGAGTCAGGCCTAGGAGGAAAGAATGTAACTAGAACCCAAAGGAGAAATTCTTATGGAATACACCACCTTGAGAGCAGCAAAGACTCTTGATTAAGAGACACAACTAACCCAAGGTTAACCTCCTGAGAGTGAAGGAAATCAGTATTCTGCCCTCACTCTCCCCCTTCCAATCTCTGATAGGCAGAAGCCAAGGATAAGGAAACCCACTGATGTGGTCCATACAGGTCAGCTTCCTGGAGGCCTAGGCAGAGAGTAGAATGGAGAAGTGTGGGGGTGGATCCAGAGAGGCAAAAGGAAGAAATCTAGCCCATCAGATTCAAACGTAGATTCCTCTGTGTAGCTCCCATCCCCATTAGCACCCTGTTTATACCTCCAGCCAGCACTTATCACACTGCATTTAGATGTGCACTTTCTGTCTCTGACTCTGTCCCACTTTCCACCCCCCCAACTTGCCTGATACTTTTCATGCTCCCAACAGGCAGGTAACATCTCTAGCATAGTCTAGGAACCTGGAGCAGAGTGGGTGTGGACTTGACGCAGTGTCTAAAGGCCTGTCTCTAATCAAGGTGCTGTAAAGGGCAGCTTGCAGGCAGTGGCTCCATCTCTTCTCTCTGTCCTAGTTCAAGCCCTCATTGCCACCTGTGTACACTGCTTCTTCAGTGTTCTCACTGATCTCCCTTTCGCTACTCTCTAAGCACTCCAGAGTACTCCAGACATGGTGGATCCATACATTCTGAGCTGGGCATGTAAGAATCTCCATAATCTGATAGGTCTTATTACTTTCCACAAGTGCCCTAGATTCATGGGCTAGACTCAGAGTATCTAAAACAGTCCTGTTCCAATATTCTGGCTCATGTGTTAGACCATATATCTTAATTTCCTCAACTCGAAGCCAGCAAGGTAAAGAGACACAAAATTAGTGTCAGAGCTGGTCATGACCCTATAAAGTTCCATGGAATATTACAGCCAGTAGGAACTCCAGAGTAAATGAAGGAAGAAAGGATTAAGTGACTGGACAAAAAATAAATGTGGCAGGTTAGAGGGAGATTACTGAACAAGGACCAGACTCCATTCATAGACCAAAGAGGATTTATCCCCTATTAAGTAAAAAACTATAAAGTGTGCCTTTTGTAGGACCCTGTGCTTGATGCAAAGAAGCATAAGGAGTATAAGACTTGTCCTTTTGGATTTTAAATCACTCTTAATATGAATGAGAAGGAACAAGGTGGATGGAAGAATCTTTGAGCAGATGTGATACAATCTGTTCATTTCAAAGGTGAAGAAATTATGTCCCAGAAGTTTGGAGTGCCTCACACAAGGTTACACCACGCAGTGGCAGAGCTGGGCTCAAAGCCCAGATCCTCAAAACCACAATCAAGTCTTCTTTCAGCACCCATCACTGTTGCACCACTCCTCTCTCAGCCCCACATGTCAAGCATACCCTGAGACTGCTCACAGGTTACTATTTAGGGATGTTTTTGTTTAGAGATTTGTGTGCTGCCTTAATAGTGTATATAATATACAGGCAGTCTTCGGTTACATTGGACTCGATGTATGTCATTTCGTGGTTACATCGCCATCTCCCATTTATTTATTTATTTTTTAAAAGTTCCGTCATTTTGATGTATGTACATATGCGCTTTATGTTTTTTATTATTTATTTACTACAAGTAAAGGTCAGGAATTGTTACCTTTCTTTTATTTTTTTTACTGTTTCACTTTATTACTGCTGTGTATGTGCTCCATGTGAGTGACATAGGTGCTTATGGGGGTGGGTTCCGACTTACAGTGAAAATTATGTAACATCTGGCCGTAGGAATAGATCTCCAACATAACCCAAGGACCTACTGTAGTAATAATATCACACTGTTATTTAGTATCCTGTCCTAGTCTGTGTAGGATTAATAACATAATACTAGCATATTTCTATTAATCCAAGAATTCAACCATTCATAGTCACCATAAGTAATTCTAAAACAAGGTAAATGCTATTGGAATTCAATTTGACTAGAGGAATTAGGGAAGATCCCATGATGGGGCCAAGATGTAGGAGATGAAGAAAATTTAGGCCTAAAGGAGGCAATTGGGGCATTTGTGTGCAAAAGTTGTAGTTAATGCTGCACTCACCTGACTTCAGAATGTTCTCAGAAGTTGTAAGCACCAAAATTGCTATTGTTAAGGAACCCAGTGCCCTCCACTTTGCCAAGTCTAATGTGAATCCTTAGGCATGGTTTGACCTGACCTATCAGCAGCATTTGACACAGGTGGTCACTGCCTTCATCTTTATAACACTGTCCACTTGGCCTCCAGGAAACTCTCCCTATTGGTTCTTCACCTACCTGGCTGGCTGCTCCTCCTTAGTCTCTGTTGCCTTATTTTACCCCTCATCTTTTTACACTGGAGCACCCCGGGGCCAGTACTGCCCTCCTATCTCCCTGAACTCTCTACACTCCCTCCTGAGATGACCTCATCTCATGACTTAAAATGCCATCCATGTGCTGATAATCCTGACATGTAAAATTCTATGCCTGTTTTGCTTCATTGAACTAAAGACATGTAAATCCAGCTGTCAGCTAATTCACACTCTCCACGTGGGTGGTTCATAGGCCTCGCACACTTAATATGTATAAGATGAATTACTGATTTCCCCAACCCTCTGTCTGCTCCTCCCTCAGCCTTTCCCTCTCTTCTTTCAGTTCTGGAGGCTAAAAACATTGGACTAATTCCAGACTCCTTTCTTTCTCACATATTACAGTCCATCAGAACCTAGTCTCTTCTCACCCCTCTGTCGTCTCTCACACAGTGTGACTTTAATATTCCTACAACTGAACTCACTACTCATCACCCTTGCCAGAGTGATTTCTTTGAAACCATGGGCAGATCTGTCACTGCTCAGCTCTCCAAGTAAAGGTCAGGACCTACTGTAGAGCTGAGGCATGCCAACCTTGTGTGTCATGCCTATAGAGCTCAGCATGATCTGAACCCAGACAGCCTCCCTGCTCTCACTTCCTTTCTCTTTAACCAGAAGACACACTGGCAATCTTACTATTCTCAAACAGACCAAGGACACTCTTGCCACAGGGCTTTGTACTTACTACCTCCTGTGCCTAATACAGTCTCCTGCCAGGTCTTTCAGGGCTCACTCCTTGTCAGAGATGACAGCTACCCAAAGTCTTGACTCATTAAAAGGAAGCCTTTACTCATACTCCTGTCTGAAATAATAAACTCATCACCATTGATCCCTTCAATGCTGCTCTATTTTCCATTTGATCACTATCACATTCTGACTTTATATCACTTATTTGGTGAGTAGGTGTCTGTTTTCTACCACTAAACTGTCATTTCCATGAAAGCAAGGAACCTTGTGCACAAACAGGAAGATGTACATTATACTCAACCCCTAGAACTAAGCCTCAATAACCAACCAGTTCCAGAGAAGCTATTTCATCTCTCTGAGCCTTGGCCTTCTCATCAGGAAAATAGAAAAAGGATAGTCACATGACAGGGGTATCTCAGGTTTTGTTGAGAAAATAAATTTGCATCATAGTAGCTACTGAGCAATGGCTCTGTCGATGACTGTGATTATTATTTTCCTACGACATCATTTTATGATTTGTCATTATTGTTACCATTCTGCTATTGTCCTTCTTCTTATTGTTGTTGTTATAGTTATAAAGAAGAATGGCCATTATCTTTAACAAACTTATTGAGCTTTTGCAATGAGTTAGGTGTCTGGCTAGGTACTAGGGATTTGGCAATGAATAAAACAGTCTCTCCCTCATGCAGTTTACAATTTAGCGTGTACAAAACATGGCAAATAACCTAGCTTGGTGGATCCCAGACTGTGAAGGGGAACACTGCAGGAAAGCAGGAAATCAGGTTTCAGAACAAATGTTAGAAGACTCTAAGTAGCAGGATGAGATGACTTATTTTACTTCACAGGCCATTGATAGTCACCAAAGGCTTTTCATCAGGGGAAGGAAATGCTACGAATTACATTTTAATAGGTTTCAACTGGGAGGAATATGTGTTTTAAGTTTCATGGCATTCAGGCCTAGAAACAGGTAGATCAGTTTATACTTGGTCTGTGGCTTGCCATTGTCACTGATAGGAACACATCACTTAACTATGTACTCTGACTTTAAGAGCTCTTAGCTATAAACTAGGTACAAGAGAGATAATCTTTCAGGGTCTCTATGGCTTATTTATATTATTCAAATTGTTTATTTAAATTATCCTTGCCAAAGGAATGAGGCTCATATTCACATGAGTTTTGCTGAGTATATGCATGTTCCAAGGATAGAGCTAGTGACTGAGGTGAGCTTGCGGCTATCCATTCTACAAGTGAAGAAATAGGTCCAGAGAAAATAAGTGGCTTACTTCAATTCTCACCTGATTGATCCAGCCAAAACTCAAATTCAGTTCTCCTTACTGACCTTGAATCAAGTGTCCTGTTTGCAATACCCATTCTACCTGAATTCACAGAAAAGAAGAGCTGGGGAGGCCCAATGGCCTCCAGGACGGCTGTGGAAATGAGTGACATGGAATATTGTCATATGCCAAGTGCCGCCTGCTTGGTCTCAGGGAGGGGCTGCCCTATGGGAAGAGAAGCAGGTGGTAGTAGCAATTATCCCAAGGCAGCTGCCCAGAAGAAAAAAAAATGAGTTTTGACTTTTGTTTTTCAGTTTTTGTCTTGCTTTTAAAGGAAGAGAGACAACTGTGATGTGTTAAGTTTGGGTCATCTATGTTATTAAATCAGAGCCCTTCAAGGCTGGAAACTATGACTATGGAGTATTTCTGACTCCCTGAGCTAAATTGAATGGTGCTGTGCACAATTAGTTGCTCAGCATATGCTTCAGGGATTAACTGATGTTGCACACCAAGTTATATTCAAGACATCATCAATTCTTGCATAGGCAAACTTTAGATTTAGGCTCACTACACTTGTTGAAAAGTGAATATTCTCTTTCTTGTGCAAAATCTAAGTGTCTGCTGGTCTTATACTCTCTTATATTTTCCATTACAAAAAGGACACATAATTGTGAAAATTGGTAAAGGCCTTTGAACTTTAAATTGCTAGTCTGAACCCCAGTATTTGTTCAGCATGAATTAGTCCAATAAAACCATTAAGTAAAGGGCTCTAAACAGGCACAGACATCTAGACATCCATGTGCCCATACCTGCAAGGGACTTTTAGCTCCACAGGACATCTGCCTATTCCGGGTTAACTCTTAAAATGAACATAAATTTGAAAAAAAATTAACTTCAAAAAAAGGTGAAAATAACTTTTAAAATAGTCCTAAAAAAATTAGAAGTAAAAAAATGTGTGGCATGTTCTATCCTTGGAACATGCATATACTCAGCAAAACCACACATTTTAATGACCATCATATTTAGATGATGTATTAAATATATGTTAAAGGTGAAAATGGATGATTTAATAAAAAATCATAAGAGAGAAGACCATGTAAAAGAATATTCATAAACATTTATTGATCAGATTCTTTTGGAATGCTCAGACTATATCAGGAAGCAATAATCCTAGAAAGTATTATACTTATGTTAGGCTCAGCTTTACAAATATTATATTATTGTACATGCCCAGGCCCAGTGTCCTACAGTAAATGGTGCTACTATCTTTTCAGTTCACTGTCCTTCACTGCTTGGGTCCTCTCCACCACTGAATACTATTGATTTTGAACTCTTAGTAGCTCTCAATTCATCTATTTCTTTTTAATTTTATCCTCAGGTCAAAACACCCATAACCTCATAATCCCATCATGATAGCTTCATAACTGGCCCTTCATTTCCTTTCCTGCACCCATCTCACATCTTGCTCATTCTCCATATAGCAGCCAGAATGACAATTAAACATAGATCTGACTGGGTCACACACAACCTCACTATCACCAGCCCCTCTGGGCATCCTCTGCTCTTAGCATGAAATCCACAAGCCCACAGGGTGGAGCCTCTCCTGCCTTTTAACCTCATCTTGCCCCCTGCACTGCCATGTTGGCTATCTCTCAATTCTATGAATCTGCTGAGTTCCCTCTTGAGACAGAGCCTTTCCTTATCCAGATCCTTCTACATAGAACCCACAACACATTACTTAACTTGGTTAAGCCTGTTGGGCTTACAAATAGGTCCTCAGTTACTAACAGTGTCTAACTCAGTGTAAGTGCTCAATAAATGTTTGATGAATTCATAAATGAATGACTTCTAACAGCTAAATATCAAGCTTTAGACCATAAATTTACATATTTTCTGAATTTCATAAATTCTGACCTTTGAATTGAGAATGAAGAAAAAGTAAACATCTTTATTGTCTTAATCTATTCAGGTTTTTATAATAAAAATACCATAGATGGGGGGGTGATTTAAACAACAGAAATTTATTTCTCAGGGTTCTCAGGGCTGGGGAATCTACTAGTAGATTCAGTATTTGGTGAGGGCTGAATTCCTGGCTTATACAAGGCCATATTTCTTCTGTGTCCTCACTCAGTGAAAGGGGAAAGGGACTTTGATGGGATCTCCTCTCTAAGGGCACTAATCCCATTCACAAGGGTTCTACCCTCATTACATCACCTCCAAAAGGCCCCACCTCCTCATACTATCACATTTGCAGTAATAATTTCAACATATGAGTTTGGGAGGACATGGGTATTTAGTCCATAATAATACCTGTGCACACAAAGACACTCCTCTAATACCCTGCCATCATTAGGCTTATCTAAAGAGCTTGCTGCTGCCACTCAGGGTTCTGCCCACCCCTATTCCTGCTGTCACTCCTCTCTTTTTCCACCATGCTGACTCTTTGGTCTCCAAGGACTTAAGGGCTGACAAGTTATAAATTATTATAAACTGTCACTCACGTTTTTTGTGTGTTTTTTGTTTGTTTGTTTGTTTGTTTGTTTTTCCTTTTGTGCTCAAATGTCCTCAATTCTTTAAACTTGACTAAACCTTAAAGCTTGATAATGCCAAGTAAACTCCCATAAGGAGCTCCAACGGTCAGATTTTATTTTAGATAAATATTATTCTGAATTCTTTTCTCCATTGCTTTTATTTCTCCTTTGGTTTACTTTTACTACTTAAGTCTTAATCTGAATTTGAAAAAGTTACACATTGTCCTTTGAAAAATAATAAAATCAGCTAGTTACCATTTAAGTTATCTACCAGAATACAACTCCTTACAACACATTTACAACATACATGTGAGATGTAGTTTAATTGTTTCAATGTCACCTTCCTTTACATTTGGAGAGTTTCTGCCACATGGGACAATTTCTTCTTCCTGCTTCAAATGCTCTCGCCAGTTATATATGACTAAAATGATTTTGGAAGTGCTTCACTGAGAAAAGCGAGTTAGCTTATAAGCACATCTGATAGCATTAATGAATCTATGGCTTATTGGTTCACTGAGAAAACAGATTGGTAAAGGCCTGATTCCATATCCAAAATGAATTCTCACTGTAATCTTCCGACTCAAGAGCATGTCTTTTCAGTTATAAAATAATATCATGAAAGTAAGTATGGATCAGCATAGGCTCACTGTCTTTATCAAAAAAGGATCTAAAAATCCCACCCCAGCATTCAGAGAACATATAATGGATACTACATTGATATTTTCCTCAGCGTGACTTGTTTCTCAATTCTCAGAAAAGAAAAATATTGGCCAATAAGAGACAAAATTTTATTTAATAGTATCTTGCTTTTATCATTGGGCTCATGGCCTTCAGGGGTGGATGACAGGCTCAAAAATGAAGGTATATTTAGGTTAAAATTATATAATTTCAATAAATCCATAGAGGTGGGCCATCAAAAACCACTTGCCATATTTCTGCTTGGAGAAATTAGGGGGTCATTTCAAAGCCAGGCTCCAGGAAGGCAAGAATGTTGCTAATGGTACAAACTCATGCATCAGACTGCCTGGTTCAGATCCCACTGATGCCATTTGCTAGATGGGAGACTTGGGCCATTGTATTCATTACTGGCTGTCACATTTTCCTCATCTGTAAGATGAGAGTAATAATAGTACTGGCTTGCCCTATAGGATTCCTATGAGAATTAAATGAGACAAGTTTTAAAGTGTCTCACATAGCACTAAATAAATGTTCGCTGTTGTTATTACTACAGTTGGGTCCCTAGTTCTCAGTGTGGATACCAATAATAGTTGGCTCTTCTAGACTTTGATTTTCTTAACTTGAGAGAAATAGAATATTTGTAAGCACTTTAAGACTCCCAAAAGTATTATTACTATAAATTTTCTATAATAAAAGTACATTTAAGCACCTCCCTAGGACACAATACAAAAAAGGATAACCCAAAAAGTGTTGGAAGAGAAAAATAACTATGTTCACATTTGAGGTAGTAATGTTTGCACAAAACTTGTGAAATCCAAAGCAAAGGGTTAAAGAATGCAAACAACTAGAGATTTCTAGCTGGGAGGAAGGAAGTCTTGTGAGAGGGAGGAGACAAAGTTTCAGCTATAGGATTTAGCCAAGACCCCACTGGCCTCTAAGAAGTTGCCCTCTCCCCTTAGCTGGCATCAAAGTTTGGATATTATTTTCTTTCCTGAGTTTTTAACTCTTAATCTGGAAGAAATTAAAACTGGGTAAAATACAGTATCCAAAAGCAGGTTCCTGCCTGGCATTGGTGATTAATTACCTAGAGCAAAGCTAAATGAACTAATGGTTCCTGGATATCCCTGAGTCCTAGGGCCATAGTAATTATACTGATGTGACTGCCCTTGGCCAAGGTGTTGGGACAAGTGATCTGAAACTGTGACTTTCTGGATTCCATAATTAAAATGACAAATTTCACACTGCTTAGCAAACAACATTAGGACTCTGTCTTGGGCTCTAAAAAGTACCCCCTTCCTTCTCGCTTATGTTCTCTGAACCAAGAAAATACCAGTGTGGAACATCTTACTTGTTAAGACTGGTGAACCCTGAAGAAATCTGAGCTTTCACTTGCAGACTGGATGAGTCTCAAAAAGGGCACATGCCAGCTTTCCCCCTCAGTATTGTTTGATCCCAGAGTCATGCCTCATTTTCATCTTTGAAATAATAAAGGGATAGAGAAGGAAGTAACAACAAAAATCAAAACCTCTTTCTGTGTATGTAGATGAAAGGCAGGGTCTTAAGCTAGACAGGAGCATGCTTCCTGTGGTACATTATTGGCCCCTCCATGTGTCATTCATAAGGATTTGACTTCTGAGTTGAGACCCCAAATCTGGCCCTTAAGGCTGACTTTACCTACACACACCCCTCCTGCGCACTGCCATGCTCCAAACTGAAAATATCCCAGAAAAATTTTGTTAATCATTTCAATACTAATTGCATCTAGGATACTCAGATAGCAGAAATGTAGGGATCTTTTCCCTCTTTCTGACTTGACTTCTGAATAGAAATATCTATGTCCTCCAATCAAGGAGTGTAGATGACCTAACTTGATATAGCCGATTCACTATAGGTAAGAATTTTTAGAAGAGCAGGAGAGTTCTCATCCAGGACAAACATTAGAGGGGATCCTCTGTCCTTCTTTTTTAAAAATATTTTTTATTGATTTTTTACAGAGAAGAAGGGAGAGGGATAGAGAGTTAGAAACATTGATGAGAGAGAAATATTCATCAGCTGCCTCTTGCACACCCCCCCATTGCAAATGTGTTCACAACCAAGCTAAGTGCCCTTGACCAGAATCGAACCTGGGACCTTTCAGTCTGCAGGCGGACGCTCTACCCACTGAGCCAAATTGGTTTTGGCACATCCTTCTTTTTTTTTAAAAAAAAAATTATTCTCCAGAAATTTCTCCAACCCCACCCTCCTCTCCATCCTGATCTGGAATGGGGCTGATACAGAGTTCAGATTCCCACCCATGTCACTTACCCCAGTAGAAATTATAATTCAGCACAGGCTAAATTATATTCATTATATAAAGTGTGAAATAGTTATGAATCTGTCCTGCAGGAAATACGCGAAGGACAGAAACTGACATGGAGTATGTTAAGGGACAGACTGAACATCATGGACTTAGAAGGGAAGTCTTTGTTCATGTCTACACTGCTAGTAGAATGGCTGAGTCAGGACAGTTGTCCCTCCTGTGCCACATTTCCTCCACTTTGAGCCTCCACTAAGAAGCAGTATTCATGAAACTGCCACATTCCCTGGGGCACTCCCAATTCCTGGGCCCAGCTCCTACCTTCTATTCTTCCTGGCCTCTCCCATAGGTCTCTGAGGGCAGCTGATTTCCCCCCAGCTCCATTTCTCCCATACCCCACCCCCTCCACCCTGCCCAGCTGCTTTGTGAGTCTGGTTTTCCTGGAAGCAGTATTCTCAGAAGTATGGTTTAAGTCCCTACATGAGTAGTATGCAAGATGTTAAACCTTGTTTATTCTAATAAAAACTGTTTTGTTTTAATGTGAATTGGAGAAAAGAATAAAGCAACACATTGAATCATGATTGCACAGCTATTCTTGCTTAAGGTCCGGCTATATGTAGCAAGTATCTAAGGAAAAATGATGATTTAAAGACACATTCAGAAAATAATAGTATAGGTGAGTGGACATGGCAAAAACATGAGAGTGATGTGGAGATGTTGGAATTTTGGAAACATTGCACTGAAGTTAAGGCTGGCATCTTGTCCTTGTTTATTGCCTCAGCTAACAGTGCTTTAAGGTTTTATTTGGGATGAGACCAAGGAATAGAGAATTTAAAAGGACACAAACCAGATATCAAACTGTGAGTTCTAGTCCCAGCTCTGTCACTAACAGACTTTAATTGCAATCAAATCCCTTAATTTCTATAGACTTCCATTTAATCATTTGTAAAATGAAGCTATTAGATTCAATGAAACTTCTTAGAATTTTTTTCAACAACAAAATTACATTATTCCATTGGTCATGATTTTGCTGAAAGCAAAACTTGAACTTGAGATTCTCACTCATTTCTAATACTCAAGTTAATTCAAATCTCCTCTAGATCAAGGTTCTTTTCTGGCTCAGAGTTTTTATGGATAAGAGGTGCCCTGAGGTTAAATGGGACCTTTGTATTGCATTCATGATGCACAAAGCATTTTAAATATGCTAATTGGTAAAAGCATTCTATGAAGAAGCAAGCTTTTCATCAAGTCTAGCACACAGTAAACATCAGCGGCATGAAGATTGAATGAATCCCCATTTACAGGTGGAGACCGGGACCAAAGGAGGCATGGAGGCTGGGAGGTGGAAAGTGACTTGCCCAAGACTCTTCAGTTACTGTGTTTATGAAGCCAGGCTCCATGCCAGGTCTTCCCAGCACAGAGAGTGGGAAAGCATAGGTTTGGGGAACCTAGCCTCCATGGTTGAATCCCATTTAAGCCTACTAAGCAGGTGAGCAGAATTTTTTTACCTGCATTATTTTCAAAACTCCAAACTGCAGATTCCTAACCAGCTCTGCCAAGCTTAATGCCTGGCAAAGGTTAGCCACAGTCATGGTGGTTTCTATGACTTTGATGACCAGGATTGTTTCTCTTGATGCTTCCATTAGTATTCTTGGCACAATACTACAGATGCCCTTGGGAAATGTTGGTAAGCCAAGGCTGAATTTGGAACAGTCTTTGAGGAGAGTCTATTACCAGGATTCATTTAGAAAGGTTACCCATATTTCAGGAAAAATTCTCATCCCTGGCAGGCTTCATTTGGTCTGGGCAGCACCTTTAGGCAACTGAATGAAGGGCACGCTCCCTGACATTGACCTGGGACTGTTGTGCAGTCATGGATGTGTCCTAGTGCTATGGGAAAAGGGATGAGATGTAAGTCCCCTTTGCTATTCTTAGAAATCCAGTCTAGTTCACACATTTAAGGACCCAAAGGAGAGCTGGGACTGGGTGACCTAAACAGGTAGTTATAATAAATTCCAGTGGGAAAGAAGCCTCATTGGCGTTGGGAAAGATTGTAATTGTAATTGAAGTGATGAAACTTTTAAATGGTGATAACCAGGGACTGTGCTGGCTAGTGTGCCCCGGGTTGCATTAATTGCAAACCTGAGCTCCCTGTGTCCTTCAATGACAGCCGATGTGAACACATGAGAGAGATATGCAGGGATCGGGAACAGCCACTTGCCTGGAAAAGTGTAAATCTTTTGTTTTCTCCACAGAGATTTATATTTCTGTATACATTTTTAACTATATGCTACCTATGTAGGTCAAATGCTCTTAAAGAAAAAAAAAAAGTAAAACCAGGTTTTCTGATGACCAGAAGTAGAAAGTATAGATATTGGAGATCCTGCCCCAAAGTTTGAATCCAGCCCCAAGTTAGGCCTACTATTACAGTTCACATTATGTTAGATAGCATTCATATGACCAGGCAGGATATCAGGCTGCACTAGGGCAGGGCCTGTACTCTCCAGAGCTGGACTTTATTTTGTCTGGCATGTCCTAGTTCCATTATTTTTGTTTGCTGTGTTATTGGGTGTTGTTCTTGTTGTTATTGTTTTGTCTTGTTTTGTTTTCACAATATTGGGGAAGGTTCAAGTGAACAGTATAGTGGTTCTGGATAGCCCTTCTCCTTTCTAAAAATCATGTCAGTGCAATATTACCTTTCAGTGTATCAAGGAACTGTCTGAAGACCTGGAGTAGAAAATTATCTATGTGGACTCTGGAGAAAGTGAAGAATACGATCAAGGTTTAGACTCTGTTAGTGGGCCCTGTACCTGTAGGAAGGCATATGTTAGTATTTCAGGCTGATACACCTCATCTAGGACTCATTCCAGATGCAGATGCAGTAGGTGTAACAGTTGTGCTAATCACATGCATCTATCAAGGATAAGAATTTATTAGACTTGTTATTGTGTAAATAATAAATATGCTGAGACAGAATTAAGGGGAAATCCACCAGTAAAACCACTTTTCTAAACTTCAAAGAAACATTTTGGCATCTAATCCCAGAGTCACAAGATTCCACATTATTTGAGAAGATAACACAGAAAAGCTGGAAGATTCAGAGAACAGTAATCCAAATCTACAGTAACATCTTTCAACAGATGCATTACCTGCAGCATCAAAGGGATGATCCACTTCAGAAAATGCACTCAATGTCACGTTCGCATCCCACATGGACTGCACATGACCACCTGCCACCTTTCAGTACAAAGCTATAAAAACTCACAGAACTGGTTCCCTGAAATTCCATGATAAGTCAGTTACTAAGACACAATGTGAAGAATACATTTTAGAAAACCCCGTAGAGTCTTATCCAGAGTGATTAAATGATTAGAGTGTCAGCCCACACACTGAAGTGTTGAGGGTTCAAATCCTGGTCAAGGGCATGTACCTGGGTTGCAGATTCAATCCCAGCCTTGGTCAGGTTACTCTCATGTGAGAAGCAACTGATCAGTGTTATCTATTTCACCTTGATGTATGTCTCACGTATATCTCTCTCTTCCCTGCTTCCTCCCTCCCTTTCACTCTCTTTAAAATCAGTGGAAAAAATATCCTCAGGTGAGGATTAACAACAGAAACAACAAAAAATCGAATAGATAGAAAGGAAACCAGTATTTGAGCAAATTGTGGAATATTAGTGCAATTATTTTTAAGTAATTTTTCTCTAATGTGTTGTTTTAAGTTCTGAGACTTCTCTGATAATATATATAATTTTTCTCCTATATATGTAATTAAAGCACTTGTAAAAACATATGACTCATAAGACCAGGTTATAAGGCTATTTTAGCCTCTTGGACAATAATTTTTGGGCCTTCAACAGAACAAAGTTCACTTTAACTAAAATGCTTCTTCCTGTAATAACAAATAGTTTGGTTTAATTTAATGGGCGAATTTCCATTATTTTTGGAATGCCCTCAAAAAAGGGATTTGAAGTCAACTATATGCTACCAAGAACTGTAGGATAGCCCAGATGGTGTTGCTCAGTGGTTGAGCGTTGACCTATGAACCAGAAAGTCACTGTTCAATTCTGGTCATGGCAAAATGCCCGGGTTGCAGGTTCCATTCCTAATGTGGGCATGCAGGAAACAGCCAATCAATGATTCTCTCTCATCATTGATGTTTCTCTCTCTTCCTCTCTGAAATCAATAAAAAAAAAATATTAAAAAAGAAGAACTGTAGGATATGAATTTCCAGGCCATCTTGAAGCCTCCTATGGCTACTATTACAGTTCACATAATGTTAGATAGCATTTATTTGGTTCCTAAAATAATAACAAATGTGGTTAATTGTCCTCTGGCTATGGTTTTTGTTTTTATAACAATTTAGGACACCAGAACACTCCCAGAATCATATACATCATTATTACCCAGTTCAATCAACATGTCAAGAGCAGATAAAAATTCCCTGAGTTTAAAAATTGGAAAGTATAATGACTTCAATCTGTTCATTAGATTTATAAAAATACTATAAACTTAACTATTTAAAATTGTTTTCATAGATCATATGTTGGCAGCATTTATATAAAAACAGTGGATTTGGAAAGGTATATTTAGCTTTATTATACCAGATAAATTACTATTTTGGAAATATACGTATTTCCAGACATGTAGTACTCTTCTCACATCCTATGACACTCATGCAGAATAAGATGAGGCATAGTTGTAGTAGACATATTCTAGATAGCTTTTCCAGATAAGCCTTTTAAAAGCAATCTTGGAAAGGAATTCATTAACTAAATGAGCCAAAAAGTTATTTTTTTCTTTGAAGAGAGCTAGGTCCTTCCTCAAAAAGTTTCCTATGCTCCATTAAATGAAGTGTAGAATATTCTCATTACTCTTGTGGCTAAAGCAAAACATCAGCCACATGATACAGAGTCATGCAGTGCCTACCTATCTAAAATTTTTATACTGTACTTCTTAAAGCTTTTATTTTGAAGAAGGGAAAAAGGAATTTGTCTGAATATGGAGTCTAATTTATTGTACATAGTCCCTGTCATTCTAAAAGTAAATTTGTGAAGTAAAATCTTGCCAAATGTTAAACTTTGAAATTAAATGTACCAGATTATTACAATACTGGCCATTAACTAGTTCACAGATTTAAAAAAATAAAATATATCTTACTGTTAACAATAGGTAAATAACCTCCATCTTAACCGGTTTGGCTCAGTGGATAGAGCGTCAGCCTGCGGACTGAAAGGTCCCAGGTTCAATTCCAGTCAAGGGCACTACTTTGGTTGTGGGCACATCCCCAGTAGGAGGTGTGCAGGAGGCAGCTGATTGATGTTTCTCTCTCATCGGTGTTTATAACTCTTTATCCCTCTCCCTTCCTCTCTGTAAAAAAAAATCAATAAAATATATTTTTTTAAAAATAAATAAATAACCTCCAAGAGCCTAGGAAAGCTCTTTCTTTAGAATTGGTTTGGGGTCACCCTGTCACAGTCTAATGTTGTCATTTGGATGTAATTGGCAAGTACCCTATCAAAGAGATCAGTTACAACATTTCTTTCATGTTTAAAAGAAGGAAAAGTGAAAATGCCTCTATGAGAAAAGTCCCCAAAGTATCAGTTGAAGAACTTAGAATATTGCTAAGCCCAGGAAAACAGGAGAACACCTTCAAGTGATGATGGGGGGTAGAGAGGATGGGGAAGGATAGTTTGGACAGGAAAGTTCCTTCTGAGTGTGGAAGCCTTCCTGTGTCCATAAAGGTCGAATGAGAGTGTGACAAAGAGTCGGGGGTATCTGTGGCAGGGAGAAGCAGATATGGGGAGAAAGACCCCTTAAAACTATGCCTCGGTTTATTCCAGGACTACACAGGGCCTAGAACAGGGTCAAAGCAGGTCAAGTGATGACCTTTAGGGCAGCTTCCTTCCTTGAGGAGTCTAACCAGGTCAGACCAGGAGCAAGTTTTTTGAGAGTTGGCTCTGGCTCATTTAAGGAAATGATCTGACCCTATTCAGACAGTTATTCCTAAAATAACTCTCCTCCAGCTCTATCGTCACCTGAACCATAGCTATAGAATCATAGGAATAGATACTCAGGTAAGAACTGGACCAGAGGACTCCACGTTGGACAGGTGGGAAGGCTGCTGCTTTGGGAACTTTTTTGGCACAGTGACTGATCTCAAAAACTGCCAGTTATTTTATTTTTTATTTTTTTACCAGTATGACATTTATTCATTCAACATTAAATGAGTGAGTTAAGTATTCACTGTGGCCTATAGATTGTGGCTAGGTCTAAGGGTATGGTAAGAAGGGGAAAGAGATGCAAGATGAATGGGATTAGAATCTCCTTGGGGATGCTCACCACAGAGTGATTGAAAGAAGCAGATATGAGGAACTAACACAACAACAACACTGTAATTTGCCTGGGGTGTCAGGAAAGCTTCTCAGGGATGTTTATATTAATTGTCATGAAGAAAGAATAAGAACTGGCCAAGCTGAGAAAAGGGCCAGGGAAGCAACCAGTAGGCCAATGATTATGAATACCAACCCTAGGATAAAATAGCTCTGGGTTCAAATGTTAGCTTAATCATTTACCAGATTATAAAATACAAATCAAGCGCTTAATCTTTCTGAGCTTTAACTTTCTCATCCATAAAATGGGAGTAATTGACTGTTCACAGAGAGAATAAAATGAGATGATAGCTATAAAATTCTCAGCCCAGTGCCAGCTCAGAGTAACCACCTGCAAATGTAGAGTAGGTTATTCTTCCACCTGTTCTATTTTCTTGATTTTGGGTTCTTATGAAAGTGGTAAAATGGCACCCTGAGAAATCTGAGCTTTCAGAGAGGCCCAAAAGTCAAGAAGGCTTTGGCTCCTGGATCTCCACTAGCCCTCTGGTCAGGAAGAACACATTGGTATGGTGCAATGTGCTAGCACAATGAAATATTCTTGTATCTTGGCTTATGAAATACACAGATAAATTTATTCCAATTCTCTCTTAACTCTCCTGGCTTCCAGGCTTTACAGTGTGAGTCACACCTAATCCGTAACTTCAGATCCCAGTGAGGAAGGACTATAATGCCACCCCACCCAAGTCTCAGCGTGCTGCCCACCATCTGTCCATACCTTCCTTCACAGGGCACAGCCGCCTCTGCCCCACTGCACCTTCCTCATGTTCTCTTTCCCTGCCCCATTTTGAAAAAAGAAAGAGGAGGAGGAGAAGGGGAATTCCAGTTTAGTTTTAAAAGAACTCAGAAGGAAATGACATTTGTTTTCACAAGGAGGAAATTAAACCTTTTCTGTTACCATTTAAAGCTGTGCTAATATTGGCTCAGCCACCCCCTCATATGTTCAGATTATGATGCCCTGAGGTGTGGAACTTCCCAGGGTGAGGTTCCTTACTGTTTCTGAAAGTGGTAGTTGCTGTGGAAGTGACAGGGAGGTCAGGACACAAGACATTCTAAGTGAGGGACCTGATAAAGGCCTTCTAGTTCCAGAGGACCTTTGCTGCCAAGGCTGGCACCCTCTGAGGAGAGCTGGTGGGTGGCAGAATAGTTAATAGGATGGTCCAAAGTCTAATCTATCTTACCTGGCATGTTTTGGTCTTACGTTGCACAGTACCAACCCCATAAGTGCCCCTTTGTTCAGCTTCCCTCAAAGACCCATCAGGTAGAAAATCACCTGCTAATTACAGCTCTGGTCACACAGGCTATCCTTAAACAAGAAAAGGTGGCCTTAAAGAACCCCATTTGAAGACCATGGTTACACTAGACAACTAGCAGTCACTTGCTTTTTTTTAAAAGACAGAACTGCACTTGAGTTGGGAAATTGCCTGGTTTATCTTTAGCAACAGATGTTATTTAGGAGAAATCAAGATGGCGGCATAAGTAAACACTTAAACTGCTATCTTGCACAACAACTTCAAAACTACAACTGAAAGACAAAACAGACATCATCTAGAACCACAGGAAGACTGGATGAGTGGAAATTCTATAACTAGAAGGAAAGAGAAAAGCATACAGAGACTCAGAGGAGCTGCAGAGGCAGAGGTACCGAGGCATGCATGCGGGGATGACTGGCAACTGAGTGCGTGGTTGGCTTTCTCAAGCAGGAGGGAGACAAAAGCTCTCAACTGTATTGACTCCAGTTCTGGGCGAGACTCTGAGGACCCAAACTCATATGGAGTGAAACTGGACTGTCAGGAAAGAGAAAAGCACACTAAGACTTAGAGGAACTGCAGAAGGCAGAGGTACCAAGGCACACACTCAGAGAGGGCAGGCAACTTAGTACTCGGCTGGCTTTCTTAACTGGTAGGGAGACAAAAGCTCCTAACTGCATTGAACTCTAGTTCTGGGCGAGACTCTGGGGACCTAGACTCATTTGGTAGAAACTGGATTATCTGGCAGTGGGCAAAACTTAAAGGCGACTTTCTCTCAGAAGTGTATGCAGCAATTACCATGGGACACTGAGACACAAGGGCCTATTAAGGCAGGATTGATGGGAAACCAATGATGTCCACTCCACCCTGAGACTTTACCCCATTCAAGCTGAGCACAGAGGCTTTTGCAAGTCTTCTCCCATAAGGGTGTCTCCAGCACAGAAGTTCTCCCAGCATAGACACAGCTGATCCTCATAGCCAGTTGGCCTGGAGATCAATTCCTCCCAGTGATACCAACAACAATCAAGGCTTAACTATAAGACTGTGCACACAGCTCACAAAAGGATGCACCAAGAGTATCCACCTCAGGTAACTGGGAAAGTTGAGCCACTGAGCCCTAAAGGACACCTAGCACACAAAGCCACTCTATCAACTCAGGGAAGCAGCCAAAATGCAGAGACAAAGAAACATATCACAAATGAAAGAAATGGAGGAAAGAAAATGACTGGGTATAGAGATCAAAACCACGGTTATAAGGTTTTTCAAGAATTTTCTAGAAAAGGCTGATAAATTTAGCCAGACCCTCAAGGATATGAAAAAGGACCAATTAGAAATTAAGCATACACTGACTGAAACAGAAAATGTTATACAGTGATCTAACAGCAGACTAGAGGATCACAAGAATCAAGTCAAAGATTTGAAAAACAAAGAAGCAAAAAACACTCAACCAGAAAAGCTAAAAGCAAAAAGAATCCAAAAATATGAAGATAGTGTAAGGAGCCTCTGGGACAACTTCAAGCATACCAACATACAGAATTGTGGTGGTACAAAAAAGGAGAGAGCAAGATACTGAAAACCTATTTGAAGAAATAATGACAGAAAACTTCCCCTACCCAGTGAAAGAAATAGTCTTACAAGTCTAGGAAACACAGAGAAGCCCAAACAAAAGGAATCCAAAGAGGACCACAACAAGACACATCATAATTAAAATGCCAAGAGCAAAAGACAAAGAGATAATATTAAAAGCAGCAAGAGAAAAACCGTTAATTACGTATAAGAGAGTACCCATATGACTGTCGGCGGATTTCTCAACAGAAACTATGCAGGCCAGACAGGAGTGGCAAGAAATATTCAAAGTGATGAATAGTGAGAACCTGCAACCAAGATTACTCTACTCAGCAAAGCTATCATTCAGAATTGAAGGGCAGATAAAGAGCTTCACAAATAAGGAAAACCTAAAGGAGTTCATCACCATCAAACCAATATTATATGAAATGCTACAAGGTATTCTTTAAGAAGAAGAAGAAGAAGGAGAAGGAGGAGGAGAAGGAGGAGGAGGAGGAGGAGGAGGAG
>JAAGEH010002528.1:41085464-41150821 GCA_011751065.1 Lasiurus cinereus
AGGAGGAGGAGGAGGAGGAGGAGGAGGAGAAGAAGAAGAAGAAGAAGAAGAAGAAGAAGAAGAAGAAGAAGAAGAAGAAGAAGAAGAAGAAGAAGAAGAAGAAGAAGGCAAATATAAAAATTATAAACAACAAATACATATCTATCAACAAGTGAATCTAAAAATCAAGTGAATTAAAAATCTAATGAACAAAATAAACTGGTGAATATAATTGAATCAGGGGCATAGAAAGGGAGTGGACTGACAATTCTCAGGGGGAAAGGGTTGAGGGCAGTGCGGGAAGAGACTGGACAAAAATCATACACCTATGGATGAGAACATTGGGGGGTGGTAAGAGCAGAGGGTGAGGTAGGAACCAGGTGGTGGGGAGCTATGGGGGGAAAAAGAAGAACAATTATAATAATCTGAACAATAAAGATTTATTAAATTAAAAATATGTATATATTTAAAAAAAACAGGTGGTATATAAATATATTCAGTAAATTACAAAATTGGAGGAAATCCAACTGCTCAGAGTTAGGGAAACGAATTTGAGAAAGGTCAAACCTACAGTTTTCTATATTAAACTATCCCTGGGCAAGAAAGAAGAATTATGGGGAAAGCAACTATATCCTACTTTTTTAAAGGGGTGAATTAAATTAAAATGCCCATTTTGAAAATTGCTCTTAATTGCAACCATTGTATCTTTTTGAAACTTGAAATACTCCCGACATCTTACCTGGTAGTCATACTTCCTTTCATAAGCTCTTAAAAATGCTGTCAATAGGCTTCCATGAACATGGAATTGCTCTCATTTCAGTTTAGTTTGGACACCCAGAAGCTAAGTACAGCCTTTCAAAGTAGGAGTGGAGGCTTTTCATAAGAAGACCTGACCTTGAACTTTCTCTATTGGATCTGGTCCGCACATTGGAGCATTTAGTGCCATAATTCTACCTTTACAATAGTAAAAAAAAGGAAAGAGAAATGTACTGATGGTTATGCTAATCATGCTCCAAAGATTCCAGGAGCAAGGAAATAGGCATGTGAGTGAGTGTCCAGAGTGCAGAAGTTCTGAAATGTTGCAATACAGTCTATCTGTGTGGACACACCCAGCTCTGGTCTTAGTCTCTACGTTAGCAATGAACCACCTTGTCTCTCAGAGGTTTATTCATTTGCTAAAGTAGTAAATAATTTCCCAGTGCCCTGAAAGTGTAAGTGGGGTCCCTAATAGCAGCATTCATGCCAGAAAGTCAATATAACTATAGGGGACAAGAGCTCAATTGATTCTTGGCATTTCTAAGGTGAAGTAAAAGTGAACTATATACATTATTAGTCCAGAGCACACACAAAAAGAGTGTTGTTCTTCAAAGTAGTAATCTTTGGAATCGGTATGGTTATTCTTCCAAGGCTACGTGCTCAAAGGGGTGGGTGGTGTATTGTTGTTGTTTTCTTAACTACTCATTAATAGTTGCCTTTGGAACTACATTTCAAACTACACAATAAAACATTCATGCTACATTGTAATTGCACTAGATTAAAGTCTATAAACAAAAAATACTGTGACCTACCAGACTTGACCCTGTTTTTATATCAAGTTTGACTTTTTCCTTTACAAAATAAAATTCAGCTTCAAGGATGAAAACTGGACATACTTCCCAAATAATTTTTTGAAATGCTTTGATTAGATGCCATCATTAAGATTAGTGCCTCTCCTACCAAGATAACCCTTTTGAAAGGGACACTACTAATACAACTGTGTGATTCTGGTTTATTTAAAAACCAATCCCATTACTTTGTAGTAATCCTTCAACAAAACATCCTAAGTCTCCCAATATTTTGCCAATGATAGAAAGAGGAACCAGAGTTTACAAAAGAACAAAGTAAGATTTCAGGATATTTTAAATCCCCTACCTCTGTAAACAGCAGCTGCGGCAACAGCAGATTGGTGTCATTCTTAAAAAGATAATCAAATATTACTGTGGGCTGTTCTCTGATCTCCAGGCCAGCAAAACAGTCTTACTACATAATTTTCCAAAATCTCACATAGCATGAAAAGCATTTTGGTAATGTAATTAAGACCCTGGATTTTGTTCCAGTTTCTGACTTCTCTGCAAGAGGATCTGGAGTGACTCCCCTTCCTCAACATCTCTCTGTGCCTTTCCTCCTTCACAGGCAGTATTGCCGCCATTACAGTGACCGTCATTGCTGTGGTGTTGCTGGTGTTTGGAGTTGCAGCTTATCTGAAGATCAGGTTAGATGCACCTTACTGTCCTTCTTTTTTAAAATTTATCTTTATTGTTACAAGTTTTGCAGATGGCCCGCCCGCCCTGACCCTCCATTAACTCCTTCCTCCCCACTTCTGCCCCCTCCCCAGGCCATCACTGCACTAATGTCTGTCCTGGACCTTCTCCAATCCAGGACCCCTTGGGGGATGTCGACTTGCCGGTTTCAGCCCGATCCCTGGGATTGGGCCAAAACCGGCAGTTGGACATCCCTCTCACAATCTGGGACTGCTGGCTCCTAACTGCTCACCTACCTGCTTGCCTGATAGCCTCTAACTGCCTCTGCCTGCCAGCCTAATTGCCCCTAACTGCCTCTCTTCCCACCCCCATCTACCCCCCCCACCGGCCTGGTCACCCTTCACTGCCACTCCCACCAGCCTGGCATGGTCACCCCTCATTGCCTCTCCTGCTGGCCTGGTCACCCCACACAGCCTGCTGGTCAATTGTTTGGTCGTCCCTCACTAACCCCTCTACCAGCCTGGTTGCCTCATGCAGTCTGCTACTCAATTGTTACTGTGAGGGTATCATGACCAATTTGTATATTATCCTTTTATTAGTATAGATGTATATAAATTCTTTGGTTAATCTCTTCCTGCCCCCCCCTCCCATCCACGCCCACTTCCTTCTGAGAACCATCACTGGGTTTCGTACTTCCATGTTTCTGGCTCTATTTTGTTTGTCAGTTTATTTCACTCATTAGATTCCATATATGAGTGAGATCATATGCTACTTGTCTTTTCTCTGACTGGCTTATTTCACTTTGCATAATACCCACCAGGTCACTCTCTGTTGTCTTGTACCTTACTCTTCTTTGTGAGGAAAAAGGTCCCATGTTGCTTGGCTCCAGACAGAGAGTTATTTTGCTAAATGCTTGTTTCTTAATAAATGTCTTAGCTCTCAGATATATTGGCAGGGAAGTGAAAATGGCCAGTATACTTCACAGTGGACAGGAATAGATGGTACAGTATCTGAATCTTGGCAAAGCAGAAGAAATCAGCTGAAATACACAGCATGATGATGTAATGGAATAAGAATGAACCTGAAATCAGGAGATGGAGGCCTCACCTCACTGCCCTTAACTCACTGCCCATGAGGAAAGAGCCTGACCCTGAGGGAAGAGCCACATGACACCTGACCCTCAACCTGTAAATGGGGCACAGCGGTGCTCAATGGTTCCCAACTATTGAAGTTCTGAACACTGGATGCATGCCAGTCTGTAAGGAAGTTCTCACTGGTCCTAAAGCAAAATGCTGAAAATACAAGGAAAATGTGGCATTATCTATAATTTTTCCCCCTGAGATTATGTCCTTATGTTTTTGGTTTTAAAATACCTTTTGTTATGAAATGAAGGTGATCACAGATGGTAGCTGAGTTTTTACTCTTTTTTAGCTAAGTAGAAAGTTACAAAACTGTGAACCCCCACTTTTGTTGTCTATTGCTCTGTGAAATCCTCAAATCTCAAAACCAGGTGGCGCTCACATATTTAATTTTTCATCCCTATGCACACATCACCTTTGCTGCCTTCTCTCCTGGCTCTCTCTCATCACCTCTAATCACCCTGCCCTAACCAAAGCCCATTAGTAGGGAACTCTTCCCTCCTCCTTCCCTTTTATTTCTCTCCACTTCTTGTTTTAAATGTACAAATCAGTGTGACAATAGTGTCAAGTAGAAGAATGCTCTGTAATATCTAAGGTACAAAGAACAGGAAAAGCCAGGTCTGGAAAAGAAATTGTAATCAAATGGCCAGCATTACCTTTGTTTAAAGCCTTTATAAAAGCATCCTTAAGTCTCTTTCATATTTAAAAAAAATTGTTTTCTTCATTAAATCTATATTTTCTTGAGCAGCAAACTTAATTTTATGAATTATATCTTACTGAATGGCACTCTTTTTCACTGGTTTAATTACTAATTTATTACTGCAGATACACTATATTTTAATTATAAGTTAAATTGGCTTTTATGAACTAGTCTAGAAACCTCATTCCCACTTTATAGCAAAGTTTCTCTTTGTATTGGGGGTGCTCATAAAAAGGGACCTCTGGATTAATTTAGAGTCATTCTGGAATCACCATTGGTGAGTGTCTGAAGGGCTATGTCATCTGGAATAGGACCTCCACTGGAGTGTGGCTTGAAATAGAAATCCTTCCCTCTTGCCATACACTTGCCAAAAATGATGTTGAAATAACCCAAGAAAGGACTCTGTTAGTCCAGTTCAGGCAAGAATTCAAATTGACCATCTCAAACCTCCCTCTGACTACAGACGGGTAGTCTAGAATAGTGATTAAGAATTCAGACTCCACAGCAGAGAGAGCTCACTTTGAATCCCAGCTCCACCATTTTGAAGCAGGTTCTAGTGTGACCTGAACATATTATAGAGCTTCGCTCATCCTCACTTTCCTCCCATATAAAATAAGGGCTTTAATTTTAACTCCTGGCTAGCATTGCTGGGAGGGTTATTGATAATTCTTCCCAAGGACATAGCCCTGCCACCACCACCATCATCTTCATCATCACCAAAGTGATCAACTGGAAGAGATCCCAACAATAGGACAGTTGCTTGATGATAGTTCTGAGTATCAACCATGTGCCAGGCACCCTTCTGAGCCTGAGAGCGAGGCATCACATCCATGATGAGATACAGTCCTGCCACCACAGAAATTACTGTGTTTGGAACATTTTTGTTAGTAGGCCATTTAAATGGGTTCCAATGAGACCTGGTTAAAATTGTATATCATTTTATTTTAAAAATAAATATTTTTTCAAGGCATTCTCAGCACCAGACAAATGTGGTGAGTGGTTACTTTGAATCATTAGATTCCACATTTGAGTGGAATCTAATGATACTTAGATCCTCCCAAATGCAGAAAGGCCTCCAGTGGCAGAAGGTTGCTATTCATCTTTGGCACTGCAAACTTCAGGGTGAATAAAGTGATCAGATCTCTGCTTAGAAACCCCCTAAGGAAAACCCCATTCTGCTGCTCTGTTAATTATTTGGGCAAAATAACATAAGGAGGTTAACTGTCATGAATCTTAAGGCTGTGCTAAAACCCCTTCGAGTGTTGTTTTGCCAGATTCTTGGAAAGACCCACTAATCATTCCTCAAAAATACATTTGGTTCAATTGACAAATGTGTGTGTGTGCACACGCACGCGTGTGCGTGCATGTGTCTACCTAAGGATGGGTTTTGCTTTGGCTGGAAATTTATTTTATTTCTATGAGAACAATAACATGGCAAGAAGTCTGCTGCCTGTGGTCATTTAGCTCACTTGGCTGGAGTATCAAGTGACTGAAATATCAACCCATGAGGGAACCATTAGCTTCTGGCCTGAAACACAGGCTGTGGTCCCTGCAAATGCAAAAGAAGAGTCTTCTGGAGAGAGCAGCAGCCTCACAACCAGAAAAAGGGTGGCCCTTGCAAGCTCTGCTACCAGAATCTTCGTGGTTTCACCTTTCTCCCAAGTTCTACTTGCCTCCAAAGGCCCCAGTGAACTCATTAGCCATCTGTTTCCACACCCCAATTCTTTGGGGATCGTAACCCCTAGTTTTGTCACAGTGTTCCCTGCTGGAGAGCCACATTTCTCTGAGACCTAAGTCACTTTTGGATGTGGCTCCTAGAAATGAAATGCCCTGCACCTTCCAGGGCTCTTCTTCATTATTTATCAACTGCCCCCAGCTCCACACTCCCAATTGTAGCCAGCAGCAGTGTGGTATGTATGAAAAAAGAAACGTGGGTTTTGTGGTCAATTTCTATTACCATTTAGGCAAATTATAATCTCCCTGATCTTTAATATTTTCATCTGCAAAAATAGAGATAATATCTATCTTTCAAGCTTATTTTGAAGATCAAGTAATGAATGGAGAGTACTGGGAGAGGCCAGATAGTATGGTGGTTAAGAACATGCACAGTTTCTTCCTTTGTAAATGGAACTATACTAATACCTAACTTAGGCTTGTTAAACATTAAATTGTGATACAGATAAACATACATATGCCCGGGTAAGAGATGAGAGTGATGGGAGGGCTAACCACTGTTGTTGCCATTGTTGTTAAAAGAATTCTTACTCGGTTCTTAGCAAAATGGTAACGTCCAACAGTCCCACTTAGTAGGCATCAGGGAACCAAAGGAGAGGGGGGTGCTAGGAGGAGGAGGGGATGGCCCAGGAGCTCTGTTTTCTAATATCCCATTTTGGCAGTTTCAATTGTGCTCCTTCTAAATGCCCGTGCCCCGTGAAGTTGCATCCAGGTCATATGTTCACAAATAGAAAGTACCTCTGAGCACTCCTATTCCAGGGCTTATTTGCAACTTTAAAAGAGAGCAGAGGCTTTGCCTGCCTCTTGCAGAAGGGTGTCTTTAATTAGTGATGATTGAAGAATGAAGTAAGTCATTGTTTAGTTTAAATTGGCTCAAAACCGGTCAGCCACGAGATAATCCTCTGCTCAAGAGACCGTATCTGCTATCGCCAGCAACGTGGATGTTGCTATAATTAGGTGTGCTGGCAACCCAGACAGACAAGACGGCTGTTCCCTTCACAAAAATAAATGTGGTATTGATTTATAGACACAACAGGGCCTCGCTCTGAAGGCATCTTGTTAGAAGTCACCTGTTTTGCTTTAAGTCTCCTGGTGATTATATTTTATAGAACTGGATTCTTTCTGGTTATTGTTAGATTTAAAGAGGTAGGTCCAGCCAGTCACAAAGGCTAGGACCTTCTAGAATTTGTGACCTACAAGTTGTCTTTTTCGGTTCAGCTTTGGCATTCTGAACATCTAGGTGACTTGATTCTCTACCTCAACCTTTAATGGACATAGGAGTCAATGGGAGAGATTATTAAAAACACAGATTCCTGGGTCTTAGCCCCACAGGGTCTACTTCAATAGGTTGGGGTGGGGCCTGTGCATTGGCCTTTCTCACCAGCTGACAGGCGGTGCTAATGCTGAGGGTCTCAGGACCGCATTTTAACTAAGCCTGCTCCGCCTTCATCTCCCAACACTCCAAACACACACTTTGCTCTAAAATTTCCCAAATGAATTGCCCTGCTGTTTCATGCCCCTGCTACTTAGAACATGCTGAGCCCTCTGTCGGAGGTATTTGGTCCACCTTTTTCTTCTCTGGCTGATTCTGAGTTATTTAGCTCTAAAGGAACTCCCTCTGGGAGCCTCATCCCCACCTCTCCACCGGAAGTTCGTTGTTGCATGCACTTCCTTCATATCACTCAGGTCCCTGTACTGGAATTTGTCTCCACCAGTCTCCTCCAGCAGAAGGATATAAAGGCCCTGGAAGGACCTGGAATATAATAGCTGTTTTATAAACATAGTTGCCTGAGTGAATGATTCTGGGAAGGAAAGTTTAGGGGAAGGAGGATTTGTTTCCTTCAAGTCAGGAGAAATGAGATTTAGAGGAAGGGAAGCCGTGGGAACCTGTTAAACCACACTTCAGGACTCTGAACTTGTTTATAGACAGACAGGTGTTTTAATGTGCAAGCCTTTTTTTCATGAGTGTCTGCAGCGTGATATCTGGAAGATAATTTTAAAAAAATAAAATAGGCAAATTTAATCTGTCCCTTCAAAGTAAAGGTGGCTATGTAAAGATTAGTTTGAAAGTAACTGCTTTTTAAGAGAAATCCAGACTATGTAGAGAACACTTTGAAAATTATATTAGAAATGTTTCTCTTATTGGGATTTTGGTAAGAAGATGAAACTGATAGAATTTCTGAATTATGATACTCATTCTGCCATCAACTTGCTTTGGTAACTATGGGCTAATAAAATCACCTCTAATGGTTACAGTTTTCTTGGCTTCAAAATGGTAGCTCACAATTCTTAGTTTTGACAAATGTGCCATGGTTATGTAAGATGTTAACATCAAGGGAAGCTGGTTAAAAGGCATATGGGACTTTATCTTCATAATTTTTCTATAAATCTAGCATCATTCCAATATAAGTTAATTTCTTTAATTATAGTCCAGTAGCTACCTCACAGGTGTATTGTCTGCTCCTGCCTCCAAGCCTTTGCACTTGATGTTCTCTCTGCCTGTAGGATGTATCTCAGGCATCTGTGTGGCTCATCCATATCTCCTTTATATGTCTGCTCAAATGTCATCTTAGTGAGACTTTCTCTGATCACCATATTCAAAATTATATTCCCCGCCTCCCATCTGGAATTCCTTACTTCCCCTTCCCTGCTTTATTTTCCTCCATTGCATTTATTACCATCTACCTTATTATTTTTCATGTCTTATTTATTGTGTTTGCCCCACTAGGATGTAAGCTAAATTGGGACAGGGAGTTTGGTCGTTTAATTCCCCACGGGATCCCCCAGACCTCATAATAGAGCCTGATAGATGGTAGGTTTTCATTGAATAGTTAAATAAAAGGAGCCAGGCATAAAAATGACAATCAGAGAATAAAAGCCACCAATGGAAACAAAAGGGGGAAACAGTGACAGCTATACCAAGTTAGCTTTGCTAATAAGAATAACCAATGGATGCAAGACACTGGGGGAGAGGAAGGAGGACATGTGCCTAAGGGTATGCGAAGCCTGGGGAAGGTCAATGGGGAAAAAAAGAAGACATGTGTACTACTATTTATAATACTTTAAACAATAAAATAAAATTTAAAAAAATAACTTTGCTAATCTTATATAATAAAGAGATAATATGCAAATTGACCATCACTCTAACACATAAGATGGCTGTCCCCATGTGCATACAAGATGGCCACTGCAAGATGGCCCAGCAGGGGAAGGCAGTTGTGGGAGATCAGGCAAGCAGGGGAGGGCAGTTGGGAGGGACCAGACCTGCAAGGGAGGGCAGTTGGGGATGACCAGGCCTTCAGGGGAGGGCAGTTGGGGATGACCAGGCTGGCAGGGAAGGGCAGTTGGGGGCAAACAGGATGTCAAGGGAGAGCAGTTAGGGGTGACTGGGCCAGCAGGGGAGGCCAGTTGGGGGCAATCAGGCTGGCAGGGGAGTGGTTAGGGGGCAATCAGGCTGGCAGGGGAGTGGTTAGGGGGTGATTAGGCTGGCAGGCAGGAGCATTGAGGGCAATCAGGCAGGCGAGCAGTTGGGAGCCAGCATTCCTGGATTGTGAGAGGGATGTCCGACTACCCGTTTAGGCCCACCAGGATCGGGCCTAAATGAGAAGTTGGACATCCCTCAAGGGATCCCAGATTGGAGAGGGTGCTGAGGAACACTCCCCTCCCCCACTGTGCATGAATTTCATGCACTGAGCCTCTAGTGAATGATAAGAGTCTAAGGCTTAATGACTAATGAGATGCAAGTTCAGCTGTGTTTTCATAGCACTGAGCCTTGTCTTCTTCATCTTTTTTTTTAAATATATTTTACTGATTTTTTTACAGAAAGGAAGGGAGAGGGATAGAGAGTTAGAAACATCGATGAGAGAGAGACATCGATCAGCCACCTCCTGCATTCCTCCTACTGGGGATGAGCCCAGAACCAGGATACATGCCCTTGACAGGAATCGAACCCGGGACCTTTCAGTCCGCAGGCCAACGCTCTATCCACTGCGCCAAACCGGTTTGGGCTGTCTTCTTCATCTTTATATCCCTCCTTCTCAGCACATAATATGCACTAATTATTAAAAGACAAGATTCGCTTGACTAAAGAGGAGAGGAATGGTAATAAAGTTGGAGCCTCATTGAGGACCTGAGATTGACTTTTATAAAGGAGAAGGTGTTTTCTAAAATATGTTTGTTTCAGCACAAAGAAAGTAAAACCTCATTCATCTTTTAAGACAATTGAGCTCCATTAAGTATTGATGCTACGGCTATCATAGAATAGGTACCGTTTGTAGTTGTGGAGAAGGCCTCAAAGCCACAGGGTCACTATCACATGTACCAGTTGTCATCAACAAGGATTCACTGATTGGGAAGGGGGTGATTGGGGAGGACTGCTCCCTCTTGGAGCAAAGTCACTTGAGAAGGAAGCAACGAGGCCAGGTCTTAACACAAATTATTCCCTGTTTTGTCCCCTTGAGTTCTGCTCTGAGCTAACAAAACCATACAATACAGTAGAAACAACATTGCCAGTAAGCACAGCACCACTGATTAGCCGGGGCTATGAGCACTGCGAGGAGTGCTTTAAAGCCAAGTCATTGCCCAGGAGAAATTTAGCTGTGATTCTCTTTTCTCTTCCTATTTTTAAGGTTAAAATGGTGGCTTTGACTCTTTATGTGTTCTTTAATATGATGCTTTTACTTTGCCACAGTTACATTGCACAATGAATTATCACAGGCCATACAACTCCCTGCTGGCATTGACCAAGCAAACTCCATATATACTATTTATGTGCTCCTGCATGTATGCAGTTATTATCAAATATTTATAAAAGAACCACTGCATCAAGAACAACATATTGGCTGTTCAGAATTAAGAAGAAATACAAGACACAGTCTACCCCCAAGAGGTTTATAATTTAAGGGAGCGAAGGCACAGCTAGTGAAAACAGCTATGCTGGTAGGGTGCCAGCCTTCACTGAGAGATTAAGTAAACAAAATCACTTTGACCTTATGATGATGTCATTCGTTCAGGTTGCTATTCAGATTGAAATTAGATGAGGCAGTGTTGTGTTAATAGAACAGGGAGACCTAGGTTTTAGTACCAGCTCTGCCATTAAATCAAGTGAACAAAGTTGTCTAGATTCCCTGAGCCCCACCTTCCTGAACTTGGGAATGGGAGTATTTTCACCTCTAGGCTCTGTAAATTAAAACCTCCTCCATTTCCATCTAAAACAGGCCATGATTTAAGAAGTTTTGACCTAGAGCCGAGACAGGTTTGGCTCAGTGATAGAGCGTCAGCCTGCGGACTGAAAGGTCCCGGGTTCGATTCCGGTCAGGGACATGTACCTTGCTTGTGGGCACATCTCCAGTGTGGGGTGTGCAGGAGGTGGCTGATCGATGTCTCTCTCTCATCGATGTTTCTGACTTTCTATCCCTCTCCCTTCCTCTCTGAGAAAAATCAATAAAATATATATTTTTTAAAAAAAGAAGTTTTGACCTAGATTGTTTAAAGTGATCATAAATTATTCTCCCCTTATTACACACACACATACACACATGTTTGCCTATCTCTATATATAGTAGAATTTCAACAAACCTGGCTTGAATCCCAGCACACCCAATTCTTCTTGCTTAGCTAATTAATATAGTAAATAAGCCTTATGAGTTCAGTACATTCCCAAATATGGTTTACCTAATCTCTTGCTTTGCTATCTTTATTTATCAGTATTTTTTCAACACAGTATTCAATCCAATGAAAAGACTAAGAAAAATGAAAGAGCCACCTATTCCTTTATTTTGCTACTGTATTGTGTGTGCAATAAATTCTCTTCTAATACAGCAGATTCAGGTGCAGTTCTGATCAAATAGTCTTACCTAAAATAACCACTATCAGTAAAATCTGATGACCAGAAGGATTTTAATCCTCTAACCTCACTTCTGCATGGTAATAATTTTTAAAAATTCAAATAATAATATAAGAAGCTGGTTTTATAACTATGCCTGGGGTATAGTTTCAAGAGTTCCTAGTGGGAGGGAGGCTCCCTTTTCACTCAATGTCTTTTTTTTTCTTTTTACAGATTTGCCATGGGCTGTGTAATTTTCATTATAATAAAAATTAAAAAGCGATATTGGCCAACACTTATTGTGTATTTACTATGTGCCAGGCCTTTTATATGCATTACCTCATTTAGTCCTTGCAACAACTCTAACACAATTTTTTTTAAGTTTTTCCATTTTATAGATGAAGAAACATGGGGTTAAAAACACATTCAAGAACATATATCCATTGGCCCTACTGACATCTTAAGGGAATAAAATTATATGATAGAAATAAAAATGGTGTGAGAAGTTAATTTACCATACAAGAGTGAGACAGGAATGCCCTATCAATAAAGGAGCATGTTTATTAGGTAGATGTTGGCCAGCCTTGCAATACCAAGTCATGCTGAAATTTAGGCTCAGCTCCAGTCTTATAATCCCCAGGTTTTCACTTGTCCATTCTACAGATTCCATTTTTCAACCATCTTGTTAAAGTATTTGATTGGAATTGGAAGTTTCAAATGTGGGGGCAGGGGAAAGAATTTTGGGGATGGATAGCTCATTCAGTCAGTCAAATCAGAAGATCAGTGGTGTGTTATTTGTGATTTCTTTCTTTCTCACACCCACAGAAATGAATATGGAACTTTAGAGAAACCAACACCTCAGGGTTTGGTTCTTAACAACAGATCAACTCTTTTCAAATACCTGACAGATGGAAGAAGGCTGCAGAGAGTAGCAACAATTATTTTAGCAACAAATAAAAGTATTGCACATTCTTTTTGTGCTTCTCAGATTGTTTTTTCATTTTGTTTAATTTTTATATCTAGCTAAGACTGGGCATGTTTATCCCGTACTATATATAGCATAGCTGATTTTCAGTGGCAAGGTGTAATAATTCACACACTAGCACAAACCTCAGAGGCACCACATGCTCATTTTGTAATATTTTCCCAATCTTAAAATTACCTTAATTCTTTCCAGGAAGCTCCCAGTTTGTGAACAAATTGGCCTTGCAGGATGTGTTTTTTCCCAATCACTATTTCTTCCGTCAACATTTATTAAGGACTTACTATGAGCTAGATATTCTTCTGGAAATAGAGCTAAGAATAAAGAAAAATGGGCAAATAACCCATACTTATAGTCTAGTTAAGGGAGAGAGGCAACAACAAAATAGGTAAATAAATTATATAGTATGTTAGACAGTGATGAGACCTATGAGAAAAAATGAAGATGGGAGTGGGGGGAGGGCAGGAGAGAGTTGCAAGTTTAAATGGAGTTCTTAAAGAAGGCCTCACTGAGAAGGTGACTTTTGTACAAAGACTTGAAGATTAGGGAATGAGCCTGTGGATATCTGAATGACAACTGTTCCAAGCTGAGGGAACAGTAAGTGCAAAGGCCCTGAGGCAAGAGTATGCCAGGCATGAAAGGGAAGAGCAAAGAGACCAGCATGTTGGAGAAGAGGGGGCAAGAAAAACTGGAATAGTAGCTGATGTGCTTAGAAAAGTAACAAGGGTCAGATCTTATAGGGCTTTGCAAACCATTGTAGGTTTTTTGTTTTGTTTTTAATATATTTTTATTAATTTCAGAGAGGAAGGAAGAGGGAGAAAGAGATAGAGACAATGATGAGAGAGAACCATTGATTGACTGCTTCCTTCAGGTTGAACCCACAACATGGGCATGTGCCCTGACAGGGAATCAAACATGACCTCTTGGTTCATAGGTTGATGCTCAACCACCAAGCCATGCAAGCCAGACTGCACATCTTTCCAATGACTTTAGCTGACTTCAGTTTCTCATAGAAATAATATTGATTTGTGGGGCATGTTCCCAGAATGACCCACCAGAGCCTGTTAAACCCACATTGCCATTGAACTAAGGTGCTAATCAGACTCTGGGAAGCTGAGCTCAAAGCACTGTACTTAGATCCAGAAGGTAGGGGTTTGACTCATAATTCATTTGGGTGACTGAACATGTCAGTTAACATCTCTGAGCCCTATTTTTCTCCTTGGAGAAATAAGGATAACCAATATCTACCCCATGACTTTATTCTGGGGATTAAGTAGAAACAAAACATAGATCCGTGGTCGGCAAATTGCGGCTCGTGAGCCACATGCAGCTCTTTGGCCCCTTGATATGGCTCTTCCACAAAATACCACAGCCTACGAAAGTCTACTTTGAAGAAGTGGCATTAGAAGAAGTTTAAGTTTTAAAAAATTGGCTCTTAAAAGAAATTTCAATCGTTGTACTGTTGATATTTGGCTCTGTTGACTAATGAGTTTGCCGACCACTGACATAAATATACTATGTGTACTGTAAAAACGCTATATAAATGTCAAAAGGGGTGGAACATTCTTATTTCAGGGAAAATTAAGTCCAGGACCTAAGTCAAAATGACAGGAATGCAACCTTCCCTTTTTCTTATTACTTCTTTTTAAATAGCCGTGGGAATGGATCTCTCCTTCTCAGCACTGGAGATCAAGGCAAGAGTCAGGGCCCTGCTGATCTCAACAGAAGGCGCCATCTGGGCTCCCAGTGGATCAGTCGTAACTCACAGTGTTTGTAGACTGAGACCCCCATGATTGTTAGGTCTGTTGCCAAGGGGTCATTCTTGCGAAGAACTATGGCTTCCCTCCAGTGGCCCTGTGAGCTTCCCCAGCTCAGGCTGCCAGGATTAGGCTGTCTTCAGATGGGCAACTTCTCCAAATAATCACAACTTCTTCTTCTTCCCACCAGGCATTCCTCCTACGGAAGGCTTCTGGATGACCATGACTATGGGTCCTGGGGAAACTACAACAACCCTCTGTATGACGACTCCTAACAGAGGAACATGGCCTGGGGAGAGGGATAACTCTTTATTTACAAGTGATTATCCAGTAGAATTGATAACAAGTACCTGACGCGCATTGAGCGACAATCTTAAGCCCTGTTTTATTGGTTTGGTTGTTTCATTTTCCTCCCTCTCCTTTGGCTGCTACAACTTCCCCTTTTTGGTACAAAAAGAACCATTATTTAAAGGTGTGTGGAGGCTGATTTGCAGCTGAAATGAACCAACCTTCAACGCCGCTGGTCCAGACCACCACGATGGAAGTTTTTGCACACACCACCACAGGACTCACTATGAGGACGGGACTAGGAATACAAGTGTTTTGTTGGGGGTTACTTTTGGGGGAACTCTTTGTTTGTGGTATTTCTTAAACTTTTATTTAGAAATTGACATTAAATTTCAATCAGTGGCCCTACTTGGCTCTACTAGCTGCATCCTAGCCTCTTAGCTGCCTAATTAAAGAAAGAGGAAACTAAAAAGTGCCCCCGAGGAGGCCAGCTAGCAGAGAAGCAGAGTTGCAGGTTGCTGTCAGATCTCGGCACACCTTCTACCTGTTCTCCCCTCCAGACCACCATCATCTCTGCTAAGAATGCCTGTCCTAGTCATCAGCAGCCAGGATCCCAGCCCAGGAGCATTTATGGAGTTGTGTTTCCTCAGGAGCTGAGCTTAGAGAAGAGAAAGGGAGAGGCGTTTGGAGGGAGTTTACAGTGGGGGCAGCAGTGGAGAGAGGGAGCTGACATGCACTGAGTACCTCATTAGGTAAAGTGGGAATCAGCTCTCAATAACGTTCAGGGGCATCCACTGCTTGAAGGAGCCCAGAGATTTCTTGCTTTATGCCCACAAAGCAACTGGTTTACTGCTAACTGTCTGTTGGATAATGACTATACACTGTTTAAGAAAAAAAAAAATTTAAGACACTATCTGCAATTGCTGTGTGAGGTGTTTCCATAGAAAACAGATGCGGTGATTAATCCATTTATTATGCCCATACACTTACCTTGCTAATTCTGCCCTCTAATAAATCAAGACCCTGGGTAAATAGTCTTAAAATCCTGCATAATAAATTTTGAGAAAGAATGGATCGTTTTTTGCAGGTATCCATTTATTGCAGTGGTTCCCAACCAGCAAGAGGGTTTTGCACCACCACGCCCCAGAAGATTGGTGGGGGGAACATATGAAGATGTCTGGTGACCACTTTGATTATCACAATAAAGGGGTGCTAATTAGTCAGTAGAACCATTGATGTGCTGGACATCCTAAGATGCACAGAAGAGCCCACCACGATAAAAAATTATTTGGCCCAAAGTGTCAATAGTGCTGAGTTCGAGAATTCCTAATTTATTGCAGTGCCCAGCATAACAGAACAGGACACTCGCAGATTTTTAATAAAATAAAATGATTCGTTAAGTTTTTATCTCAAAAGTGTTTCATTTGCTAGCTGATAGGTTGTTTTGAGCATGCCAGTTGCCTCTTTATTTGTTTTTGTGTTCTTGGTAGCTTTATTTCATGGCTATAACTGCCCTCCTACAACGCATAATATTAGCAACTGGCATCTGATATCCTGATTTCATGGAGGAGAAAATACCCATTGAGTCCTATTTCAAAATGTGTTATATTGTCTCGCAATGTCATAAAGAGCTTGACACTGGTTGATTTTTATTTCTAAACTGCTGCCATGACTTTGTTAGTTTCTAGAAACTTGACTCTCAGCTCATCCTGTCACTTGTTCTGACCAGTAAAGTACTGGCCTAAACCACCATTGCCAGTCTGTCTGTCCTAAACCCCTCTGGTGTCACAGACACCCGGAGCCGGGCCATGTCCACAAACCTGCCATCTCACACTCTAAAAGGAATTTATTCCTAAACTCCTTAGGCACCAAAGGAGAATGAGCAGCCTCCAGGGAAATTTTTTAAAAGGAGTGGGTAATGAGGAGTGGAATTCTGATATCTCAGATTATTTAAAGCAAAAAAATAAATGTTTAAAGTGGACATTCTCATAAAAATGGGCAGTAATGGCCAACCGTGACCTCTCCAACAGCACTTGGCCTGAATAACTGTCCTTCCTCCCCACCCTCATTCCTTGCCTAGGCTTTCATTTTGGCAAAGGAAGATTCAATGAAATCAGAACATTCCATATTTTTTTTTCTCTCTCAGTCAAAAGCGTTCTGACAATATGTCCAGGAAACACCTTGTAGAGGTACAGTTCTGGACACTGCTTTCGTCATAGACACTGGATCAGAGGAGCCAGCCTCCTGCCAAGGAATTTTGACCAACATAAAACCATGGACTCAGCCAGCATCTTTACTTACGGAGGCTGTGATTGTGCAAGAGCAATTGATGCGTTTGTTGTTCTTATTAACTTCCAAATACTTACAGAAAAGAGAGGGTCATGGACTTAAAGTAGATCTCAACCAGCAGGCAGTTTTACACCTCCCCCACGGTGACAGCTTCCCTTAAAAACTCTTACTCCTTGTGATATTAGTTTAAAATACCAATGAGACAATCTTATTTTGCCAAATGCATTTTTTTTCTATTTTTGAGTTGGCCAAAGGATTTTAGCAACTGAATTCAACAACAAACTTGCTACACACACACACACACACACACACACATACACACACACACACACACACACACACACACACACACACACAAAATATGTGGATAATTGACGACCTTTACCTCAGGGAGAGACTATCCAGCTCTACCTGGGGAAATGGCTCCATTAGGTCTAAACAACCACATACCATCCAGGGACAGGAATAGTCAAAGCATTAGAGGAATGTCAGAGCAGGAGGGAGGCAAGCAGCCTCTTCTAGACTGTAGCTTGAAATAATGAGATCCAATTTTGTTTTCTTTATTTGTGGCCCCATTGAAGGCTCTGCTCTCTTTGGATGTCTGTGTCGTTATTTCTTAAATGGGGGTGATGCTTTCAATATTGACCTCACCCCATGCTACCTCACAAATGTGTTGTGAGGACTAATGAAATCATGTCTACAGTGTTTTCAGTTTCTGCTGAGGAGTATTTATAGACATTTTAAGTATTATATAAACATATAAGTGATCTCGGTTTCTTATTTGTTGTTATACTGGTGTGTTGTTTTTACTTAAATCTATAACATGACAGCTGTATTGTAGCTACATCAGACAGCTCTTACAGCTTCAGGCTAGCCTCCAGTGCAGCTGACTGATTGAGAGTTAACCACGCCTGGAACCACAAAGGTTAGCTTCCATCTGCAAATGAAGAATGGTTGAGACATATTCTCACTGACTGTTGAGTTAGGATCCAGGAGGCTAAGGTAGCACAATATGGATACCTGAGCACTATCATCAATAGGCCTCTAGCCTTTCCCATCTTGGGATCTTCTGAGTTCTTTGTGGAATTGATTTTGGTTTGATATCATCTATTTCCCTTCATCTTGCTTGCAAGGGTGCATGGTTCAATCCCTTGCATCTGAGAAATAAATTTTGCAACTGGGCTAGATGCTAATTTGCACGTTAATTCACCTTCTTTGCCTTTAACCATTTTTTTGGCAAATGAATGTACCATTTCAACTTTAATTTTAAAGTTCTAGTTGATAATGGTAGTAAGTGCTGACCAAGAGACTAATGCCAGATTGCTTTCTTAGGGTAAGTTAGCCAACATCATTTAAAGATGGAAAGACCTGCAACTTCTTTGATATTGGATGTAATTGTATCTACATTTGTTGTAAGACTTATTGTATACCAATTATATAAATTAAAGGTATTAAAAGCTTGTGTCTGACAATGTTGATTCACATTTTAATATGTTTTGTTACTTGAGCCATTCAGTTGACATGCCCAATATTGCTTATATTAAGTAACTCTTGCTTGCTCTTATAGAAAATTTATTCTGCATCAATAAATAATATTTTCTACAATGCAGGGAATTATCTCTGATCTTTAAAAATAATTGAAGAATGTCAGAAATAAAGCACTTTCCAAGCAGTAATTTTACTATTAACTATATACCAGGTTTTATAAGACAGATGTAAAAAAAACTGATTCAATCAATAGATGATGATTCATAATCAAGTCACATAAAAGCATATTGGCATCAGTAGTACATTTGATAATACTTGGTTCATTCTCTTTCAAAAAATTGCATGCAGCATACTCATCTTTATCTGAAAGTTAAATGCAAGCGCTATCAATCATCCAAAACATAACTTCAACCCTAAGAAGCTAACCAAAGATTATTCTGGTTCTGAAGAAAAGAGTAACACCAAACCTATAATAGGTCTCATCTTTTCTGTTAAGATACCTAGCCTTTGGCAGATGCAGAATGGACTACATTTACTGCACTAAAGCAGCATTAATCAATTTGAGCAAACAAATAATTGCATTTCTATTTTAAGCAAGACACTGAGTATTTGCTACTTAAAAAAATGATTCTAATTAATATTCATTATGGATTTTAGGTGCCTGTGGGCATTGTCGAATGTCATCTTTGCATCAGCTATACTGGCCATGGATTTTGCAACATATTAGAAGAATGGAACCATCTATAAACTAGAGCTCATTGGTTTCACAATGCATGTAAAACTTCACATCACATTTGATACCTGAGTTCCAGGGCACAGCATGGGAAAAGCCAAGTCAGGAAGTGGGAACAAAGCATGGAACAGGCCCTTTCTGACTGATTATTTGGTATTTCTTGAGGACCTATTATGGTCATGAAAACAAGTAAAGACTCCATTATTCCAAGCTTGCCTGAACGGAATTGGTCAGAAAGCACTTTCAATGCATATAGAAAGAAATGGCTTAATAATAATATGTAGTGCTATATAGTATGAGCTTTGAGGTTCAAATCCAGTATTTTTTTCAAGTATTACACTTTTTCAAGTCAGATCATAATTTGTTTTGATTATTCAGCACCCAATCTACAATCTTTTACTCTCCTGAAATTCAATAGCACTAATCAAATGCAAGCCATATTTTGATTATTGTCAAAGCATTGAGTCATAAATGATACTTGAAAAGCATTGATCAAATTGGGGGAGGAAAACTGTAAGAGGTCTCATTGCTTAAAGTACCTATTGGCAAATGCAGAATGGACTACATTTACTGCACTAAAGCAGTATTAATCAATTTAAGCAAATAAATATATTGCATTTCTATTTTAAGCAAGACACTGAATATTTACTATTTTTAAAATGATTCTAATTAATATTCATTATGGATTTTAGGTGCCTATGAGCCATCTAATGCCTTTGCATCAGCTATAGTGGCCATTACACTCTCCCCATCTTACAGAGGAGGAAACTGAGGTTCCAGAATATTAAATCATTCATACCTGTACTGAATTCTATGTACTCCTTAGTGAATCAGATGGCTCCTGCTCTCCACATATTTACAGTTTAGTAAGAGTCAGAGTTGGGATCCAAACCAGAATTTTCACCACCAGAGCCCTTTGTCTTTTTCTACCTAAGGGATTGGTAGCTGATGTAAGTATGACCCAGTTCTTATACCTCTTGCTAAAGTGGGACCTTCTACCCTTTGCAAAGTTCTCCTAAGCTATTTCGGGCAATCTTGAAGGGATCTGGCATGCAGCCCATAGCAAGCCCAGTCAGCTCCTAAGCACATGTCTGCTGACTCCTGCTGCCCTCCTGGGCTGTGTTCTCTGCCAAGGGGGAGGCAGCCGCCCCTGACCTCGTTCAGGTAGGGCACCAACACAGGGTGCCTCTGTCTCCCAGAGTTTTAGTGAATACCTCTCTCTTAGTTTCCACTTGTATCCTCCCTGTTCTCCTCCCGTAGTTACATGTGAGTCCACAGCAGCTTGGTCTAAGGATGCTGCCCTTGGAATTACTCATGCTCTTACCCAAAGTCTCCATCTTCATGCCCACTTGTCTGTCCTTGGTGTCATAATAACAATGATAGCTTTCTCTCACATGGCACTTACTATGAGCCGGATACTGTCCTAAGCACTTTATATGAATTATCCTCCCTATGAGGTAGATGTTATTAATATCCTCAGAATACAGATGAGAAAACTAAAGGCCAAAAAGGTATAGAATCTTGCCCAAGGTCACACAGCTAGTAAGTGATAGGGCAGAATTCAAATGGCAATGGTCGGTCTCCAGAGTCCATATTCTTGACCACTTCTACAAAGCCCTCACTCTATGCTGAAGGTTCCTGATGCACACTCTCATCTGTCATCAAACAGGCCATCTGTGTCTAAACCCATTGTGAGACAACCTGGGGCCATCTGAAAGAAGGTTTCTAGAGTGACTAAAGTGAGTGGGAACAGGTACTCTTAGGGCACCTGGCCTGGCAGACTCTGAGCTGCCTCTAGAGTCTGGCACTTCCATCCAAAGTCATCCACTTGACATCCATCAACTCAACAGTAGGGGCCTCTAGGATGACCCTCCCTTGTCATCAGATCCACAAAGTAGCTGTGGTGAGACAGTCCAGACCACTGTCTTGCTCTCTTACTAGTCATTTCTCCCTTGGCACTGGGACAGAATTTACTGCCACAAACACGGCTGGGCAGTGTTGAAAAGTTCAGGTTGGTCAGAAGCCAGGTGTTATCAGGTGGTGTGAGAAACAAATGCCCACCCAGCTCCTGTGCCAGGACAGTCAGCTCTGTAACAGCGCTTCATCAGGGAAAAGAAACACACACACACCACTCTTCCATGGATTCCTGGGGTAGGTATTACAGGCTTCATACAAAGTTAAGGATTTTGTATAGAGTTTAGAGTCTCACACAAACTTTGTAAGAGTATGAAGAGTAAGGGTGAGGGAAGCCACTAGCTGGTGACTGCTGAAAGGCTGCAGCAGGGAATTGGGCAGTCTTCAAGAGTGTACTAGGAAGTCACAGCTGCCTCCACCCCTGTTTCTGGAAAATGGTTTCTCTTTTTTTCATATCTTAGCTGAGAAGCTCTCATGAATAAGCTATAGCCAGAATTATACAGGAAAAGGGATTGCAAGAAATGTGGTCCCTAGCTCCTCCTCTGCATTGCAAAGGAGAGGTTAGACAATGGTGGCAACAATACTGAGCTTAAAAAAGCAAATGAGCACAGTCCACATTTCTTACTCCAAATAAGAACTTCCCAAAATGGGCAATAAGGACATCATGTTATTCCTAATGTGATGCAATTGTCTTTTACACAACCGACCCCCTAAAAATAAAGTGTCCCGTATGTTGCTTTAGCTCTGAACATATTCACTCCTAGTTCACATGCAATCTTCCTTTGATATCTATGATTTTAATGCCACATTATAAAGTTAATCAGTTTATATTGGAATTGAGGGGACATGAGGAAGAAGAGAAAAGTAACATAAATATATATTAATATATATAACAAAGCAAAAATGAGAATAAGTAGTTACAAAAGACTTCCTTTTTGCAACTAGTCATTGACCATATTGGTATATATAGCATTCTTCTTCCACTAGCCATTGCATGTTCCTTTTGTCCTTGGCCAACATCTCACCTGGTCATGGTTCTAAATGTGGCCCATGACTTAATCTTCTGTCGAAATGCAAAACTTAGGGACTAAAAGAGAGAAAGGGAGCTACTGGATACTCTCCCATTTCTAAATTTTAAAAGCGGGAGAGAGGGAGGATGAGAGAGAAGGAGGGAGGAGACTCACATTGTATATAATGTACCAAATACTCCCCCCTCCCTACTTTCATTGCTCTATCCTCTTTCCTTCCACATCCTTCCAGCCCACTTCATTCACCCTCAGCAAATAGGAGAAAAAGGTGGGAGGGAGAAAGTAGAAAAAGAGTTCAAAATCATTCTCAGCACTTAGCTTACTGCATGCAGAACCCTGGGTCATTCCACACCTCTTTCTACCCATCAAGTCCTCTCAATTCCTCCATTTCTACTTTGGGTCTCCTCAAAAGAATGATACATTCTTCAGAAAGTCAGAATTTGATAAAAGATCTACTAGGACAAGTGGTAGAGATTAAGTGCAGCGTTTCTTTAGTTTATTCTCTTTCAACCTAACAGTTTCACTGACCATTCCTCCCTTCATATCCTCTAAACCCCTCATCCTACCCCTTGTGAGGGAAGCCCAGGATGCAGATGGTTTTCTGAGCCATGAAAGCAGGCTCTTGAGATCATAGGCAATGAAATGAAATACATTTAACTGTTACAGGGTAAGTAATCCTTGACGGTAGTTAATCTTAGGACCTGAAACCCAGGGGTTGTTTGGAGGGGTTATATCCTATGCTCCTGAACAGATATTTCTGGACATGAGCCAAACTCACTATGCAGCCCTGCTCAAGGAGGCATGGCCTTGAGGCCTTTACCTGTCCCCTTCCAAGAGTTCCCAGCAAAGCCTCTAGAGTGGAGAGACTGATATGTCTGACTCCCTGGGCCAGTTTTAATGCTCACACAAGTTCAGGCAAATCCCTGAGTTAGCTTCTTGGGGACTGATGTCATGAGTCACTGACATGTGGATCTTCAATAAAGAAAGCGACAATCATTCTTTCCTATCATCCCTGAGATCCTGGAAACCAAGGCAGCTGGTTCTCTGCAAATTAGCAAGCTTTCAATCCAACCATAGTCAAAATCATAAGCAAAGGAGAACTGGTAGGCCAGAGATTCTGCCAGCTTTCTATTATTCCCCATTTGCTCCTTCTCTGTGCCTAGGACACTAGCTATAAGAAAGGAGGGGGCAGTGGGAAACCCAGGCTGCTACCTGATAGAGGCTAATGGGATTTGAGGCCAACATGGATTCATTTGCTCAGGAAGAGCCTTGATGTTTGCTGTATTAAAGGCCCCACAAATTCTCCCAAGAAAGGGACTGTGATGGAATTGTACCATTGAAAACAAAACTTACATTCACTCAGCATTCAAAAAACAATAGTTATTGTGCTTTCTATAGATATATAAACAAGTGAAACAAAAAATAATCCCCAAGATAATATTCATCCTCAAAATACTTTCAATCTTATACTAAAACAGTCAAATCTGTACTTCCATACACAGTGGTGAGTACCAAGGTAGAGTAATGTACATGGGACACTGCGAGCACAGAAAATGATGTTTTAAAAATAAGTTTATTTTCATCTTCCTTATTCCAGATGCTTCTCTGAATTTCATTCCTCCACTGTCTTCCTTATCAACTTCCTGGACCTGAACTAACCCTCTCCCTCCACCTCCTTTCTCCCCATTCGATTCCCCACTCTTCCAGTGAAGTTCCATCCTTTGCAATTAGTCAGAGATTTTATCTTAAAATTTTAATTTGTTTCTCCTCAATGATCCTTTGGAATTAGGAGGACAGGCCTCTCCCAACCCTGGTCACATTCAGATCCTCCCTTTCTTCCAGTGCTTGTCATGGCCCAGCAATGTCCCAGCTAGAACTTGATAAACAGTGTGTCTCCAATTGTAGAAATAAAATAGGAGAGTCAGGAGAGAGAGAGGAGAGAAGAGGGGAGGAGAGGAGTCATCTTTTCTACATCTTACCATGATTTCCTAATGATCACCAAAGAATTCATGTGGTTTTCCTGACTATGTCCTTTGATGGAAGGGAGAAGAGAAATGACATTTATTGAATGCTTATATGTCTATTGTAATGATGCTATTAAGATCTTTTAGGGATCAGGAAACTGAGGTTGGAAAAATTAAGTGATTTTCACATGGTCACATAGCTAGTAAGAGGCAGAGTTTCTATTTCAACTGTGGACCTTTGTACTCCAAAGCCCATATTCTATCTAATACAGCACTGCTTCTCAAACATTAATGTGCATGCAAACCACTGGTGATCTTATTAAAATGCAGATTCCGCCCTGGCCAGTGTTGCTCAGTTGGTTGGGCATCATCCCATGCACTGAAAGGTTGCCAATACAACTTCTGGTCAGGGCACATGCCTGGGTTTCGGGGCTCAGTCTCCAGTGGGGAACATGCAGGAGGCAGCTGATGGATGTTTCACTCTCACATCTATGTTTCTCTCTCTTAACCTTTCCTTTCTTCTTTCTCTAAATATCCATAAAAAATCATTTTTTGAAAATGCAGACTGATTCATACGTCTGAAGTGGAGCCTGAGATTCTGCATTTGTAATAATCTCCTTCCTTGTGCTGATGCTAGAGGTTCTTGGCTGTCCCAATTTTGAGCAGTGGGGTGATATAAAATGCAGTCTTCTTATAATCCAGGTAAACCCAAGGGCCTCACAGGAGCAGTTTCCAGTAGAGGTGATAATACCATCTCTTACCCCAGGGCAGCATATTTTGAGTTTGTTTTTAGTTGTCACTGTGACTGGTAGAATTCTGGCATTTAGTATCTGGGGGTTAAGGATGCTACATACCTTCTATGCATGATAATACAGGTTGATTTTCTCAGAACAGTCCTATACAGCAGAGTTGTCCCACCTAAAATTCTTTTAGCCTTCTTATGAAGGAAGCCTGAACAGCAGCATGGGGTTGTGCTAATTGTTTTCAGTGATCCCTTCACTGCCTTATCTCCATTACTTGTTCTCAGTCATTAGAAACATCAGCTCTTCCCTCCAGCTGTTCTGCTCCAAACTGTCATCACTAGCAGCTGCTCTCCAGGATATCACTGTTCACAGGAGTATATTCTAATGTCTTGCTTCCTAGAACTCCAATATGTCAACAGACAAGATGATCCAAGATGGGCCTAATCAGAGATCACATATTTCTGGGTGCCCCCCAAAAGCACAGAGCTGCTGCTACTACACAAATTTGGACACTGAGGAAAACATGTAGACCAACTGGTAAGTTCACATGGTCTTGCGTTCCACGAAAATTTAAAAAATTTGTTAAGAAGATGGCAGAGGCATTGACATCTACTAAGCTTCTGCTATGTGTCAGGAATGGACAGGTGCTTTGTAATTATTTCACCATATCTGTAGCATGGAATAGTCATTACAAATTCAGACTCCAGAACTAGCAGGTCTGAATTTCACTTTAGGTAGTTACTAGTTGTATTATCTTGAAAGTAATATTTAACCTCTCAGTTCCTCAATTTCTTCATCTGTAAAATGGGGATCATAATGGTATCTGCCCCTCTAGGCTGCTATGAAAGTTAATACCTGTAGGATGCATAGAACAGTATCTAGCAAAGACCATGCTTGCTAAATAAAATAGCTATGCCAAAGAAATTATTTTCCCATATTTTACAGATGAGCAAACTGAGGCTTACCCAAGTTCACACAGCTGCAATGTGGTGGAATATGTCGGACTAACCATAATAAAACTAATACTCAGAACTTGCTATATTCAAGACATTATTCTAGGTAATTTCCTATCAGTTCAATTAGTCCTCACAACCACACTAAAAGATATGTCTCATTATTCCAATTTTACCAAATGAGAAGACTGAATTGCCTAAGAGTACGTATTTGGTGAGTGGTGAATCCAGGAACTGAGATTCTGTGTGTAGTGGTGAGGCCCTCTAAGTCTGGGTGATACAGTTCCCAATTTCATGCTTTATTCATTTCCCCACCTACCTTTGTGGGTCACTTCTTGTGAGTCCAGCACTGAGCTAGGCATATTTTGAAGTAAGAAGAAGTAAAGTTACAATGGTTACTTTCAAGTTAATAATTTAATGACATGTCTTTTTCTTCCTGTAGGATAGCTTATTGGAAAAACAGCATATGAGAATAATCCTGTAGTTAAGTCTCAGTTCTGCTAATTACTAACTTTAATGACTCTGGGCACAATACTTAATCTCTCTACATCTCAGAAAATGTAGTTGATAATACTCAATGATGACAATTATAAAAGCTAAATAAGATCCTTTGTGCATAGTACTCAATAACTATTAACCCCATCTCTTCTTTTCCTTTCTCTGTACTTCAGAAGAAATGACAAACTATAATAAGAAATTCAGATATTGTTTACAGATGGTTTAAAGTTTCTGTATAACAGCTAAAAAAAAGAGTCCCAGTTGACTTGAATTGGAATTTGTTCCTACAAAACCATATCATATCATTAAAATATCAAATAATCATGAAAAGAAAAAAAAGACTCGTGCTTTGGATACACATTAAAAGATATATCCTATATAATCCTATATAATAAAGAGGTAATATGCAAATTAACCATCACACCCCCTGTGGTCACAAGATAGCCACCACAAGATGGTCGGCAGGGGAGGGAAGTTAGGGGTGACCAGGCCTACAGGGGAGGGCAGTTGGGGGAACCAGGCCTGCAAGGGAGTGCAGTTGAAAGATACCAGGCCTGCAGGGAAGGGCAGTTGGGGGACACTAGGCCAGCAGGGGAGGGCAGATAGGGACAACTGACCTGGCAGGGGAGAGCAATTGGGGAGGGACTAGACCTGCAAGGGGGGGCAATTAGGGGGCAATCAGGCAGGCAGGCAAGCAAGCGACTGGGAGCCAGCAGTCCCAGATTGTGAGAGGGCCTGATCCTGATCAGGCCTAAATTGGCAGTCAGACATCCGCCAAGGGATATCAGATTGGAGAGGGTGCAGGCTGGGATGAGGGACATCCCCTCAGTGCACAGATTTTGTACACCAGTCCTCTAGTATTTAATATGTAAAGCCAAACACATAAAATATATTTTAAAGTATGTGGGTGGGGGTGAGGTTGGGCTAATTTGGTTCCTAAAAAACATGAACCCAATGAAATGTGGACTGAAAATGCTTTATCTTCTTTATTGTCAGAATCAACAGTTTTCATTGGTCTGAGGCCCCTGAAAATGTTGGATATTTGGTTCACTGGGGGAAAATTTTTTCATTGGTGAGGTAGTAAGTGTGAATGGTCAATTCTATGGGAGGAATTTTGAAGGTGACATCTCTTACAGTGATCTCATCCCTTTGCAAAAATTTGAAACACCTATCTTGAATGGTAGCCTTCATCTTTGAAAATGTCTGCCAACTTTTCCAGAAGAGCTGTCCATGTCTTTTTATCAGCCCTTTTAGCTTCCCTGAAATCTGAGAATTTTCTAGCCAGTTCTCTTCCTGAAAGATTAAACCATTCTTTACTACACTTATCACCTGCTCTTGATTGTTTCTCAAGCTCTGTTCATACACGTGACAATCAATGTGCCTTTGCCAGAAAGAGGTGCCCCTCACCCAATCCTGAATACACATCATCAAGTTGTTTTCACCTCTCAAATCAGCACACCACATTGTCTAACCACTAATGATTTGCATTTACTTTATTCTAAGAGCACATGAATTTCAGCTCTTAGCTAATCATGAATACAAGTTTGTTCATACGGTTAAAGTACTATTTATGATAGCACTTAAGACAACTTCTCAAGTTAAGCCATCCTAAATTAGGAGGTGCCTATTCCAAATATTCCATTAATCACATATGATGTCTTTGATCAAAATGAGGATTCTGGTCCATTAACTAATTCTACTAATATCACTTCTCTCAGAGCTAGAAAAAGATTCCAGGTCTCAATTGAATTATTTTTGGCAGTAGGTATTTCCATGTTCCAGAGCAAACTTTTTTTGCATAATCAATTTTTTTAAATGTCACTAACAGTTTGAAGGGCATGAAAGTATTTCTAAGTTTTGAAAAAGCTTCCAAATATCCTTAAGTTTGTTTAACCTAATGAAATCAGATAAAAGCTGAAGTTTTTGTCAGTCTGAAGGGGATTCCAATACAGGGCCATGGATGTTGAGAGCTAAGTCTGCACATTTAGTCCTAAAATATGTAGCCCTTCATCCAGAAAAAATAGCCCAGTTTTGGAAAAATTGAAGTCACAAGCTTGAAAAGCTTAAACAAACAAAGAAAAGTCATGAAGTATGTTTATAATGTCTTAATATAAAACCTATTTATATTTAGCATACTTCCAATGCAATTCTCCACTCTATTTCATGAATTGACCCTTCTAGGAATATGGGAGACTGGAGAACATAATAGTGTCCTATTTTTGGTTAGCAACACTAGCAAACTTCAAAATCTTCTGCTTTGTACCATGGGAAACAAGTAGGAAAAGTTAAAAAGAAATGACTATTGGTCTGGAGGATATATAAAGTCCAGGTCCAACAATATTCATGCCCCCAGATATTTTACAAATGTACATGCAAGGATATTTTCAACCTTGCTAGCAATTTTTAAAATTCTAAATAAAACTAAGCACTATTTTGTCTAACACATTTATATAACAGAAAATAAATATACAAATTTTAAAAGCCAAGGGAGGGGGGTGTGTATGGAGATGAAAGAGGATACAGGGGAGATAAATGGTGAGGGGGGAAAAAATAAAATAAAGAGGAAAAGAAATAAAAGCCAAAATATCCAATGCCAGAAATTCTGTGATAAAATTATTTCATATATTCCTAATGAGAAATAATTTGACACAATTCTTCTGTCAGAGGTCAGAAACAACAAAGAGCTCTCAATCTTTTTGTGAATTAAGTCAATATTCCGAAATGTGCAATAGGTAGGCTGCCTCCAGAAACGGAAGATACCTATGGCATCAAGACAGTCTCTTCAACAAATGGTGTTGGGAAAATTAGACAGATACATGCAAAAAAATGAAACTAGACCACCAACTTACATCATACAGAAAAAAACAAACTCAAAATGAATAAAGGATTTAAATATAAGATAAGAAACTATAAAAATACTAGAGAAATCCACAGTCAGCAAAATGGCAGACATTTGCCAAAGGAACTTCTTCACTAATACTACTCCTAGGACAATGGAAACTAAAGAGAAAATAAACAAATGGGACTACATCAAAATAAAAATCTCTTGCACAGCAAAAGAAACCATCAACAAAACAACAAGAAAGACCATTGTATGGGAGAACATATTTGCCAACGTTATCACTGATAAGGGTTTAATCTCCAACATTTATAGGGAACACATACAACTCAACGAAAGGAAGATAAACAATCCAATCAAGAAATGGGCAAGAGCTGAGACAGGTTTGGCTCAGTGGATAGAGCGTCGGCTTGCGGACTGAAGGTCCCAGGTTCGATTCTGGTTGGGGGCATGTACCTTACTTGCAGGCACATCTCCACTGGGGTGTGCGGGAGGCGGCTGATCGATATCTCTCTCTAATCGATGTTTCTGACTTTCTATCTCTCTCCCTTCCTCTCTGTAAAAAATCAATAAAATATATTTTAAAAAAAGAAATGGACAAGAGACCTAAATAGAAACTTTTCAAAAGAAGACAGAGGAAGGCCAAGAGAAATATGAAAACATGCTCAAAATCACTAATTATCCAAGAGATGCAAATCAAAATGACAATGCGGTACCATCTCAAACCTGTCAGAATGGTAATCATCAACAAATCAACAAACAACAAGTGTTGGTGAGGATGTGGAGGAAAAGGAATCCTCATGCACTGCTGGTGGGAATGCAGATAGTGCAGCCACTGTGGAGAACAGTATGGAGTTTCCTCAAAAAACTAAAAATGAAGCTCCCACTTGACCCAGTAATACCACTTCTAGGACTATATCCCAAGAAGCTAGAAACAGCAATCAGAAAGGATATATGCACCCCTATTTTCATACCAGCACAATTTACAATAATTAAGATTTGGAAACAGCCTAAGTGCCCATCAGCAGATGAGTGGATTAAAAAACCGTGGTACATCTACACAAGGGAATACTACACTGTGCTAAAAAAGAAGGAATCCCTACCATTTGCAACTACATGGATAGAACTGGAGAGCATTATGCTAAGTGAAATAAGCCAGTCAGAGAAAGATAAGTATCACATTATATCACATATTTGTGGAATGTAATGAACAACATAAACTGATGAACAAAAACAGTTCAAGAAACAGAAACATTGATCAGACCATCAAACCCAAACCTAGGAGGGAAGCTAGGGGAGGGGGAGGGCAAGGGGGAGAGATCAACCGAAGGACTTGTATACATGCATATGGGCCTAACCAATGGACACAGACAACAGGGGCATGAGGATATGAGTGGGAGGGTAATGGGGAAATAATGACACATATGTAACACCTTAAGCAATAAAGAAATTTAAAAAATAATAATAATTTTAAAAATCAAAATAGGTTTCTAATTCCTTGCTCACTCGCTTCTCCTTCCAGTTCTCCTATGACTGGAATATTGGTATGCTTGATGTTGTCCCAGAGGCCCTTTCAATTATGCTCATTTTAAGTCACTGTTATTTCAATGTTAATTTCTTAAATACAGCTGAAAATATTTTCTATTGTGCTTTGTTTTGAAAAGATTCAAAAGCTAAAATATCTGCATGCTTCTATTAGACAATATTTTTCAATGAACAATATTCTAAGTATTAGGGAAAATTAAGTTGTCAGTCCAGTAACATTCAACTTTAAGATATTTATTGTTATGCTTTCTAATAATATTTGTTGTTCTTATGCAAAATTATTTCATGATTATCTAGTTCCAGCTAAATGTCTAGGAAATTTAGTATATGTTCATTATATTCACATTCTATATTGAGAAGTTTTATTCATACGTTCTGAGTTATAGTATTTACTGAAATTCATGCATGGGCGGGAGGGTATTCTTCAGCCCAGCCTATACCCTCTCCAATCTAAGACTCCTTGAAGGATGTCCTACTGCTGATTTACAGGGATTGGGCCTAAATTGGCAGTCAGACATCCCTCTTGCAATCTGGGACTGCTGGCTCCTAACACTCACCTGCCTGCCTGCCAGCTTGATTGCCCCAACCACACTGCCTGCCGGCCTGCTCGCCCCCAACTGCCCCCTGCCACCAGCCTACTCACCCCCAAATGCCTCCCTCTGCCAGCCTAATCACCCCCAACTTCCCCCATGCCAGTGTGCTTGTCCCCAACTGCCCCCCTACTTACTTGCTCACTCCAAACTGCCCCCCCATCCTGCTTGCCCCCAACTGGCCCCCTGCTGATCTGCTTACCCCCAACAGCCCCACCAGCATGATCACCTACAACTGCCATCCCCTCTTGGCACCTCTACCTTGGCTCCACCACCATGGCTTTGTCCAGAAGAACACCCGGAAGGGTAATTAGTATATTACCCTTTTATTAGTATAGATCAGTGGTTCTCAACCTTCCTAATGTGAAAATAATTTTATGGTTTGGGGTCACCACAACATGAGGAACTGCATTAAAGGGACATGGCATTAGGAAGGTTGAGAACCACTGGTATAGATAGAGGCCTGGTGCATGGATGGGGGCCAGCCGGTTTGTCCTGAAGGGTGTCCCGGATCTGAGAGTTCCCTTGGGGCGTGGGGCAGTTTGGGTGAGGGGCCTGTGGTGGTTTGCAGACTGGCCATGCCCCCATGGGGTGGGGTTCCCTGGTGGGGGTGTGTGTGGCCAGCCTGGATGAGGACTGTTTTCAAACTGGCCACACACCCTTCAGGTTGGGGGGTCCTGCTAGGGAGCTTGGCCAGCCTGCAAACAGCCCTCAGCCCCTCACCCAGGCTGGCCACACCCCCATGGGATCAGTGTCCCCAATGGGGGGGGCTTGGCCAGCCTGAAAACAGACCTCAGCTCCTTACACAGGCTGGTCATATCCCCATGGGATGAGAGTCCCTGCTGGGGTGCCTGGCCAGCCTGGGTGAGGGGCTGAGGGCTGTTTGCAGGCTGTCTACACCCCTTCAGGGTGGGGGGTCCCGTTAGGGTGCCTGGCCAGCCTTAGTGAGGGACTGATGGATGTTTGTAGGCAGGCCACAAGGGGCTGTGGCCAGCATGCAAACAGCCATCAGCTCCTTCAGGATGGGGGTCCCCGCTGGGGTACCTGGCTAGCCTGGGTGAGGGGCTGAGGGCTCCTAGCCCCTCCTTTTTTTCTTCTCTTTTTTTTTCCAGCACCTCCTTGAGGGGAGGCCAGGGATGGCTGAAAGCAGGTATCTGGGATTTATCTTCTATAATTGAAACTTTGTAGCCTTGAGCAGAAGCCAGGGCCAGCCAGTGTGCATGGGAAGCTAGTTTGGCTTCCTCCATCACCTGGGGCAACTCAAGCCTCCTACTTGCTCAGCTCAATGGCTGCTGCCATCTTAGTTGAGTTAGTTTTCTTACTCGCTCCTGATTGGCTGGTGGACGTGGCTTGTGGACATAACAGAGGTATAATCAATTTGCATGTTTCTCTTTTATTAGTGTAGATGTGAGTATTATTATCATTATATTTTTACTTTGATAAGTGCTTTTAAACCTCTGAATCATTTTGATTAAAATCAAGATATCATACAACAACCAAAATTTTAAAATAAAAAACATAAACAATATCCTATCTAATAAAAGAGTAAGATACAAATTAACCATCACTCCGTTACGCTACTAGCCAATAAGAGTGAGTATGCAAATGACACAACAAAGATGGCCACACCCATAGCAGCCAGGCAGCAGTACCCAGGCAGCAGCACTGGGGCTGAGGTGGGGCGGGGGAGGGGCAGATGGGGACACAAACATGCAGGGAGTTCAGCACCCAGCAGTCCCAAGGCCCACCACCATGGTGCTGGGGCTGCTGAGGGTGTTGGAGAGAGCAGTGGAGATACAAACCCACAAGAAACCTGTTAAAAGGGAGATAAACTATCATAACTTTACCTCCCTTTCCACAAGATGAGAAAACTGACCCTGGTTTATTTAGTGATGTGGTCCACACTTTTCTACAAACATAGGGTATGTGATGACCACTCCTAAGAAGGTCTGGTCAGAATACTGTCTCCAGGGAATAACCCTACTGTAGCAAATCCTTTAGGAGAGAAAACAAGCTTTTGTTGGGTTTATTCTGAAAGTCAGAAAACATGCCACCTCAACATACACTGTGTTGTTATATTGATGATCTTGAGCTGCAGATGCTAGAAAAACAGCAAATGCATGCAGAGGCTTTCACTGGAGTCTCCTGATCTGCCTAAAATCAGACCCCCCAAAAGGAGCTCAAATGTCATAGGTCCCCTTCACAGGAGAAGTGTCACAGGCAGAGAAGACTGACTCCTGTCAAGGACAGGAGAGTAGAAGTTGACATCATACCCAAACTTTGTTACAAACTATTTCCTCCCACCCCCATTCATCTTTCCTAAAAATCATTTACTCTCCTCTAAGAGGCCTACATCTCCCATCCCCTTTCCCTAGGGAGAAGGTATTTAAATCTGTGTTCTAAACCACCTTGGGGAGTTACTTAGTTTTCCCTGGGATCTCCCACATATACATGAAGTACACATGTTAATGAACTTTGGTTTTTCTCTTGGTGATTTGTCTTTCATTACAAGGGCCTCCACTAAGAACTCAGAAAGGTAGAAGATAACTATTTTTTCTCCTCCATAATTCTATCTTGGGAAATCAAGTCCCCAGCTGAACAATGAGGTTGGCTCAACTACCAAGCAATCCTGGCTGACAGGAAGGAAGCTTCTAGGAAGAAATCAATGATATTGGCATCAAAGTAGGATGGAGGGCTCATGCATGGTTGCTGGTGGGAGTTTAAAGTAGCTCAACATTTTTGGAGGATGATTTGGCAAATTTGATAGAAATGTTCAAGGTACACCCAAGAGTCTTCTAGGAATCATGTCTGCTGAGATAAAGCACAAGTGCATAAGCCCTGGTCAGAACCCAGGATGCTACTGCAGGCTTCCCTTCCATGATAGGAAAACCTGAGAACAACCTGCATTTTTAGGACAAGGTGGCATCTATACTAATAAAAGGGTAATATGCTAATTAGACTGAATATCTTCTGGATGACCTTTCAGATGCCCTTCTAGACGTCCTTCCTGACAAAGCCATGTTGGCAGGGCCAAGACAGAAGAGGTTAGAGGCAATCAGGCCGGCAGGGGAGAGCAGTTAGGGCAAACAGGCTATCAGGGAAGAGTACTTAGGGGGATCAGGCCAACAGGGGAGAGCAATTAGGGGGATCAGGCTGGCAGGCAGGTGAGCAGTTAGGAGCTAGGGGTCCTGAGGGGTCCCAGATTGGAGAGAGTATAGGATAAGTTGAGGGGACCCCCTTCCTGAGCATGAATTTTGTGCACCGGGCCTCTAGTACCAAATAAAATAGAATGGGGCTGGGGGAAAAAATACTCAATTTTCCAGAATTTCTATGTACAATAGTTTGTAATGGCCTCACCTTCAGTTTAGGAGTGATATAGACAGAAAGCTTATAAGTGTGACAACTGTAAAGTAAAAAGTTATTGGTGTGAGAGCACAAATGAATACATATGTATGTCATACTAGTAGAAGCTCACCTCTGTAAAACTACCTAAGATGATGACAAAGAATGACATTAAGACAGGCATAAATTGGAGGCTAAGATAATATCTACATATTTTTAAATCTGTACCAATAAGTCAAAACTATCTGTTAAGTTTTGACAGGAACTAAATGTGAGAGTACAGTTCAAAGAAAGTAGTTGTGGACAAATAGGGGAGGGCGGAATCTCCATTCTGGCCTAGGGTATGGCAGCTGGGATTGCAGGTTAGGCTCCCACAACTCATAGATCCTACTCACTTCAGCCTTTAAAACCAGCCCCAAATGAAGTGATATTCTGAACAGCTTTCATGTATTTGTAAAGAGCATCTTCTCCTTGTACATTTGTTATAAGCCCCCCTTAGCTGCTCAAATCTATCACATTATCTCTGTGGATCTCTATGTGTCCAGCCAATAATACAAAATTGTCACATTCCTCTGAATTCCTTACCTGAGCCAAGTGAAATGGGGAAGGAAAGAATGCCTACATGTGTAAAGCAATCTTGTTTTTGCCATTTATTCTTGGCCCCGTAGTCTAAGACAAAAGTATGTCTGTGTCTAGAGAAATGATTGTGAACTTTTTAAAATTAACACCCAACACAAACACAGTAATAGAGATGAATGGAATGTTAGCAAGACAGCTGACCTACTTGTCTTTTGACACAGCAACATTTTTGGAATAGTTAGTTTGTTAGGCTCAGACAGTATTTTTCTGAAATCTGTAATTAATCTTAGTAACAAATGTGTAAATATATATATATTGTCACACTTTCTGAGGACTTTCTGATAAAACTGCTGTGATAACCAATGGTCTTGTGAGCCAATTCAGACCTCCTGGACCTTTGAAGCAGAAATGTCACAGTAAGAGAGGAGTTTATAGCAGAAGAGCCCTGAAAATACCACTTCGATGTAAAAGATGGATAGGAAGGGGCTCTGACAACCAGTGCACAGCACTGAAACAAACCATTTCTAAAATTGAGTACCTTCTGAATTCATCAGGAAAACAGAAAATCACAGCAGCCTGTCTACAGGTCCTTGGCAATGCAAGTATATTCGCTGAGCTGTACATGGCAGCTGCTGGGAGAGGGGTTATATACTAAAAGGAAAAAATTCCTGTTGTGCTTTATATGCTTTTATTATCTCCAACCTCTACTCTAATCATAACTCCAAGCAGGTTTACTCTGAGCATTGAGATAAAAGTTTATCTGCTAAGCATAGTTTTTGTTCATTTATTTGTTTTTTGAACCCCATCAAGATTTTACCAGTCCATACTAGGCATAGTTTTATAACTGTGCCTGGGTTTGGGGAAGAAGGGTGTATTGTGGCTTTAGTTATTCCATCCTGGGAAATTCTGAATTAGGATTCTCTGTACCCAGCCCTCGTCACCCTTGCTGGCTAGCAGGTGTAAGCCATCTTTTTGGCATGGGCAGAGGAACCAGAGGACTTAATTGAGGATCACAGAAGTACTGCATGTGCCTGCACAGTGGTAAGGATACCATGTCTAGGCTCCACAGTGTCAAGGACATCCCTTGGGTCAAACAGTAAAGTCAATAAAAATATGTTTTTAAAAATCAGATGTGAAAATACAAAGGATAAAGAACTGTGCAACTCTAAGGAATTTTAGGAAGTATGGTATTATTTAGAATAGCTGTCTGTTAATATACCATTGTGTTACCTAGAGGGTCTGACTTATTCACATGTTAGTCCATTCTAATAAGTTGATCTAAAAGTTTACATAGTATATTAAAAGAATTTAAATTCCAAGGAACACTACAACATAAGGTATTTGAATGATGAAAGTGTCTGGTAAAGAAATACTGTAGTCTAATAAACAACAAAACACAAAAACAGATGAAGACAGGTAAGGTTTAATAGGAGAAGGAGTCATGGTTAGCCACGGTTTGACATTAATATAAGGGGAGTGACCATAGAAACAACGTCACTGAGATGCTCACAGTAGTGGGGTTAGAGAGATCTAAAGGATAAATGGAGTTACTAAAAATAAACTTCATCCCCTTAACAATTTACCTTTTGCAATCACAAACTCATTCTCTTTTCCTTGCTCTCTATCTTCCCCTATATAGATTCTTGTCAGGTTTCAATTTGTTAAAATAACTAAACTTCTCAGTTCACTCAACCAGGGCTGTTAAAAGATTAATTAAATGTTCAGATCTCCTTGAGTTTCCTCTACTGGGAATAAACACGCTGACCATTTTCTTTCCTTAATGAAATCTTAGAGAAGGGCTTATAACAGAAGGCACCTTCTCCAGTTTGCTTGCCCGGATTTCTACCCTCTCCTCACCAATGTTTTCCAACAGAGTACCTTGCTCATAAAGTTATCTCATCATTTTTTTCTCTGCCTCCACCCAAACACACTAGATTTTAAATCCCTTGAAATAGTGCTAGAATCTTATCCATATTTCCATTTCCCACTGCTTAACAAAGAATATGATTAATGCTTTAAACTACACTGAACTCCTCAAATGAGTGGCCTCACAGTTATGCTAACAGCCTTCAGTAAGGAGGAGGAGTAAATTTTATTAAAAGAAATTTAAGGAATCTAACCTTAAGTACTCAAGAATCTTAATACTTATTTCTCCTCAATAAATTGGAGATGGCACTTATTATAAGTTTTCTGGGCCCACTGGACATATAGAAGCATAGGTCTGAAAGAGTCCATGCTTCTCATGCCAGAGCCACTGGGGCTCAAAGAAGACATGGCAAAATAGACAATGAAACTTATAATCTAGTGGGAGGAGACAAACAAATGAATAAGATATAAAATCTCTGGATATTGTAATTGCTAGTGTATTTTGACATTTAAACCCAAATTATAACTAAAACCTCCCCTTGCCACAAGGCCAGAGTTGCTCAGTGGTTGAGCATCGATCTATGAACCAGAAGGTCAGGATTTGATTTCCAGTCAGGGCACACGCCTGGGTTATGTGCTTGATACTCTACTGGAGGCAGCCCATAGATGATTTTCTGTCATCCTTGATGTTTCTGTCCCTCTCCCCCTCTCCCTTCCTCTCTGAAATTAATAAAAACTCATTTTTAAAAAATCCCCCCTTGACTGTTTGTAAGGAAACTAACATATGATTAAATTAAAATCCTTCTCTTATGTGACAGTATTTCAAGTGGGAAGTAGAGGACTTGATCCCTTTAAATATTACTTCATTTAACTCCATAAATTTAAGGTCATGGTTAAAGGGTAATCTTGGGCATTCCTTGGAAGGAAATAGTAACTTAAGTCAAAGCTAAAAGGAGATAGCTATAAAATGAAAATATTGGTATGGTGGTTTTTCCAGGTCAGATTGGTAAAGCTGAAACCACATTTTCCAGAATTCTTAAGCCTGTATATTACACAGAGTTAAAATCAGTCAAAGCTGGAATTTGCATGGAATTTGGGAGGTGAAAATGAAGCAGCAGTCATTATCCTCAGAAGGTCATCAAGTTTGGATTTGAGTGACTGACATATATGCAGTTGCCAGTGAGTTCCATGTTGTTGTCACTCTCTGTTCCATATGTTGTTCATGCAGCTGTTTAACAGAGATCCCAGGTTCTTCAACAGATGTGTTTCCATAGACTTCTCCATCAGTTTCCCTTTTGGTCTCACTTTGGCAGTTGAATGTGCTTGGCTTTCAGATTGACTGGTTGGTGTCATCTATGATCCCCCACCTCAGCCTTGGGATCTTCACTTCCCCAGCCTCTCATACCTGTATAGGGTCTAATTCCTGCAATAAATCCTGTCTCCATAGCTCAGAGAAGTCAGCTTCCTAAATGAACCATGGTGTTATAATTAGTTAGAAAGGATCATTCAATTTCACTAATATTTATCTCTCTGGCCAACTTTCTTCACATATACTAATCTCATTGTATTTGCATGACATCTATGTGAGGTTGCCATTATAACGCAACGTTATAGATATAAAAACAAAAGCTGCAAGTGATTTACTGACTTGTCTTAGAGAACTCAGCTAGAAGAGAAGGAAGAGAAAGGCAAAGGATTTCTCCTTGGTTTGCCATTCCCTGCCCCACCCACCTCACACACATATATACACACCCAGAAAAAAAAAATGCTACATTTTTACATTTTCAATACCAGTTGGAGAAAGAAATGAATGACTTCGTGGCTAACAAAATTAATCAGGTAATCAGTGAAATGGGGCCCAAGGCTAACCAAGAAGCAGATGGGTTGGGGGAGAATTAAGCATGTTGGGAACACTCCACAAATTCTCACAACAACACTCTAAGGTAAACTACTGCTATTCTGTTTTTACAGACTAGGAAACAAAGAAACTATAAAGCTTCAAGGCAACTAATCAATATAAAGCAAGTCTTTCAAACACTCCGGTTCTTTCTTTGATAGCAGAATATTCAGCTAGAACTCTGAAAAAGCCACATGTCTTTCTCAAAAGAAGAAGAGAAAGGGAGAGGGAAATGATGACAAGAGCGAGACAGAAAGACAAACAGCTAGAAATGAGAGTGATGGGAGAAAATGAGAAGAAAAAGGCAGATGATCTCCATTTCTAGGAGAAAACATTTCTAGGTCACCTGCCCTGGGTCTGGAACCGTACAGACTCAGCATATATAATATAAATAAATCACCTCCCACTCTATGGAACTTACATTTCAGTTAGTAAACTAGACATTAACCTGAAAATTTAACCATTGCTATATTGTTGGCAATTTACTTTAAATTACTTCACAATAATTTGTGATATATAAGTGAGCACGTTAGCTAGTTATTGATAATAGAAAGGGAGCAAAGAGAAGGCAGCCATTATATAGACATGTCATTTTGGCAGCTTCACCAGGAAGCTGCAATTTCACACTCCCCAGGAAGCCACAGGCCCATTCTCCACAAATTACTGGATAAGGGGTCTAACAAAAAGGAGATAGATGCATACTCTGTAAAATTGGGATGAGATACGGAAGATGCCTGTCAGTCAAATGTGGGAACAAAGATCATTGGCCAGAGGGGACAGGGCCACTACAAGCCCACAAAAATTTAGGAATACATAACTCCCCCCAAAAAAGGAGTTTTTTTTTTTTTGGCTTTTGGCGCTTGGCTCTTGGCTCTATGATTCCTTTGACTTTGCTCCTGCAGACCCCACATGCAATGGACTAATGCACTGCAACAGGAACATAAACTAAGCTAGCCTGATGCTGAATGGGACACTGCTCCAACATGGAGCAAAACTGGCTTTGATCCTAACTCTGCTGAAACCATGGCTACACTTCTTCTATGGTGTAACTGAGAGAAATGGGACTTTGGAAACTCAGGGGTATAATTCCACAGAAATAGAGCTTTCTACAATACCTCATCCGCTCCTGGGGGCCTCAATAAATTCTTATTCCACTTCCACAGCAACTGGTGGGGGCAAGATTTCCCCACCCATAATAGGGATGGTTGGTTAATACCTGAACTACCTTAATCAGAAGTATGCTTTCCAGGATGGTTAGTATTTGAAAGACTCTAATCAAAATCCACTCTAGGGACAGCTATGTTAAAGGTTTACTTACCTCATCATCTGATCAACAGGAGATTTGTCACTTAGTATAATAAATGTTGAAAATTACTTTTCTTTGTTAAAATAAATGGTCTTCTGGTTGTATGGAATAACTAAAAAGATTATATAGGTACTGCCACCCTTGCATAATTAAATATAGAAATCTAGTAATGCTAACAGGCTTATATCTTTTTTTATCTCTTTTAGTTTTACTTTGTTTTTCCCATCACCACTTATTCCCCATACTCTCTTTCACCTCTAGCCACCCCTCTCAGTCACTTCTCTCTAACTCTCCTCTTGTGGGTAAGATCCCCAAACCAAATGATGCCCAAGGCCTTGGTATCTTGGTATTTCTTCTGGTACCATATCCTACCATTTGGACAGTATTTGATACTGATTAAAAGTTTAGCTGAATCTTGCTGCTAGAATATTTTCACATTTTCCTCAAATGAACCCTTTAAATAAAAGCTCATCTGGGTGCATAAAAAGAGAGCTAGGATTTCACTGAGCATACAGAATAGGCTGTGTGATAGTTTTTGTGTCTGCTTGATGATACTTGTAGTGCAGAATCCATGTCGAGACTTACCTTCAGTGTATTATCCCTGCTGGTTGTGAGTTCTGGAAATGTAACAATTATAAATTACCAAGTTAGCTTAAGGTCATTTTGCAACAGCAATTAATTTAAAGTATTTTAAATGCCCTAAGGGAGAAATATAGGATGACATGGAAGCATATGACATTTCTTCCTGATCTAATCTAATTAATCAGAGTTTGGGATACACTGGGGGCAGGGTGTGAATCCATTGTAGGTAAAAAAAAAAAATCAAAGAAAGTTGAACTATCAAAGTTGAAAGAAGGTTACCTGTGATAAACTGATTCAGGAAAGGTCGTATTGGTTAAATCAAAAAGGAGTCAAATTACCTTGTGGTAAAGATTTTAACTGGATATAATTAAAACAGGCTAAATGGATGAATGCAATGTTTCCAAGGAAAAGCCAGTGGAAAGAATACTAGGGCTGAACACACAAATCCTTTACATTTGACAACTAAAGACCAAACTAAAAAGGAGATGCTACTTAGAGAAGCTTAATCTTGGACAACTTAGACAAGCCTTCACCTTTAGCAAGGAAGATTTGTTAGTCTGAACAAAACCCTTTAGGTAAATTCTTCTGATATTTTTATCTTTGTTCTTGGGCATTGTTTTATCATAGTTGGCAATGGTGTTTTTGTATCAGTGCCCAATTAGCCCACAACTCCTCAGTGAACAACAAACCTCATTCATTTGCATAATTGTTTCCTTTCCTGCTTCCTTTATAAAAAATAATGAGCCATTATGCACATAATGAAAGCAAGTTTAACAAATGAAGGCCAGGCTGACAAGAATCACATGAGAAGGTCAAGAGAAATTAGCATCAAAGCCTGCCTGCTAACCATAAGACCAATCTAATATGCACTGCCTCTGGGAACACAGGAATCCTTTGGGGCTTCTGCTTTGGGATTTGCACAAATTGCAAACTTCCTGGAGAAACCATGATTTGATTCCATTCAGTCCTTCTCTTTCTGCTTTTCTCCTTTTCCACTTATCTTTTTGAATAAGAAGTATCTGGCTTGCTTGTCATTAGAGCATTCTGTAACAAATGCTCTCTTTTCTCCCTTCCTTGATCAGATATATTCCCAATGAACATTACTATAAAATTAATAGAAATAAGCAAAGATCTTTAATCCTAAGAAGTCCAGTGATAAGATTTATGGAGACTAATATTTTCCTCTTCAAAATAGCAATATTCTGTGATCACAGAATGGCTAGAGCAAGACAGAGTTTGGTAAGTACCTTTTCTCCCATTTATAGGTGGTCCTCCTGATCATGTGACTTCTAATGGTTTTATTTTTTTCTGGTACCAGTGGATTGTTCCATCTTACCATCTTATAAAGATATTGATCAATTTTTAATCCTGTATATTGAATGTCCCAGTTCCTGGAAGGAACTATCAGTCAATCATTGTTGGATGTCCCAGATTTCTAGATGATTAGAAGGTCATTGATGAGTGATACAGTAAATGTTCCAGTCTCCCTCACCTGCATTCTATGTCACCTATGGTCTTGTTATTCCATGTGTGGTGTAAGGAGTATCTGCATCACCAGAGAGCTTGTTAGAAATCCAACATATCAGGACTACTCAAGACCTACTCTAGATACACCAAGTCAGAATGGATATTTTAACAAGATCTCCAGGTAAACTGGTTTCCACATTAAAGTTTGAAAAGCAATGAGCTAGGGTACTCAGTTGGGACCCACTCAGTTCAATTTCTTCTGGAGTATTTGACCACCTCCTATTTACCTTATTGGTGAAATGGGCAATGGGGATGGCCCAACAACACCTGACACTGCACAGGTGAGATCACAGCAGTTAGTCACAGATACTCAGGGCCTGGAGGCAGGGAGGACAACATGCACATCTCACAGGCCATATAGGGGTTGCACTAAGGAACAGATAGACAACCAGGGGGCATGGGAGGTAGGATTTGTGATATTAAGAGGGTAAGACCTGCCTATCCCCCATAGGAGAATGTGATTTGCTGGTATGAATAATTCTGTGGGCTGACAGGGAATGGAAACCTGCTGCTGAAGAATAAGCGGGAACTGAACTTGGTCCATGTCATGATAACAAGGGTTTTTGGTTTAAGGACCTTACCCACAAGAGGAGAGTTAGAGAGAAGTTTGTGGTTAGGACATTTGATGGTCCTTACCCAGCCCCCCTGATTTCACCAGATTTCATGGCAACACATAATATTGGACCATAATATCAAGGCATATGCATGTAAATGACCAAGCACAGTGCCTAACCGAGGAAAATTATATATTCTCCATTTTCCTCTCTGCTTTTAGACTTAGCCATATAACAAGCATAGTCTATAATGATTCAGATCCTACCAACATTACTTGAATGCTTAACATATGCCAGACACTATTAATTATTCTCACATATATGATCTTATTATATTTACCTCAACACTATGTATCTGTTGTTCTTACCCCTGTTTTATATACTAGGAAGCTGAAGAGAATTTTATCCAGTTAAGAAGGACTGTTTATGATATCTCATTATGGCATTCATCAATACAATATGTGATCTGTTATAATAATACAATGAGAATCCAGCAACACAATAGAACCTTTATAAACATAGATGCCAGTCACAATTTGTGAGAAACCAGCAATAGGAAAAAATTGAATTTATTGGGCTAACTCAAGCATATGAACAGCAGAGAAGTTGGACAGGTATAAAATGTTTTGGACTTCATTTGTTTGTCTGATGCAGATAAAGTCTGACAGTAAGTAGAAGTTACTTTAAAAACAGATAACTGAAAGAGACAGTCTAGAGATATAGTAACTATCACTTTTTCTGGGTTATCTAAGTTATATTTGACTAATTTAGATCATCAGTGCACCTGGACTACATCTTTCTAGTTCCCAAAATAAATGCCCTTACCACCTCAGAGTTAGAGGTGGTATAGCAAAGTAATTAGTAGTACTGACTCTGAATACAGGCTTCCTAGGTTCAAATCTCAGTACCTCTGCTTTTTGGCTATGGTAGCTGGTTCCAGTCACTTAACTTCTTTGTGCCTCATTTTTCATTTGCAAAACATAGATAATAATATCTTCTGTTCACAGAGTTGTTATGTACATGAAATGAGTTAATCTATATAAAGCACTTAGAACAGTGCCTCTACAGAGTAAGCATTATTGAAGTGTATGCTATTATTATTATTCTGAATCAGTATTATGTCCTTGACTTACATGGGTGATCAATATCGTAAATTGATCATGTGATACTTATCCAAATAAATAGAATAAAATAGACAGCCCAGGAACAAAATAAACTAAATATTATATATTTAGTATTATACTACTGTTAACTATATATATGTATATATATATATATATATATATATATATATATATATATGGAGATTATTTTAATTATTAAAAAATACCATACCCAGATCTGAAAAGATGGAGTGGTTATTAGAAATCAGTAAGACCAGTAGTTATTGGACAGTCACCTGGAGGAAAATATTCTGTTCTAATTAACTAAAAGGGGTGGAAGGAAAGCATTGTCTTAGTTTCCTAAAATCTCCTAATGACCAGAGGACATCAGTCTTGGACAGAATTAGTCCTTATCTGTTACCCTGATAGAAAGGGTACTATTTTTTGGTCACTGTATCAATGGCATCAAAATTTAAAGAAGACCACCACCATATAGCCTATATCCCCTAGACTTGCTCATATTATTATTAATATCCAAGTTACCTTAACATCTATATAACCTCCATCCAGATCACTTCAACCTTTGATTGGATTTCAAGAAATGTAAATAATAATAAACTATCTGAAGAGTTAATTAATAAAATAATCCCACTTAAACTATTTGAAAATACTTAGGAAAAGTTTTAACCAAGGGAATAAAACACCTGTGTATTTAAAATTATTGGACATTAATAAAAGAAATTGAAGACACAAATAAATGAAAATATTAATATTGTTAAGATGTCTATACTTAGTACAGATTCAATTCAATTTAGGATAAACAATCCTAAAATTTGTGTGTGAACATATAAGACACTGAATAGTCAAAGCAATCCTGAGAAAGGCATCACACTTTCTGATTTCAAACTATATTACAAAGCTAAAGTAATCAAAACAATATGGTATTGGAATAAAAACCAACACATAGATCAGTCAAACTGAATAGAGAGCCCAGAAATAAATCCATGCATATATGGCCAATTAATTTACAACAAAGAGGCCTAGAATATACAATGAGGAAAGGACAGACCCTTCAATAATCATGTTGGAAAAATTGTATATTCATATGCAAATGAACAAAAATGGATTGCTATCTTATATCACACACAAAAATCAATTCAAAATGAATTAAAGACCTGAACTTAAGGCCTGAAACCGTAAGTTTCCTAGAAGAAGAAATGTGTGTTGTGGAGGTAAAGTAATTGCCTCCTTAACTGGTCTTTTTGATAATTTAGCAAAAGAAACAAAAACAAAAATAAACAAGTGGGACTACTTAAAATTAAAAGTTTCTCCACATCAATGAAATAAAAAGGCAGCCTATAAAATGAGAGCAAATATTTACAAATCAGAAATCTGATATGGGGTTAAAATCCAAAATACATAAAGAATTCATGCAACTCAATAGTGAAAGACAACTAATCCGATTAAAAAGTCAGGGGGAAAAATTGAATCGACATTTTTTTTCAAAAGACATACAAATGGTCAACATGTACATAAAAAGGTGCGCAACATCACTAATCATCAAAAAATTGCAAATCAAAACCACAATGAGTTATCATCTCACACCTATTAGAATGATTATCATGAAAATAGTCAACAAGTGTCAGAAAGGATGTGGACAGAAAGGAATTCTTTTGCACTGTTGGTGCTAATATAAATTGATGTGGCCACTATGAAAAACAGTATGCTGTTTCCTCAAAAAATTAAAAATAAATCCATCATATGATTCAGCAATCCCATTTCTGGTTGTATATCCAAAGAAAAGAAGACAGAGCATTAAAGAAATATTTGTCCTCCCATGTTTATTGCAGCACAATTTGTAGTAGCCAAGATATGGAAACAACCTGTGTCTATCAATGGATCTATAAATAAAGAAGATGTGTCCAGCCAGTGTAGCTCAGTGGTTGAGCATTGACCTATGAATCAGTTTGATTCCTAATCAGAGCACATCCATAGTAGGGGGCAGGCAGGAGGCAGCTGATAATGTGTTCTCTTTCATCATTGATGTTTCTATCTCTCTCTCCTTCTCCCTTTTTTTCTAAAATCAATAAAAAAAATTTTTTTTAAAGATGTGGCATATGTGTGTGCTTGTATATAATGGAATTCATTGTGTGTTACATACATAGCATATATGTATATAAAGAAATATTATTCAGCTCCTAAAAAGAAGGAAATCTTGCCACTTGTAATAATGTGGAAGAACTTTGACAATATTATGTTAAGTGAAATAAGTCAGAGAAAGACAAATACTGAATGGTATCATTTATATATGTATTTTTTTTAATTAAACTCTTTAAAACAGAGAGTAGAAAATTTGTTGCCATAGGCTGAGGGGTGGGAGAAACAGGGAGAGATTTATAAATGGGTAAAAACTTTCAGCTATCCTATATAATAAAGAGGTAATATCCAAAGTGATTGTCATACCCAAGATGGCCTCTTCCATGTGGTCAAAAGATGTGGTCACAAAATGGCCACCACAAGATGGCCAGCAGGGGAAGGTAGTTGGGGATGACCAGGCCTGCAGGGGAGGGCAGTTGGGGGCAATCAGGCTGCCAGGTGAGGGCAGTTGGGGGCAATCAGGCTGGCAGGGGAGCAGTTAGGCATCAATCAGGCTGGCAGGGGAGTAGTTAGGGAGTGATCAGGCTGGAAGGCAAAAGTGGTTAGGAGTAATCAGGCAGGCAGGCAAGCAGTTAGGAGCCAGCAGTCCTGTATTGTGAAAGGGATGTCTGAGGGGTCTCAGATTGGAGAGGGTTCAGGCTAGGCTGAGGGACACCCCCTTTCAGAGTACAAATTTCATGCACTGTGCCTCTAGTAAGATAGAAAAGATCTGAGGTTAATAGTAACTGTAGTTGGTAACACTACATAATTGAAGGTTGCCAGGAGAATGGAGCTAAAATGTCCTAATGAGAGAAAGAGAGAGAGAAAGAGAAAGAGAGAGAAATAGGTGAAGTAATGGATGTATTAATTCATTAGATGGGGGAATCCTTTCACAATGTATGTGGTTATCAAATCATTAGGATATACACTTTACATATCTTAAAATTTTGTCAATTATATCTTAACTAGAGGCCCGATTCATGGATTTGTGCACCAGTGTGGTCCCTTGGCCTGGTCTGCACCCTCTTGAATTCGGGACCCCTCAGGGGATGTTGGAGAGCCGGTTTTGGCCCAATCCACAGGCCAGGCCAAAGGCTTGTTTCAGCCCAATCCCCACAGGCCAGGCCAAGGGACTCTATTGATGCATGAATCCATGCACCCAGCCTCTGATATGCATATAAGATCTTTGGTTTAATCTCTTCCCACCTTTTCCCCTCACCTCTTCCCTCTGAGATTCATCAGTCTGTTCATGGTTTCCACTCCTGGGTTGAGTGTCTGTCCCCTGGTGGTCACTGCATGTCACAGCTGGTCACTTAGGCTTTTATATATATAGATAAAGGTGGGAAAAAGCAAATTACTAAAAAAAAATAATTGGAAACTGTTAGAAAAAGGATATAAGACTGTATCTTTTAAATATATATATTATTGATTTTTTACAGAGAGAAAGGGAGAGGGATAGAGAGTTAGAAACAGCAATGAGACAGAGAGACATCAATCAGCCGCCTCCTGCATGCCCCCCACTAGAAATGTGCCCGTAACCAAGGTACATGCCCTTGAGCAGAATTGAACCCGGGACCCTTCAGATGCTCTATCTACTGAGCCAAACCAGAAGACTATTTCTTTTAAATATAATATGGCAGTTTGAGAGAAAGCCAGGCTGAAGCTCTTTTAAGCCTTGCCCACAACAGTACCCTGTAGGTGATATGGGACTTACCAGAAATAGTCTGTGTTATGGTTAATTTTATGTGTCAACTTTACCAGGCTGTGTGCCCACTTATTTCTTCAAGCACTAGTCTGGCTGTTACTGTAGTGGTATTTTTTGGATGTGATTAACATTTAAGTCAGTGGAAGCAGATTATTTTTCATAATATAGATGGGTCTCATCTATTGGTTGAAGATCTTAAAAGCAAAGGTGAGGTTTCCTAAAGAAGAAAAATATTCTTCCCTATACTGCAACATAGAAACCCTGCCTGGGTTTCAGACTCAAGAATGTGACAGCAACTCTTCCCTGAATTTCCCTCCTATAAATTTTCTCTCCATCTGCCCCCCATTCTTTTCCTTCCCCCTCCTTCCTCTTTCTCTATCCTCTCCATATATATTTTGCCCACCTCGTAGAACATACATTCATGAATTCAAAGAGGGCGACTCTCAAGGGGAAGAGGTGAGAGAAAATTAAACTCCTACCAAGCACAAAGAATGCACAGCCATTTGATGACAATACCCACCGAGGAAAAACATTTCTGTCCCTTTAATTTCCCTCCCTTTATCTTATCTTCCCTGGCCAGGTAAGGATAGGAAACCACAATTGCCGAGATAAAAAAGAAGGGCTGGAAGCCCAGCTTGGGAAAAGAGAGAAAGTGGGGACACCTCCTCCTCCCTACCTTCCTGCCTAAAGAAAACTACCAGCCAGGGGAGTGGAAACACACTAACTTTAAATCATGTTCAGAGTTTGGCTGTTATTTGGGACTGGGTACCTTCATTTCTGCATTAAATCCGAGACTGTGATTGCCCTGGCTGGGTAGCTCAGTTGGTTAGAGCGTCACCCCAATATGCCAAGTTTTCAGGTTTAATCCTTAGTCAGGGACATACAAGAATCAACCAAGTGAATACATCAATAAATGGAACAAGAAGTTGATGTTTCTCTCTCTCTCTCTCTCTCTCTCTCTCTCTCTCTCTCTCTTTCTCTTTTTCTTTCTTCCTCTCTCTCTACCTCTCTCAAAAAGAAATAAAGAACTAAAGAAAGAAAAAAAGAAAGAAATAAAGAAACCTGAGATTGTGATTGCACAATCATTTTTTTATTGTTATTATGTAAAAGTATACAGGGCAGGGAAACATTTCCTCCACTGATGATATTTTAAACAGTGAGAAAAAATAAATATGCTTTTGAATATATCCCAAGAGTCCTACCTGTTCAAAATAACAATTACACAAGTATTTTTAATGATTTTGAAAACCAATATTAATTTTTGAATATCATTTTGGTTAATATTTTATGTGTCTTATAAAACCTAATTGAATACATTCTCTGTTGTACCATCTAATAATGTCTTTTATATGAGGACTTTTCTAATAAAGTCTTCAAAGATTAATTCAGTCCCTCGAAGAGTTAAATTTTCCAGAAAAATGTATTTTTAAAAGTTTATAATAAAAGTTATACTACTTCTATTACAAAGAAATGTTTGCCAACCTCCTACATGCCAGACATACGCTAATGATAACCAAGTGGACACTGCTCCTGCTGCCTGAAGCCACTGGCTGGGAGGGGAGCCAGTGATTCCATAAATAAACATAAAATTATAAATTTTGATAAGCATGACAAGGAAAAGTGTTATTGAGAATATAGCAGAGAATGGCAATTTAGATCAAGAAGTTTAGGGACTTTTCCTCTGAGAAAGTGACATGTAAGCCTCGACCTGAAGGAGCAGCAGGAGTTCATTAGCGCAGAGGAAACTAGGAGGAGAACATCCTGGCAGGGTGATCGCATGCCCCACAACATGGTTGGAGTGCAGACAGTGACAGGGAGGGTGTGGTAAAAGGGCAGAGCCTGGAGAAGCAGAGCATGCCGGGTTCAGCCTGTATATGTATAATGTCCCTATGTGTAGAACACATTAAGAATTTTGAAGTGTCTTTATTTTTATTACTTATACTATTACAGATGTCCTCTTCCCTTACCCTTTGCCTACCTCCCACTCCTACTGCCCTTCCCTCTGGCCATCACCACACTGTTATCAGTGTCTATGGGTTATGCGTATGTTCCTTGGCTAATCCCTTTACCTTCTTTCATCCAGTCCGCCTTCTCCCTCCCTTCCGACAGCTGTCAGTCTGGTCCATGTATCCACGCCTCTGTTTCTGTTTTGCTCATCACTTTATTATTGTTCATTAGATTCCACATATAAGTGAGATTATATGGTATTTGTCTTTCACCAACTGGCTTATTTCATTTAACATAATAATCTCCAGATCCACCTATGCTGTCCCAAAAAGGTACCAGTTCCTTCTTTTTATGTAGCATGGCATTTCATTGTATAAATGTACCACTGCTTTTTTATCCACTCATCTACTGATGGACACTTTGGCTGTTTCCAGATATTGGCTATTAGAAATAACACTGCTATGAACATAGGGGTACATATATTCTTTCAAATTGATATTTCAGGATATATTCCCAGAAGTGAGATGACTGGGTCATAAGGCAGTTCCATTTTTATTTTTGTGAGAAAACTCCATATTGTTTTCCAGTCTGCATTCCCACCAACAGTGTATTTTTGTCAAAAGTTTCATGGGAACCCATTAAAGAGTATTAAGAAGGAAAAATACATAGTTTGATTTATGTTTGTAAAATGATCACTTTGGCTGCAGTGTAAGGAATTGCCAGACATATATGCTGGACAGAGTGGAAAACTAAAGAAAATAGCACAGACCGTGGCATTAAAAATACAAATAAGAAACTTAACCATTTGGCCTATGACAAATTGGTAAGCTACAATTATAGGTCCTTATCAATGTCACAATAACAGCCCTTATCAATATGTATTCTCTTTGACAATTGCATTTTTAATAAGAATTTATCATCTAAATATTAATAAAATATTAAATTTTATATAATATTTAAATATAAATTATTCTAACTTATCACCTAAACATTAAGTAATAGTGAGAGCATTTACATTAGAAGCACATGGTCTCTTTCTTTAACTATTTCTAAATTTATTCTACCCATTTTTCACTGTTATCTAGTCCAAACTCTGATGATACCCTAGTGCCAGAAATTGCACAGATCCATAAATCAGACAGACAAGTATAACAGAATGTCTTGGTAATGGGCTCTAAGGCATGCCAGAGAAACCATGTTATAGCTGAAATAAACTTTACTGTTTTCAAAGAGAAAAAAAAAATAATGACTCCTGGGTTTCTGGCATGAACAACCAAGTGGAAGGAATTGGCATTTATTAAGACAGCCTGGACCAAAGGGAGTTGATAAAAGGGGATAAGCAAGTTTCAAACATGTTGAGTTTGAGATGCCTGAGATACCTGGGTGGTGCCATCAGGCTTATAGCTGTATATATGAGTCTGAAGTTTAGAAGAAAGATCCAAGCTAGAGATAGAAAACAAGTCAAAATTGTTGGCATATAAATTATACGTAAAACCTTGTTAGAGGATAAGATTTCATTTTTTTTTTAATTAAGTGTAAAGTGAACTGAAAAGAAAGTCTAGGACTGAATCCTAAGCACTCCTATATTTACGGTAGAAGCCCGAGTCTCCTTCACAGACTGGCTTATTTCACTAAGCACAAGGCTCTCCAGTTCCATCCAGGTTGCTGTAAATGGTAAGAGTTCCTTCTTTTTAATGGCAGCATAGAATTCCATTGTGTAGATGTATCACAGTTTTCTGATCCACTCATCTGCTGATGGGCACCTAGGCTGTTTCCAAATTGTAGCTATTGTAAATTGTGCTGTTATGAACATAGGGGTGCATAAATCCTTTCTGATTGGTGTTTGTGATTTCTTAGGATAAATTCCTAAGAGTGGGATTACAGGGTCAAATGGGAGATCCATTTTTAGTTTTTTGAGGAAACTCCATACTGTTCTCCATAGTGGCTGCACCAGTCTGTATTCCCACCAACAGTACACAAGGGTTCCTTTTTCTCCACATCCTCGCCAACACTTGTCATTTGTTGATTTGTTGATGATTGCCATTCTGACAGGTGTAAGATGGTATAGCATTGATATTTTGATTTGCATCTCTTGGATAATTAGTGACTTTAAACGTGTTTTTATGTGTCTCTTGGCCTTCCTTCTGTCGTCTTTTGAAAAGGTTCTATTTAGGTCCATTGCCCATTTTTTTATTGGATCGTTTATCTTCCTTTTATTAAGTTGTATAAGTTGCCTGCAGATGTTGGAGATTAAACCTTTATCAGTGATAACATTTGCAAATATGTTCTCCCATACAGGGGCCTTTCTTGTTGTTTTGTTGATGATTTCTTTTGCTGTGCAAAAGCTTTTTGGTTTGATGTAGTCCCATTTGTTTATTTTTTCTATAGCTTCCATTGCCTTTGGAGCAGTATCAGTGGAGAAGTTCTTTAGGTATATGTCTGAGATTGTGCTGCCCGTGGATTCCTCTAGTATTTTTATGGTTTCCCTTCTAATGTTTAAGTCCTGTATCCATTTTGAGTTTATTTTTGTATTTGGTGTAAGTTGGTGGTCCAGTTTCATTTTTTTTTTGCATGTATCTGTCCAGTTTTCCCAACACCATTAATTGAAGAGGCTATCTTGGCTCCATTGAATGTTCATGCCTCCTTTGTCAAATATTAGTTGAGCATAGTGGTTTGGGTGGATATCTGGGTTCTCTATTCTATTCCATTGGTCTATATGTCTATTCTTGTGCCAGTACCAGGCTATTTTTAGGACAGTTGCTTTGTAATATAGCTTGAAATCTGGTATTGAGATCCCACCTACTTTATTCTTCTTTCTCAGAATTACTGTGGCTATTCGTGGTCGTTTTTTGTTCCAGATGAATCTATGAAGAATTCTTTCTAGGTCTGTGCAATATATCGTTTGTATTTTAATGGGTAGTACATTGAATCTATAGATTGCTTTGGGTTTTTTTCTTTTCTTTTTGTCTGAAAAATACCTTTGAAAGGTGATAGAGGCAGCCCTGAGCAGCATAAAAGAGTATATATAGGCATCATTATAAGAATGTGATGAGCAGAAAAAAAAAGCCACATGCTACCCTGATAAGTTTAGGGAAGGCCTGCATGGCAGTCTTGCAAACTTCAAGACTTAACATAACCACAAAGGATGGTCTGAAATTAAAATTTTAACTAAAAGCAGTTATGGTGGGTAGACATATCCTAAGTCAGTATTTTATCCAATAAAGTCAATTTTTACCTTAACTGAGCCATTGTCTTTTTGCATCTACGATAACATATCCTTGAAATGTCTGGGTAACTTGTAAGTTCCCTTTTCCCGGACCCCTTGGGGTACAACCTAATGTTCCTGGGTGCCTGGACAGAAACCATAAATTTCTTCACTCTTATCATGTTGTTGACTGTTGGCTATCCTGTATCCACCTAAGTATGTGTCTATCATTTTACTTTTTATCCAATCCCAGAGGTCCCCCCACACACACTTTGTTTTCATCCTCCTCTCTAATCTATCACCAATGGATTTCATGTACCCCACTTATGTCTCCTCCTTTGATTGCAATGTATAAAAATAGATGAAAAAAAACACCATTCTCTGGAGCACTTTCCAAATCCTTTGAGATACCATTTCCTGGCAATTGTTGACAGTTTGTTTCAAATAAACTCACAAAAATTCTTTGCAGGTTTGAATGTTTTTAACAGTAGCAAGCATATGGCTATATATGCAGAACAGGAAAAAGAAAAAAAGATAACCCTGGCCAGTGGTTCAGTGGGTAGAGCATTGGTCCTTCAGGTCTTAGGTTCAATTTTGATCAAGGGCATGTACCTCTGTTGCAGCTCCATTCCCACCCAGGTTTGGGCATATCAGTGTTTATATCTCTGTCTCTCCCCCTCCCTTCCACTCTCTCTAATCGTCAATGGGGACAAAAATATCCTCAGGTGAGAATTAACAACAAACAAAAAAAAGAAGAAAAAAAGATAAATTAGTTTAAGTACTATTAGTTTTAACAACAAAATTAAAACATTTTATTATTTTAGTTTTAAGGATGAGTAAATAAAAACTCAGGGCAATTACTAGCCCCCCTATTCTTCACCATCGCTATATCCACACCCTTCCCATGTAACTTTGTAGTTCCTCCTATTTTATAGATGAAATGTATTTCCCTACCCCTTCACTTTTTAACCATATGACTTCTTGTGGCCAACAGTTTGAGGGGAAATAATGTTGAGGTCCTCAGGGACTTTGCATGTTTTCCACTTGCTTTTTTGGATCTCTGTCATCACCATGAGAAATATGAACCCAGGCTAGCTCACTGGCCTCAAGAGGAGGAGAAGGAGAGACACATGGATTAGAGCCACCGCAGCCAAGCCTAGCCTTCCACCCAATCCAGAACAGATCTGTATATGTAAGAGGTATAATATTAAATGACTATCATTGTTAACCTCTGAGTTTGAGAGTAGTCTGTTTTACAGCAATAGCTAATTGATATACATGTTATCAATAGATTGAGCTTGACATTAATTATTCATGTTACTCTCATTAAAAAGTCTTGCTCTCTACGGTCATGATGGTGGTAACAAAGATCAGCTTCAGGTGCCATTTTGAGTAAGTTATTAAGATATTGCTGAGAAGTCCAAAAGGTTCATTGGGATATTTGACCTTATATATGAGGAAGAAAAATCTATTCCTGATTTTTCCAGCCTGAATTTTTACATTCATTTCTCCAGTCTCGATCTTAACATTCTGTGTCCACTGTGGCCCGAGGTCTGCTCCATCAGCGCTTCCCAAGTCCAGCCAGCCTACTCAAAAATAGCTTTCCTCAATGTTTCATCTTTTATTTTCTCTTCTTGAGTCACATATGACTTTCAATTGCAATTTTCTGAAGCAGACTAGGACTTCTTTATTTATGGGAGCCTATTGTTTTTGAAGCAGTCTCTTGAACATAGATGTCACCTTCAAAGTATTAAATAATTGTGTTAGCTTTCCTTTGGTAGTAGTCTGAATTACATGCAAAGCTATTTATTCAAAGTGAAGGCTATGTCATTAATCAATAAGTCTTCAAGAGATGGTCTCCTTCTATATTCACTCTTCTTTATCATCCCTATTTTTCAAGTTCTTAGTAAAACTGTAGTGAAAAATTAAGATAATAATCTCTGGGGGAGAAAATCACCAGCACACCTCCATAGAAAAACTATCAAAAGATGGTATATAATTAATCATCAGGTGAATGATTATTTTTATTTCTTCATTTAACTTGCTATGCAATGTTTCCTTATGTGTATGTAGATACTGTAAATACATTAGTTAAATTTTGTTTGTTTATTTGTTTGTTTGTTTGTTGCTATTCCAAATAGCAAAAGATAAGAAGCTCACAATCTCTGTGGCCTTTCTCAGTGCCATGGACATAATACATGCTCAGTAGACATTTGGAAAATTAATGAATAAATCCTCATTCTGTACTGCTCAGTGTTCAATAGAAGCAGTTCTCTTCAGGTGTGCTTACCAGTTGAAATAACCTGCAAAAGTCCCTAACACATGCCTGACTCATGGGGCTGCTTTGTTAAATGTGTTGTTTTTTTTACCTTGTTGCACTACCAACACTCTTAGATAGTTTTAAGGAACACTGTTCCTTAAAATTATTAATCCTCAAGCAAAAGTAACAGAAAATATTCTTCCTTGGGTGTCCCTTTTGGTTGCAAAATAAGCTGCTCTTCAATGGCGCAGGAGTCCCTCTTTTTATCACCTTTTCCTCCCCCTCCTTTGCTCTAATCCTTACGCCAATCACACACAAAAATCAGGCATTGTTTGGGTCATGTTTACATATGTAAACTTTTCACTCAATAATTTGGCTACATGGGTGACCCTCAGAAAATAAATGAAGAAAACCAATGTGATTTCTCTCTGGTTTACTGTTACCTACATCAACCTTCCTAAGTACACCCTAGCCCTATTCAGGCACCCTTTGCTGGGACAGCTTCAGTCCCCTCCTGTTCTCTCTTTCATTATGTTCCACTCCCTATATTGCTCCAGTGTTCTTTCTAAAACTCACTTACTTCTCTACTTGAGAACCAATATAGTTCTCATGCCAACAGCAGTGGTTACTATCTTTTATAGAGGGTGCTTCTTTCCCCACCCAAATATCTATGCGCATAAATCAGATAAACATTATGTACAACTTTTTAGATGTTCTGATGCCAGGTTTAAAACCTTGAAACCCAAGAAGAAGTTTCTACTCCCATACCTAATACCTAAGGTCCTCCAAAATATTTTCAATCTATTTCATCTCCCCAAATTCTTCTAACTAAATCCCAGATAGATTTATTACCGAGAATGCTTTTCCCATTTTTTGTTTCTATGCTGTAGAAAACCAAACTGGAATTTAAAAGCTTTGGGTTCCCTTAAGGGACTTTGGGAAGTCACATTCCTTCTGAAGCTGTTTCCACATGTACTGATTTAGATCAATGTTTCCAAAAGTATATGTGAACCATCAATTTTAGATGGCACCCGTTCTATAATTTTTTTAATTTTAAGAATTGAACTTATTTTAATGTGATATGGAGAAAAAAGCATATTTATAAATTCTATATTTTAAGTGTATAACATAAGATTAATATATAAGGCATACTTATATATTAGGTACTTTTACACAGCATAAAGATAAGTGTTAAAAGTGTGTTATTCAGAACTCTAAATATATATAAAATAAGTAATAGGTGATATAAAGGTACTGCAAAAATTAGCAAGATCATATGCAAATCTAAAGATTGAGGAGCACAGGACCATTCATCTCCAAGGTCTTTCCCAGCCTCAGCCATGATAGTTCTTTACACTTTCTTCAAGAACTTTGCTCCCAGTGACTAATGTAAACAGCTCTCTCAGAAACAATAAGGCAGGTGATCCAAGAGTTGTTTCTTTAGCCTCATCAAGGGAAAAGCAATCTTAAAAAAAAACATTTTTTATTTCTGATGAGGACAAGGAAAAAGATTTTATATGAGTTGACCAAAATGCACCCAGAGAGCACTGCTAGGAACAGAATTCAGGTCTTACTCCCTCGGGGTTAGCATTGACAGTTTCGTTGGGACCAACTGATGGCACAGTTGTGACTCAAAACATAAATGAGCACTTTTTTTTTTCTTAATGACTAATACATACACATTCAGATTCAGATAGAAACTGCAGCTGCTCCCTCCCCCTGCTCCGAGTTTGATGAACAGATGGCAGACTTCCTTGGGGAATGGACAGATTTAGGGCTGCCTCATAGGTAGAAATTGCATAAAGTTAGAACCCTGGAAGAAGTGTGTGTCATAAATATAAATGCATTTAAGGATTGCCAAAGAAAAAGGGTCCTGTGTGCCGCACAGCACCCAAGGCTATGGCTGTTTATATTTAAAATATTGATGTTTCAGAAGTCAAGTGTCATTCAACTTGATTGATAGATATACAAAGATACATAGATACATAAATAACTATTGTACCCAAGAGATGGAAGTTTCTTCTAGATGAGTTTTCCCCCTGAATTTTAAGACAACCATCCTAACAACTTTCTATTCACATAAAACTAAGTCCTAGGTACTGGTATCTCTTTCCTCCTTCGATAGCAGTCCAGAGAATTACTTGTTATGTGTTTTTATCTCATAAGGCAAAATGAAATCCAAGGGGGAAGAAGGAGCTGTTGTTTAATGTATATAAAGTTTCAGTTTTGCAAAATGAAAAAGTTCTAAAGATCAGTTGCACAATGTATGTAACATTACTTAAATGTATACTTAAAAAAAATTCAGACCTACTCTAGAAAATATTGAATATTAATCTAATATCCTAATAATCTTGAATTGAAATCAGCCCTGAAAAAAAAAGCAAAATAAGAAAAGAAAATAAAGAGCATATAGCATACATTTAAAGATGCATTCAGCTAATACCCTCTAGAGATAAGCCCATTAAGAGGAACTTAAGGCAGCTGTGACTGAATGGGTGCTAGAAATAGTCAGAAGAAACACAGAGGTCTCTTACAAAGCATTTAAAAACATCACATACCAAGAAAGTCACTGATAAAGGATAGCTCTGACGATCATACACAGACCACAGCCTGCATGTTTAGTGGGAGATAATGAACAAGGTGGAGAGATACACATGAGGTAATTTGATTACTGCTTAGATCAGATGTACATAGAAGCCTCATCAGGAGGCCCATTCTAAACCTTACTATATTCTTCCTCTTCTCCACCCAATGCTTCATCATTATAGTTTTCATTTATAAGAAAAGAAGACATAATTTTTAACCAGTAAACTGAGAGTCCAAACTCTTAGATTCATTGGATTGTGAAACTCTTTCTCTCCATTTCCTCATCTCTAAAGCAAGAGCAGGACTAAAGGGTCTAGTATCTCTTTCTGCACTATTAGTCAGTGATTGACAGAATGAAGGATATTAGCAAAGTTGGTTGTGATAATTGGTTCTCTGCCTCATCTCTTCAACCTCAATAACATCTTCATGGAAAGGAGATCTTAAAATTACTCCTGGGGAATGATGAGCCTATTAGATATTGCCAAAGTTTTAGGCATAGAGAAAAAAAAACTATACTTTATAGATAACAAGATAAAGAGGAAACAAGCAAAAAAATAGATATAACTGTGTAAAAATCTCTGAAAACTCAACAATAAGAAAACAAACAACCTGATTAAAAAAATAGGTTACAGGCTTTAACAGAAACCTTACCAGAGATGTACAGATGGCAAATAAGCATACAAAAAGATGTTTCACATCATATGTCATTAGGGAAATGCAAATTAAAATAACAATGAGATATCACTCTATACCTACTGTAATGACCAAAATCTGGAACCCTGATGACACCAAATGCTGGCAAAAATATGGAGCAATTCCCATTCATTGCTGGTGAGAATGCAAAATAGCACAGCCACTTTGGAAGAGAGTTCAGTAGTTTCTTACAAAAATTAATATACTTCTACCACACAATCCAGCAATATTACTCCTTGATATTTACCTAAAGGACTTGAAAACTATGTCTACACAAAAATGTACACATGGATTTTTATAGCAGCTTTATACACAATTACCAAAATTTAAAAGCAACCAAGATTTTAGTCAGTAGGTGAATGTATAGCTAACCACTGGTTTAGCCACACAGTGGAACATTATTCAGTGCTAAAAGGAAATAAGCTGTCACATCATGAAAAGACATGGAGTAATCTTAAATGCATACTAGTAAGTAAAATAAGCAATCTGAAAAGGCTACATACTGTATGATTCCAACTATACAGTATAACATTCTGGAGAAGAAAAACGATGGAAACAATACAAAGATCAGTGGTTGCCAGGAGTTGAGAAGGTAGAGACAAATAGGTGGAGCACAGAGGATGTTTAAGGCAGTGAAACTCCTCAGTATGATACCACAATGATGGGTACATGTCATTATACACTCTTCCAAACCCATAGAACATACAACACCAAGAGTGAACCATAATGTAAATGGGGATGATGATGTATAATTGTAATAAATTTACCCACCTAGTTGGGGGTGTTAGTATTGGGGGAGGTTATCCATGTGTGGGGGCAGGAGGTAATGGGAAATCTCTGCACCTTCTGCTCTATGTTATTGTCAACCTAAAACTACTCTAAAATTATAATAAAATTTTTAAAAGATTAACTGAACAAGGTTACAAAATCTAATAAACATGATCTATTAAATAGACATATCTGAAAATAAAGGAGGATAGGAACATAACAAGGTGTTAACTTGAAGGGAATAAAGTCATTTAACAGAAATGCCATAGAAGGTAGAAGTACTATCTTAATTTACAAACAATCTAAGACAAAATATGACAAACAGAACAAGGTAAACAAGTTGATATTTCTCAGGAAACTGATGAAATAAAACAAATTCTTTCTTAAAACACTCAAGAAATAGCATTACAGAGTTTTAAAAATCTGGCTTTCTCTATATATCTTTAACATCTTGAATCAGGAAATCAGTGTAGCCACTAACAAATTATGATCATTGTTCTATTCATTTATTTTTAATTGTTATTAAGTTATTTTATTATATACTCTAATTCAAGAATTTTTCAAATATTTTAGTTGCATTTGGCTTGTAGCCAAATTTACAGCAACACTATAGCTAGCTTGTTTTGGTATTGCCTCTTTAAAGCTTTTTCATTGTTGACCTCATTTTGATATTTTTACTGGCCAGTTAGAGGATGTAATCAAGTAAGTTATTCAGAAAGAAGGTGCTGGTGAAATAGTTTTAAGGTCTCTAGATATCATGGAATGCCATTCTGTGGCCTCACAGGCAAGACACCCTGACTGGGATGTTCCTCTTGGAAACCAATATTTTCTCTCAAATTTCTGTAGCTGCCTTTATTGTCTCTTAGGTTTTGGTATCTTCAAAGAAAATCATCTGAAAAAAAAGTATCATTTTTGTTTTCTTTCTTAGTGTTATGTTTTGTATTCCTTTGAGCTTGAGCATTTTCCCCTTGTCCAGGTAATTCATGAAAATTGAGAGAATGTAGTTTAAAAACAAGCTTTCTAAAAAAAGAATGTATTTATACCTATATATGTTTGTTATAAATTTTACTGACAAATGGATGTGTAGCACACAAATTGTAAATATAATAAAATATAACATTCTCTTGGTCCTAAATCCCAGGTAGCTCATTGATCTTCACTGAATGATTTTCTTGATATTTTGTGACCTCTTGTTATATAGACATCCTTGGTGACAATCAAGAACTGAATGTGATTCCAACATGACTGTTGGGTGATATATCTTCTACTTTTACAAGAAGAAAGCAAAATCACAAAGACTTATGTCAGAACTTCACTCATCTGTCAATGACCTGACTAATTTCTTTTCTCAGTATATGATCTATAATAATAAAAGCGTAATATGCAAACCAACCGAACAGTGGAACAACGTCTGGACGACCTTCTGGACGACTTTCCAGAGGAAGCCAGGGCTTTGAGGGCCAAGGCAACAACTGGGACTGCTACAAGGGTCGAGGCAGCAGGGGCTGTGAAGGCCTACCCTTGCATGAATTTTGTGCATCAGGTCTCATGTATGCCTAAGCAACCGAACGAACAAACAACTGGTCGCTGCTATAACATGCACTGACTACCAGGGGGCAGATGCTCAATGCAGGAACTTCCCCCTGGTGGTCAGTGTGGTCCCACAGCAGGAGTGCCACTCAGTTGACCCACAGGCACCAGATGCAGAGCTCACACCTGATCAGGACTAACTGGGTGCAAGCCCATGGTAAGTGCAGTAGGGCTGGGATAAGCGGGAGTGGCAGGCAGTGTTGGACTGCCAGTTTCAGCCTGATCACTCCAGGCCATGCCGAGGGACCCCACCTGGTCCATGAATCCATACACCGGGCCTCTAGTTTTTGAATAATAGAAGATTATGTCTCCAATTTTTTCTGCTTTTTTCAATGTAATGACTGATGGCATGGCCCACTTTTAAATGTAATCTCCATGATTAAGGTTTTCTCCATCTATTTTCTGCAATCTAGACAATCAACAAAACAAGCCAAGCCTTGTTGATTTCAACGATGTAAATACTCCTGCTATGGCTGATTTCAAATGACCACTGTGACATGACTGAGCACAGAGTTGGAAAGATTCAGCAGCACACCTCGATACTGGATTTCTTTCATACAGTTGCAAAGCTGTAAGTAACCTCAAGAGCATAGATGATAGTAAAATGTAGTAAAAATAACTGGGGAGTGATGTTTTGAGTATTTCTTACCTTTTAAAATATAATTTACTTAATTGTAAGTTTATAAGTTTACATTTTTTATTATGGCTGTGTTTAATGACAAGTTCACAGAATACCAAAACATTTAAAAAATCAGCTCTCACCCTGGCCAGATAATTCAGTAGGCTGGAATGTTGTCCTGTACACCAAAAGGTTGCAAGTCTGATTCCTGGTCAGGGCACATACCTAGGTTGCAAGTATAATCCCCTGTCAGGGACAAATAGGAGGCAACTGTTTGATATTTCTCTCACACATATCCTCCAGTGAGAATAATTAAAAGTTCAGCTCTTAGGACCTGGGCCTATGCTGTGCTTGTAGCATTGATTTAGCCTAGAATGTGGGAAACGCGATCAGCGCCCCGCCACCTCGACCCCTCTCTTTCTCATATTCTTTATCAACTTCCCAGTAGTTTTATTTGATCAAGTTTTTTGTTCTAGTTATTTTTGTTTCTGCCCTCAAGGAACACATATAATTCTGAAAATAAATCACTGATTCTCTTATTTCCATGCCAATAATCTTCACTTTCATGTTTCTTTGTTTAATTTACCTTTTTCCCAGTGAGCCTGAGAAAACTATCTTATGTTTGAATCAGGTTTCTACAATATAAATTCTACTTCCTACTATTGTTACATTCTGAGTTTTTTATCAACTTCTAGTGTCTTATCATTATACTTTTAGTTTATACATTTCCATAAGCACTTTTGTTTTTAAACCATTGTAGAGAAAACAATGGTATGTTGTCTCCATAAATTACATTGTGTAACTATATTAAGGAACATAAACCAAAAAAGAAACACAAAAGGAGAAAGGCAGAAAATCCAATAAATTCAATATAAGTTCTTTACATATGAAATAGATTGTCGTCATCTTTAATAAACTGTTAATATATCCTACACTAGCCAAGTTCCACATCTTCTTACAAGAATCTAAAAGTTGTTTCACCAACTTTAATACAGGGGTGAGCAAAAGTAGGTGTATAGTTGTTCATATGGAAAATAACACAATAATCAATAAATAATAATACAAGAATAAACTCTGTTTTGTATACTCAAAACTGTGTGCCTACTTTTGCCCACCCTTATATTTATTTAAAAAAAGGTAATGTTTAAATTTCAGACTGATAAACTCAAGTTTACTAATAAAAAAATTTTTACAAGGGTATCCTCTTTGCTTTATTATTTATTTGTTTGTTCTTATTGATTTTAGAGAGTGGAGAAAGGAAAGGAGAGAGAGAAAGAACCATCCATGTGAGAGAGAAACATCGATTGGCTGCCTCTCATATGTTCCCAAACCCAAGAGATTGAATCCACAGTCTGGGCATGTACCCTGACTTGGAATCAAACCTGCAACCCTTGTGCTTGAGATAACACTCCAACCAACTGAGTCACACCAGCCAAAGCTTGAATGAATGACAGGAAAACATAATAGAGGACTTAGTCACTTATGACAAAAAAGAGAGAATAATCAAATTGAGTCTTAAGTAGAGAACATTACTCCTAGCTAACTAGTTAGCCAACAAAGACTCCTTTATAGTTTGCTAATTCATAAACTCAGTGTCCTTATAAAACAGGGCAAGGAATTTCAGCACAGTTTCTAAATAAATAGTATTTTTAGGTTTGAAAATTTTTTCTTAAGGTTGACTTTCTTTTTAAAATAACATACATATTTCTTATTTCATATTTTCCCTTTGTAAAGAAAGACTTATTATTTTTCCCACAAATGCATTTTCTTTCTATCTCAGCCTAATCTCTCTTTATGAGTTTCTATTTCATAGACTTTGAGTTCTGGAATGTTATCTGGAATGAGAATAAGAATTCCCATTATTTTTTTAAACTTCTGGTTCCTTATTCTTAACTATCTTTAAATATGTATTGTCCCCATTCTCAGAGATATATTCTTTCTCTGAGACTTCAGAATGTTACTCTTCCCTCATCTTTCATACAGCCTATATTGTTGTTTTTATTTTTCTCTTTCTGTATTCATTATCAAATGATGAGAGAGTCATCTATGTTTGCTAGAATACCTGTCCTCCTGAATGCTGGTTCTTAGATCTATACCTACAACTCAGTAAGCAAACCCCCTCCTTCATTTTTTTGAGTTGAGCAGGCCTTCCTCATATGCAGCTTTATTAACATTACCTTCCAACCCTATTGCTTGATTCTCTGATTATCTGAGTTACTGGAGTATGTTAAAAATCACAATGCCCAGGATATCATGCTGCCTGATATTTATTTTTTTTTTTAGTTCTCTAATCTTATTCAAGAGGACCAAAATCTCAAGATTCAATATACTATTTCAGTCCCCCTATTGCATGTTGCTTTGTTCTTTTCTAGGAGGTTCAAGTTCTGAAAGGATTCAGGAAGAGGGGGTAAATTTGGGAAGCATAGTGCATTGGTTCTTTCAAAAGCAAAATACATGGAGTACAGAAATGAATAGCCAGTTTCTTTTCTAACAAATTTGAGCTTTTGTCCAGGATGGAGGGGTGAAATTTCTTCTGTTCTTTCAGATAGATGAGATAATACTGTTTCTAAGATAAAGTGTAGACAGGCCACCTATGCTCTTCTTTAACAGTTATATACATATCTATATGTGTATATATGTGCAGATCAAATATATTTATCACTTAGATGTATTTGATCAAAGTTCAAGTAGGCATGCTTTCCACATTGTCATTAACAGTCAATTAACACTGATGCCAAGAGTGGGTGAATGGATGAATGGATGAAAAGACAGCAAGAAAGTATGGAAGAAAGGAAATAAGAGAAAAAGAAAGAAGAAAGAAAGAAAGAAAGAAAGAAAGAAAGAAAGAAAGAAAGAAAGAAAGAAAGAAAGAAAGAAAGAGAGAGAGAGAGGAAGAAGAAAAGGTGGAAAAGAATGAAGGATGGAAGGAAGGGAAAATATTGGAAATTAATATCCTCAAGGGAAAACCTCAGCCAAAAGAGACTAAACCCAAAGACTAAATACCCCAGATTCACTATCCCTGTGTGGGACAATTCTGAGATATGTTAAACATAGCTCTTCAAAGGGTTCCCAACAGGATTGACATCTAGATGTGCACAGCTCATTAACACAATTTTTATTGATTTTTCCTTACTCCTCCACTTGTGTTTATAGCCTCTCAAATAAACTACTTGTATTCAAGTCCTTATCTCAGTGCTGCTTTTGGGTGAATTTCAACCAAGACACAGATTCTATAAAAATTTTACATAATTAATATTTGTAAATTCTTTGGATTAAGAATTTCAGCCTGAGATTTCAGCCACTTTCAGCTAGAACAATATGATATTAGTCTTCAAATGGCAATGCCACCTCATAACTGTACTCTTGAAAATAAGACATTTTTTTTTTTGCAGAGGGTGGGGGGAGCCTAGCAATTTTAATCTATGCTGGTAACCTGCCTTCTAACACACTTTCTTGTTGGCCAATAATTAACTCCATTGATGCCTGTCCTGCCTTGCAGAACCTGTTTCCTGGAATACTCCCTTTTTTCAGAGGCCATAAACCATGAACCATTCACAAACCATGGAGGGGGTTATCAGCACTGGCGCCAGGCCAGGCCTTTGCGTTTGGTTTTATGTTCCCCATCCCAATGCACAGGGCTTTTTGCAAGACTCATGAAAAGTCTGGAAGTCTGCCACATTTGACCGATAAAAAAAAACAAAGGGTATAAAGGAAAAGCTTTCTCCATACTCATCACTCAGGCTTGGGAGAACTGATTCCCTTGAGTCACTGTACTAGTACATCTGAAATTAAAGCGTTTTTTCCTGAATCTCTGAGTGCTCCTTGAAGAAAGGAAGAAAGGAAAGAAGGAAGGAAGGAAGGAAGG
>JAAGEH010002528.1:41150921-41166652 GCA_011751065.1 Lasiurus cinereus
GGAGGGAGGGAGGAAGGAAGGAAGGAAGGAAGGAAGGAAAGAAGGAAAGAAAGGAAGGAGGGAAAGAGGGCGGGAGGGAGGGAAGAGGGAGGGAGGGAGGGATGGAGGAGGGAGGGAGGGAAGGAGGGGGGAGGGAGGGAAGAAAAGAAGGAAGGATGGAAGGAAAAATATTGGAAATTAATATCCTCAAGGGAAAACCTCAGCCAACAGTGACTAAACCCAAAGACTAAATACCCCAGATTCACTTTCCCTGTGTGGGACAATTCTGAGATATGTTAAACATAGCTCTTCAAAGGGTTCCCAACAGGATTGACATCTAGATGTGCACAGCTTATTAACACAATTTTTATTGATTTTTCCTTACTCCCTCACTTGTGTTTACAGCCTCTCAAATAAACTACTTGCATTTAAGTCCTTATCTCAATGCTGCTTTTGGGTGAATTTCAACCAAAACACAGATTCTATGAAAATTTTCTGGTCACCTGATAAATTCTGTATCACTCTCTTATTAGTTTCTAATTCCTCTTTTTTATTTCCACCTCATCATTTGTTGGCCTGTACTCAATGGGCATGAGTTCATTAGAATTTTCACATAGCCATGACTTCTTCTGATTTCTCATTTTTCCCTCAGCCAGTCTGCAGAAAGACAGTTCTTCCCAGGAACAAGCCAATGAGAGATTCTGACTGATTTGACAATCTAGAGGTCTGGGTTGTTTGCTTTTACTCTTTCCCTACATATTAATATCAACACAATATAAGCCATCCACAAGGACTTAACAATGAACTACTGAGTTACCATAAAATTTAACTGGAGGCTTACTCTAATTCTAAAATCTCCAATAGGATCTTTAGAAGAATCATACATAAGTGACAAAAGCCCTAGAGAAACTTACACATAGCTGAATGGTATCTACAGAAGCCAACACTCACTTGAGTGATTTTCACATTTGAATATTTTTTAGGGCCACTCTAAAGTTTTGATTGTTGTTGGTTTTTTTTAATTGTTTGAGTCATTTTGATTCTTTACTCTTAAAGAAGAGGACTAAAAGTACTGCTATTATATTAAGAAAACATAAAGGGGGTCATAGAGGATCCAAGCACATCTGGAGAAAACTGCAGCAGTCAATATTGCCTGGGGCTCAAGGCCTGCTGCTTGTGCTATTTCATTTATAACGAAGCAGATGGCACACAAGAAGCCTTTTCCTGCATTTCACTTGCTTACAACAAAAGCCCTAAAGCTCTGGCTTTGGACTGGTGTTTCCATGACTAAGCTATCCACTTGCCTTTGAGATTCAGGTTCAAATGAGGGTCACCTCAAAGTCAAACAAACACTTCCTAAAATGGCATTGAGATGATTGGCCTCAGGGGCAGTCAACATCAGAGGGCCCTACCCATGCCAAGGAAAATTTATCTCAATTTTATAAAAAGCCTCAATAAACATGAGGGCGGGACTATAGTCAGCTCCTCTTAGAGATAAATTATGCTGGTCACTTGGAGAGTGTATGAGTCAACTGTGCTGGAGTAGAATGTGTTGGTTTGTAACATGTCACGACCAAATGACCCAGGCACATTTCTAGGCTGACTTGAATTTTTTTTCTTGTCCTTCATCTTAAGATTTACTTTTAAAGGATATAACATCCTCAGACCGAAGAGGTCCTCCTCACAAAGCCTTAGACACAGATTGAAGCATCATTAAGACCACAGGCTAAAAGCAACTTCCCCCAAATTTACTGAAGAAATAAGGCTGAGATAAGAAGAGGTTAGCTGTCCCATTTTGGAGATCAGTTGGCTTAAAATCCAATAAATTATAACTAACATTTACTGAGCATTCACACGAACCAGACACTGTTCTAAATGCTCTATATTCTTTGGCACAATGGCTTTTCCTAAGATGGCTACCACAATCTATCCATCCATGCCATATGCTCTTCTTACAGAATGATGTTGACATGTCTCCTAGTATATAACAGGACCTGTGACCTTTCCTCTTGAACCAGAATGGACCTTTATGACTTCTTCATCCAACAACATATGAAAAAGTAATCCTGTGTGATTTCTAAGGCTAGTTCATAAAAGGTAGCACACATTCCATATGGTTTTTTTGGAACACTTGCTCTTGGAACTCAGTCTTCAAGTTGTAAGGAAGCCCAAGCCACAGAGTCCAGATCGAAGTGTTTCAACCAACAGCCCCTGCTGAGGTCAACATAATATCAGCCCCAACCACCCCAGCAAGTATATCATAGACCATGTATTTGAATGGCCCACCTGAGTCAAACCAAGTATTAGAATCACAAGGAATAATAAAAATGATAGTAGTTGCTTTAGCAGAGTTTGAAGTTATTATGCAGTAATAGGTCCTTGGAATACATATATAAGCTTATTTTTATATGAACCAAATGAAATAGGTATTATTATTCCTACTTTCCAGATGAGGGAAAACTAGGGCATTGAATGGTTAATTAATTTGCCCAAGTGGCAAAGCTTGGTTTCAAACTCAAGCAGTCTGGTTTATTATAACTTGTTCTTAAGCTATATTCTGTGCTGCTTCTTGTATGCTCCTCTTCCCTATAAAAAGACGCTGAGAGCAAGAAAAAGTGACAAATTATTGCTAAAAGGGATGGAAAAGGGCTCCTCTTTCTAGCAGGTAGTATCCATCAATGCAAAATTACCCTTAGCCATTAGGTATATCCTTATCTGGTAGACCCAGGAAACTTGCACCCATTCCTTTGTATACCTGCAATGCCAGGAGCTGATGCTGGAGCCAGCTCTGGGAAGTCCTTCACTTCATTCCACTCTCATCTGCTTCATCTCCTTCACCCGAAGACTTACATCCCTTATATGACCATAGAATGCGCCTCTGGGGAACACCAGTTCCTCTAGGGAGCATTAACAAACCAACAGACTTGGTTGCTAAATGTGAAGCTTGAAGACAGGAATTGTGTCAATATTCAGCAGCAATTCCAGTGGCCAATTAGAGGGCCCTCAATGGGCCCACTGGATTTATAGGGGTAGAAGATAGTGATTTGTGTATGACCCCCAGAGAAGAGTTGGCTCAAACCTCATATTTACCATACAATGTGGAAAGTGACGAGGAATTTGTAATAATATCACCCGAAACTTCACACCTGGCTGCCCCTACCAACTAGCACCCAGAATGTTGTGATGACTTCTGAAGCTGTGACTTTGTACTCTAGAAAGACTGGAGTTGTCTTGATGAGAACAGGCCTCTTGGCATGAGGAACGCTAGAAAAAGGAACGAACTACATAAAAATCATATCCAAGTGTCTGTTGACAAAATTCACAGCCACCCGCACTGTCGGGACGGCTAGTTGAAACAAGAGCCAGCAGAGAAACAGCAGCCTGGCTTTCAGAGCAAGAAATAATTTCTTTCCTCAGAAGTGACAGAAATGAGTCCAAACTGGTCATTTTTAATACCACTCTGATTGCCCCTTCCCCTTCACATGGATTTCACAGCATTGGCAGGAAAATCTATCAATGTTAAAAAGACATTAAATTACTGAGTCTCAGATAGGCAACTTCAAATTAAAACTACTGATGTGAAAATAAAAATCCAAATGAATCAGTTCTTTCCTTCTAGTTCCTTCTAGTCCCTTTAGTGCTTAGATCTATCCTACTGAATCTAATGAGGCCCTCATGCTCCTGCTAACCTCTCTCCCATCCCACCCATCCCCATCCTCTCACTCCCAAGCATTCCAGGTTTTACACTAAATGCATACCTCACTTTGCATTAAGGCACATTTCTTAAAATTGTGTGCCAGACATGGTAAGATATATTATATTCTTTCCCCACTTCCTTGCTTATGTTTTTGTGATTCCAAAGTCCTTATCTTTTTTTTTCCCTGAAAGATAAGCCCAGCAGTAAATTTAGAGAATATCTGATCAAAGAGTGAGGAACTGGACCCAATTTTAATATCTGAGTTTAAAGAGACAAAACAATAAAATATAAACCTCAAAGCAACTGTGGCCATGCTACTTCATGCAGAGTGGTGTGTGTCTGTTTAATGATAACTACTGAACCTGGATGACTATATACAAGTACACTGTTATATCAAAGCCCAGAGGAGAGAGGGCCTAATATAACATCTCCAAAAAGAAAGTCACAGTTCAAAATTAAAAAATAAAAAATCATCATCATCATCATCCAATTTTTTTTCATGGGCAAAAGATCTAAATAAACAGTTCTTTAAAGAAAGTACACATCCAAATGGCCAATAAACACATGAAAAGACGCTCAATGGCATTAGTCATAAGGTGTCCCTGTCACTCTATCTTGGCTAGAAGTCAATCTTTTACTTTGAATGGATCTTTTTACTCATATATGATTTTGTAACATTGTAAACTGTCACTTGGAAAATATTGGTTCATTTAGTTGTTCAGATATTCTAAATATCAAATTGTGTTCACTCAATTATACAATATAAAAAAAATCACATTTGTGAATGTCATCAGTGATCTCATCAGACAAGCTTTAAGTACTGGGAAGGTGTCAGCTTTTGGTGTTAGATGTAAGTATTTCAAAATTCTAATTTTTAATTAAAACTCATATTTTATCAGTAGCACTAGATAATGTCAGTTGATTTCCTTGGAGTGATAGGCTCATTTTATTTATTTTCAATAAAAAGCCCTTATCTTTTTATCTAATAATTATTCAAATAATTGTGCCCCCCTCACCTCATATTTTAATTCCAATAATCTCTAGGCCATTTATTTCCCCTCTCAAGACAGTTTCTTCAAGTTATATTCAAATGGTTAGAGCACATAACTACACTAAGGCAGGTAGGGTGTGGCTTTATGATCTCCCACCTCCTAATTGACAGTTGTGAAAATCTGAAAGTTTTTCTTACCAATGGGTGTATCTACAGATGTGCACAAGACAAATGCCACATGGCCCACTGTGATTTGAACTAAAATTTAATTCAAGAATTGAAACACATTCTTCACCTACAAGCGTTTTGTTTTTCTAATGAATCTATCTTTAGTGTTTAATGCAGAAGCCAAATCTCAACTCTCGGGTCATTAAAACCCACAGCACAATTAGAGAGTTGGACAGGTGCTAAACCATGTCTTCTGGCCACATTCCACTTTCAGTAATGACAATTGGCACCTGCAAAATCCCTTTTGTGACACAGAGAGAAGCCTGCAATTGTTTTGCCCTGTTTAATAGCTGAGATGTTGGCCTGAGAAGGCTGACTAACACCACATGGTGTTTAGTAGAATCCCCTTCTGATGATAGTCCTCAGGAAATGTTTTCTGAAGTATGGAAGCCCTCCTTCTCAATCTCAGCACAAAACAAAGGAAGCTGAGTCACCAAAAAACTACCCTTTTTCCTACATGGATCACTGCTATCTTGTGTTTTTGTGTGTGTGTTTTTTTTAAATATATTTTATTTATTTTGTATAGAGGGATAGAGAGTTAGAAACATCAATGAGAGAGAAACATCGATCAGTTGCCTCCTGCACACTCCCCACTGGAGATGTGACCACAAGGTGCATGCCCTTGACCGGAATTGAACCTGGCATACTTCAGTCCACAGGCTGAGGCTCTATCCAGTGAGCCAAACCGATTAGGGCAATCTCTGCTATCTTGACAATTACCTTTCCTATGTCTCTCCAAACATAAAAGGAAGACTGTTGAAATCTGACTCTTTCTTCATAATTATGTTCCTTAACCTTAAATGTGGAAATGGCTTAGATTTCCCAAGATCAGAACAGAAATCATCTATGAAAAAAAAAAGTTTATATGGTACATCTTTATTGTTCAGCAATAAAAAGAAACAAGCGGATGCATGCAACAATCTACATTAATTCCTAGAGCATTATGCCAAGTGAACAAAGCCAATTTCAGAAGGTTGTATACTGTATGATTCATTTATGAAAAATTCTTGAAATAAAACTACAGAATGGAAAACAGATTAGAATGGCTGCCAATGGTTAAAGAGTGGGTTGGGTGGGAAGATGGTGGGATCCCTATGGTGATAAACTATTTGGTATCTTGATGGTATCAATGCCAATATCCTGGTTGTGATATTGTGCTATAGTTTGGCAAGATGTTACTACTGAAGGAAACTAGATAAAGGATACAAGGGATCTCTGTATTATTTCTTACAACTTCATGTGAATATACAGCAATCTCAAAATGAAAGTTTAATTTTTTAAAAAGAATTGGTTTGGAACAGAGGAGTTCAGGCTCTAGCTCAGGGTCTGCAATAAAAAGCACAAGCCAAGTTACTCAGCCTCTTTCATCTTCAGTTTCATCATCTGTGAAAAGGAGCTGGACAAGATCACCTCTCAAGTCCCTATGAGTGCAACAGCTGAGTGACTTCAGACCTGCTCTCATTCCACAATGTCCTTTGAAACAGCCATCTCAATTACCAGGCTACCATGGCAGAATAGGGAGTTTACAGAAATAGTCTCCGTAAGTACTATTTAAGAAACACAGCTTCTATTAAAAATAACAGAAAGAAATAATTTGAAAGAAAAAACTTAAGGTGAATGCTTTTCTCATTATTATAGGTATGACTTGTTATTGTTTTGTTTTGTTTTGTTTTGTTTTGTTTAAAAAGGTGTTATAGCCCAGCCAGCATGGTTCAGTGGTTTAGTGTCGATCTATGAACCAGAAGGTCAGGGTTTGATCCCAGTCAAGCCAATGCCCTGGTTGTGGGCTTGATCCCCAGTAGGGGGTGTACAGAAGGCAGCTGCTCAATGATTCTCTCTGATCACTGATGTTATTATCTCTCTCCCTCTTCCTGCCTCTCTGAAATCAATAAAAATATTATAAATTAGTGTTTCATAAGCAGTATATTTTTTTCTATAAATCAAGGAAGCTAACCATCATTTATGCTATTTTCTTGACATTATATACCCACATCATCCCCTCATTTCCAAGTTTCTTTTCATTGGTAAACTATTGTTCATATTATGATACTCTCTAGGGAACCACAACTCACAAAACAGGAAGTTCTCTAATATAACTTACAATTTTAGCAGGGAAAAACCCAAGCAACTGACTACAAAATGAAAATTTCAGTCAAACTGTGGTTTGGTTTTCTTTACCAAATAATGAGCATGCTTTTATTCATCAGGTAAACTAAACTGAGTAGTTTATTTAACGTCAGACTTATCATCAGTGTTACAATATCAATCAAGTAGTTTCTTATATTTAATTATCAACCTTTATTATTTTCTGGGGGAAAAAATGGGGTCTTGCTCAAAGAGCAGCAGTAAATATTGTTCAAGAAAGTCACACAGAAGGAACAATCACAAAACAAAATGCAGTTACCATCATCTGTATTTGAGAATTCAGAGGATGTTTAAGCTCATCAATCATGACAGAACTCAATTTAACCTTAGGTTACAAATAATATATAATATATAATATATCCAAATAATTCATTATATCTACTAAACTTATACACAATATGATTACTTAGTGGCTATCATACAATTTTGCTCTATCTCACATAAGGCTAGGCATGACCTCATTTGCTATGGAACAGTGCTGAGGTGAAACTGGTTGTGATACTGTGCTAACTGACCTTGATAGATTTGATAGAAGCTATTGCGATCTTCTGAGATACAAAGGGTGCCACTTTAAATTTTTTAAAACTACCTACTATCAACTTAGTAAATCCATTTCTCTCTTAGTGATTCCTATTTAGAAAATGGTCTCCCTGGCTTTCAGCAACTCATTTTTCCATCTGCAGTTGAAGGAGTGTTTTTTCCTAATGATTTTGTCTTCTACACTAAAATCTTTTCACTGTCATTAATTTTTTAAGATTCAGAAGCTTCTATGTTATTTTCAGAAGCTTTACACACTAGTTTTCTAAGGCCATTGCTATGTGCCTATTCAACTTTTTACCGCATTTTATACTTCCTTTATGTCAATCAAGAAGTTTGAAAACAAACATTTATATAGCTCCCACTATGTAGAAAGCACATTTTTTCCTGCATTTATTGTCTGAGTATGAAGGAATAGACTTAACTATTTTAAGAATTGATGTTTATTCTTGTAAGATTTTTTCCAAAAACAAAACAAAACACTTTTCTATGCTTTTTCATCATGAGAAACTTTGCAAAAATAAGATTAGGGCCGAAACCGGTTTGGCTCAGTGGAGAGAGCATCAGCCTGCGGACTGAAAGGTCCCAGGTTCGATTCCGGTCAAGGGCATGTACATTGGTTGCTGGCACATCCCCAGTAGGGGGCGTGCAGGAGGCGGCTGATCAATGTCTCTCTCTCATCGATGTTTCTAACTTTCTATCTTTCTCCCTTCTTCTCTGTGAAAATTCAATAAAATATATTTTTTAAAAAAATAAGATTAGGCCATGACTTTTTTCCCTAGACTAGCCTTGATATGTCACATTTAACATCATTTCAGGCATACACAACACTAATAGAATTATAAGCACAGCATTTTAATGAAACCCATTATTTTCTACCAGATATATCTAGCTTTCTGATATCACTTTAAGATAGGAAAGCAACTATTTAAAAAAAATCATATGACTCACTTAATTGTGTTTACTTGTGAAATTACTGTGCCTTTGCAAAGGTCACTGGATCAACAACAAGGTATCTCTGCAGTGGTTCAGTTTGAAGCACTAACAGAAAACTTTACTTGGCTGTCGGGTTTTAAACAGACACCAAGGACCACAAAGCTTTATTATTTTATATTAGCCAGAATAAATATTTAATAAATCTCTTCTTTAAAATGATTAAATTTCAAAATTATAAAGGATGTTTTTTAAAGGAAGATCTAACCACTCATCCCAGACTGGAAACACTTCCAGAACCTGCTGCCCTTCATTTAAACAGGAAAGGAGATAAAGTATGTCTCAGATCAGAATTACCTAAGGTTCTTCTATTAATTCAGATTCTGATCCAATCCAACTTTGTTAGACACAATTTTCATGGGATTTTTCTAATCATTGAGCATCTCTAACAGTCATAAGTGAAGGTTATGAGTTTCCTCTCCACAACCTCTCTGAAAGCCAATATCAGTCTGAATCCTAGCACACACATCAGCATTTCTCAGCAAACAAGCAACAATAATACCACCAGTTTGGCAACGTGCAATGGAGTTCCAGCTCTTAGACCTTCTACATGCTCTGATAGAACTTTCTGCAGACAGTTCACTGCAGTCAAAGGCAGCAGGATTCAGCTCAGTATCTGATCAGAGTCAAGAGATCCGGAAGTATCCAAATTAGCAGATGAAACAGGCCACTAAGGAATCAAGTTCTGGGTGCCATGTCTGAGGACACAGACTACTGGGCCTGCCATATATATTAATACCCTGTGTGGGCAAGAGCAGTGAGGGTCTCTACAATACTTCCAGAAAATCCACATGAAATGAAAACTATTAATTTCATCAAGAAATGCCCAGTATAATGTACATTGGTCAAATTATTAAATATATTTACTTGAGAATAAATATATTTGAATGCCTCTAGGTTGTGGCCTTTTGATTAAATGCTAACTAAGCTTCTCCCCTGGAGTGTATATTTATGACTAAGGCAACTAACCACAAGGGTAGAGATTCGAAGTAGCATGCACACACATGTTCATATCACAAAGTCTCTGCTGAAGTATGTTAAAGAAAATATCCAAGACCTGCTGACTTGGGATATCTGGACTTCTATACAATTCTTATATGATGCCTATGCACAATAGGATTTTGTGAACCACTGTTATAGAGGCTCTAAGGAAAACAGTCTACTTTTAAAATCTTAGATCCTCCACTTTATAGCTATGTGCCTTTGGAAAAATTATTTAAATCTATGTTTCAGTTTTCTCATCATATCAATGTCTAGCTTACAGGATTAGTCTAAGAGTTCATTTGGGTATTACAAATAAAGTTTTTGGCACAATACTTTGTACATATTGTGATATAAATAAATTTATATGAAATGTCCTTAGTTTTCTCTTCTCCAGAAAACATATAAGCTGGAAATGATCTTTTTTTTTTATACCCCTTTAAGTTGGAGTACTCACCCTGAAAAAGCTGTCCTTCTTATGATCCAAGCAGGGAATTTTAGAACAAAACCATAATAGCCTTTACTCTAAAAATAACTTCTACAAATGCTGAACTCACAGCATATATTTTAAGAGATCACATGATTGATTTTCTGTTACTTTTAATAATAACACAGAAGTATTATTTTTAATCCTCACCCAAGGATATGCCTACTGATTTTAGAGAGATAGGAAGTGAGAGAGAGAAACATATTAATATGAGAGAGAAACATCTATCAGCCATACCCTATATGTATCCTGACCAGGGACCAAAAGCACAAGCTAGGTATGTGTCCCAACTGGTAATTAAACCCACAACTTTTTTTTTTTGTTGTTTATGTATGATGCACCAATTAATTGAGCTACCCATCCAGAGCTATAGAATTATTCTTTGTACATGTTGTTGCAAAGTCAAATTTATATATTCTGAACTTTTGGGGGAGCGGATCTGTTGTGAGATTATATATCCTGTTGAATATCATCATCATCATGTTGAATACAACAAATCAAGATATATTTGAATTCTTATTCTATCATGTAACATATCTGCTCTCCTCCAACTTTATACCATCTGTAAATGTGAATAGTATACCTTTAATATTTTCAAGACTTTGATTTTACAAAATGTTGGACACACCAGAATGTTCCAACCAAGTTGGAGTCATTATCCTTTGTGAGGGGTTATACTAGTGACTGGTCTCTTACACCATTATTGCATTCATCTATTGTTTTCCCATTGTCTCATGAACAAGAATGTGTCAAACCCTTTGATACAGGCCATAGAATGTCATGCCTATTATACTATCTGTTCTGTCAGTCTATCATCAATTTTTACAAAGAAAATAAAAGTAAAATTAGTGGGAGAAAGCAAGATGGCAGCATAGCTAAACACCTAAACTGCTGCCTTGCACAATTTCAAAACTACAGCTAAAAGACAAAACAGACATCATCCAGAACCACAGAAAAGCTGGCTGAGTGGAAATTCTACAACTAGAAAGAAAGAGAGGGACTCACAGAGACTCAGAGGAGCTGCAAAAAGCTGAGGTACGGGGATACGTGCTTGGAGAGGGTGGGTGTCAGATGCCTGGCAGGCTTCCTCTAGGTGGGAAGGAGACAGAAACTTCCAACTGCACTGAACTCCACTTCCGACTGCACTGAACCCTGGAATGCATGGAAACTCAGGAGAGCTGCAAAAGGCAGAGGTCTGGAGGCACACAAGCACAAGTGCACACAGAGAGGGCTGCAGCGATTACTGAGGGACACTGAGACCCAGGGGCCTCATAGGGCAGGGCTGGTGGGAAGCCAATACTGTCTGCTCAGCCCTGCAACTCCACCCCATCCAAGCTGAGCACAGAGGCTTTTGCAATTTTGCAGATCATATATCATAAGGCTTACTCCAGCATAGAAGTTCTTCCAGCTTAGACACAGCTGATCCTCACAACCAACTGGGTTGAAGGTCAATTCCCCCCAGTGAAACCAACAACAATCAAGACTTAACTACAACAATGCTGTACACACAGTCCACAAAGTGGTGCACCAAGAGTGTCCACCTCAAGTAACTGGGGAGGCAGAGCTACTGGGCCATATAGGACAACTAGCACACAAAGCTACTCTACCAACTCAGGGGAGCAGTGAAAATGCAGAGACAAAGAAACAGATCACAAATGAAAGAAATGGAGGAAACAAATGACTGGATATAGAGTTCAAAACCACGCTTATAAGGTTTTTCAAGAATTTCCTAGAAAATATGGATAAATTTAGTGAGACCCCAGAGGAGATGAAAAAGGACCAACTACAAATTAAACATACACTGACTGAAATAAAAAATACAGAGATCTAACAGTGACTAGGGGAATGCAAGAATCAACTCAAAGATTTGAAATGCAAAGCAAAAAACACTCAACTGGAAAAGCAAAAAGAAAAAAAAAATCCAAAAATGTGAAGATAGTGTAAGGAGACTCTGGGACACATTCAAACATACCAACATCAGAATTATGGGGGTGCCAGAAGAAGAGAGAGAGCAAGATACTGAAAACCTATTTGAAGAAATAATAACTGAAAACTTCCCCTACCTAATGAAAGAAATATACTTATAAGTCCAGGAAGCACACAGAATCCCAAACAGAAGAAATCCAGAGAGGACCACACCAAGACACATCATCATTAAAATTCCAAGATCAAAAGAGAAAGAGAGAATATTAAAAGCAGCAAGAGAAAAACCATTAATTACCTACCAGGGAGCACCCACACGAAGGGAGTGGCAAGAAATATTCAAAGTGATGAATAGCAAGAACCTACAACCAAGATTACTCTACCCAGCAAAGCTATTATTCAGAATTTAAGAGCAGATAAAGAGCTTCACGGATAAGAAAAAGCTAAAGGAGTTCATCAACACCAAACCAGTATTATACGAATGCTGAAAGGTACTCTTTAAGAAGAGGAAGAAGAAAAAGGTAAAGATAAAAATTATGAACAACAAATACATATTTATCAACAAGTGAATCTAAAAATTAAGTGAATTAAAAATCAGATGAACAGAATAAACTGGTGAATATAATAGAATCAGGAGCATAGAAAGGGAGTGGACTGACAATTCTTAGGGGAAAAGGGGCGAGGGGGGTGCAGGGAGAGACTGGACAAAAATCCCACGCCTGAGGATGAGGACCATGGGGGGAGGTAAGTGCAGAGGGAGGGGTGAGAGCTAGGTGGAGGGGAGTTATGGGGGGGTGGGAAGAGGAACAATTGTAATAATCTGAATAAAGATTTATTAAATTAAAAAAAAGAATTATAAATAGAGAATCAGTTACCACTTTGGGCATTTGACCACCTCTCCACAACCCTCAAGCTTGGTTAGAGCTTTTCATCTCCACATCCATGGGGGACTCAAGGCCTGAATTCTGACATCTTTCAGAAATGCCAGATTGGCCTCCACAAACAATTTTCTTGTTTTCCATACGGACAAAGGGGCTGGAGGTAAGCTGCTCACAGCAGAGTCCCAGGGGATGGACAAAGAGATTCTGAGTCCCAGTTAGCCAGAAATTCTGGAAGAGTAAAATGTGGTTTGAAGAAAAGATGGCAAATTTAGCAATATATAAATAAATAAATAAATAAATAAATAAATAAATAAATAAATAAAAGTAAAATTAGTATGACATGAATCATTTTACCATTATTTTTTTAATTTTATTTTTCAATTACAGTTGACATTCAATATTATTATTTCATATTAGTTTCAGATGTGCAGCACAGTGGTTAGACAATGATATAATTTATAAAGTTATCCCTTAAATATTTTAAGTAACAACCTGGCACCGTACACAGTTATTATAGTATTATTAACTATATTCCGTATGCTGTACTTTATATCCATGTGACTATTTGATAAACACCATTTGTGCTTCTTCTTCTTTTTTAAATATATTCTATTGATTTTTTACAGAGAGGAAGGGAAAGTGATAGAAAGTTAGAAACATTGATGAGAGAGAGACATTGATCAGCTGCCTTCTGCACGCCTCCTACTGGGGATGTGCCTGCGACCAAGGTACATGCCCTTAACCAGAATTGAACCTGGGACCTTTTTATCCACTGAGCCAAACCAGTTTCGGCTGTGCTTCTTTATTCCTTCACTTTTTTTTAATCCAGTCACTCAACCTCTCTTCTCTCTGACAACCATCAGTTTGTTTTCTCTATATATAAATAAATCTGTTTCTGTTTTGTTTTTGTTTTTTATTTAGATTCTGCACATAAGTAAAATCGTATGGTATTTGTATTTCTCTATCTGACTTATTTCACTTAGCATAATACCCTCTAGGCCTATCCATGTGTTGCAAATGGTAAGATTTCATTCTTTTTTATGGCCAAGTAATATTTCGTTGTGTATATGTACCACATTTTTACCCACTCATCTATTGATGGGCAGCTGGTCAATTCCATGTCTTGGCTATTGTAAATAATGCTGCAATGAACATAGTAGTGCAAATATCTTTTTTAATTGGTTTTTGGATTTCTTGGAATATATACCAGAAGTAAAATTGCTGAGTCATAAGGCAGTTCCATTTTTAATTTTTTTGAAGAATCTTCATACTGTCTTCTATAATGTATGCACCCATTTGAATTCCCACCAATAGTGCCAGAGGTTCCCTTTTCTCTACATCCTCACCAACACTTATTGTTTGTTGACTTATTGATGATAGCCATTCTGACAGGTGGGAAGTGGTATCTCATTGTGGTTTTAATTTGTACAGTTCTGATGAGCATCTTTTCATATGTCTGTTGGCCAATATGACATGATTTCTTTTTTATTAAAATTATGTTTGGATTAGGAAACCCCAGTTGTTTTTTTTCTAAATAAGGAGTATGTTTTAACTCATGTACCAAAAAATAAGTAATTGGTAGTGGCTGCCTAGAGCACAATTTTGGCAATAATTCTAGGTCTTGTCCATACATAATGGTCAAGAATGCCATGACCAATTATTTAGTAATGTCTTTCATAGATATAAAAGATAAGAAAGTGATAGCATTCTTGGACCATGTTTACATGTCATCCTTGAACTGGATTTTGAAAATCTAGCCCTTAATTTACTGGATTCTAAAACCTTATCTGGCCTGCCATTTATAGAGTTCATCTTCTTCCTCCTGTAGACAGAATGACATATACTAAATTCCCAGCATGCCAATGTCTCTAATTTTTTATAATTCTTCAAGATTGGTGAAATGTCTCAGTGATATGATTTGTGAGTTTTCTTAGGACTTTGGGATGTAATCAATCTGGATGAGGAGAGTTTAGCTCATTTGTAGCAAGAAAAGTGTTCTATTATAATGTTTGTTTGTTTATTTTATTATTCCTATTACTATTTATTTTCTCTATGTCCTCTTCCACAAGAAAAGTGTTCCATTATAGTATTTTTAATTATGTTGGAATCTTATTGTTATTATTTTTGACAGTTTTCAATTAAATGATTGGCCTTTATGGCAAATTTTATTTTCCAAGGATAGCCATACTTTCATCCCACATCCTTTATGTATAATGTGACCTTGAAATTCAGCAAACCTCAACAAATCTTTCTAACTCCCTCAAACTGATAATGATAGAAGTGATATTCTGTGACTTCCAAACTAGGTTATTAAAATAATACACAATCCCAACTTACTCTCTAGAGACATTCATTCTTGGAACTCTAGAGAGTTCCCATGCTTCAAGGAAGCCCAAATTATTCAATGGGAAGAGAAATATAAGGAGGTTATATAAATGTATTGTAGTCAAAAGTCCATTTGTGGTGTTAGGTAGCAGCCTTTATCAACTATCATGCATATAAACAAAGAAGCCTCAAAATGATTCCAGCCCAAAACAGTAGACTCACCTTCAGCCTCCAAATATTACTAGCTAAAGCCCCAGACATCACAAAACATAGGAAATTGTTTCTACTATGCCCTGTTTGAATTTCTGAACTACAAGATCCATAAGCATAATAAAATGGCTGTTTTATGCTACTACATTTTGGGGTAGTTTGTTTCACAGCAATAGTCAATGGGACAATCTTTTTGACAGAATAGACAAATGCAAAATAGAAATTCTTTCTTTAGATATGTTTCTCAGTTACTGCCTGCATTGGAAATGTTTGGAATACTTGTTAAAATTGCTATTTCTACACACATACACACACACACACACACACACACACACACACACACACACACACACA
>JAAGEH010002528.1:41166662-41399254 GCA_011751065.1 Lasiurus cinereus
CACACACACACACACACACACACACACACACACACACACACACACACTGGTTCAAGAGCAACTATCCAAACCCAAAGGAATGGTGGAATCACAGGCATGGAGAAGGCCAGAATTAAACATGTGTTGAGTGTATTGAGTGCCCTATATATTAAGGCAACCTGAGCATGGATGAGAAATCAATACCTGACCACTCCAGAAACAACTGGCATTGTTTCAAAAGTTCTAGTTCCAAAATTCAAATGTTGTATAACTGAAATTACATTAGAATCAGATAAGAATAAAGTAATATTATTTCAACTTGAAATGATGATGAATGAAAGAAGAAAGTTGTTGTCTGAGATCAAAATAACATCTTTTTTTAATATATTATTCTGGCTCCCAAATTTTGGACTTGCTCTTGGCCCCTCATTGATTGTTTAGGAAGGAACTGTCCAGCACCACTGTTTCCTGAATTGAGAGCCATTAAACCCGGTGGCTCAGCCTCCCACATGTCTTCTAGGACTGAACACTTCCCTTAGAGAGAAGCCAAGGCCCTTATTCATCTAAACACCATAGTGAGCCACAGCCCCACATGCTAATGCCACTGTCAACAAATGATACAGAATGAGGTCAGTTTATTCAACTTCTTTGCCAACTAGAACTTCATAATCCCTGAAACATAAGGGATTTTAAAAGCTTATCTTTTCAAAAAAGCAGAAATCATACTCTCAAAGTATTTCTTTTGCCTACTTACTAGGTTCAAAGAAGAATCTAAAATGTAAAAAAAAAAAGTTCAACTATGCAACTATGTTATGATTATGACTAAAAGGGTAAGATCTGCTCTGTAAAATAAGAATAATAGGTGATGATTGACAGGAATCCTTCAACATTAACAACTGTGTGAGCATAAATTTGACTGCTTCTTTGTAAGTATTTATTTTTTGGAGAGGTATTAAAATTATTTTTTCTTTTCCTAAAATTTATGACCAAAAAAAGTAGTTTTGAGAAAATAAGAATCTTGCTGTTAATGCTATAGACTCATGCTCTCAAAAAGTAGGAACTGGATGATTGCTTATTAAATGGTGATCATGCTTCAGATGTTTTTGAATTAGCATATTTTAAGATTAGGTTTATAGCTTTTCATAAATCCATTTTCAGGTTGATATTTTTAATAAAGAACGTTAAGGAAATAGAATGTCTGTGCAGACAGTAATTCAGATAACAGGTTATTAGACAAGGTGCTACAGAAGATTTAAAAATGCAAAAAGATAAAAGCAAAACATGCTCCATATGCCCCTCTCAATGAAACATCTGGACCAATGCATTTATCATATTTCTTGTTTTGCTAAGCAGCTCTGCAACTTACATTTTCTAAATTATAAAGACCAACCCAAAATTTTCATTTTCTGGCAAAACCAATAAATTATAAAGACCAACCCAAAATTTTCATTTTCTGGCAAAACACATTTCTGCTCTTTTTTTTTTTTTGTCTGCAAGCATTTTTGTCCTACAGTCCATATATTGTTCATTTTTGTTCATCTAAAATACATCATATTTTATATTTTGACTCCTATTTTCTGTAAAGGGTGTTATTTACTTATATTTGTTCCTTTGGGTTCCAAGTATGCAAGATGAGATGATCAAATGGTAACCATGGTGACAGAAAGCAGAGTTCAAATATTAGTAGGGTCATGTCATTCTTTCCCACAGTGCAAAACTCACATTCTACGACTAATCCCCAGTATCTAAAAATATATCTCCAGACATCTCATGTTGCCATTTATGGGAAAATATTACTGAAGCAGTTAACTAATGTTTCCATTGCAGAAAAAGAATCCCTGGTTGATATAGTAAGAGAACCCAGTTCTAGGGAACCCAAAATGACAAAGGCAAAGGGAGCACTCCCTTCTCTTCCAGAGTAATTTTTGAAGCTTAGAGCTACTCCTGAACCAATAGGAATAAAAAGCCAGGTCCAGATACAGCCTATCATAAAAATAGCAATGACAATGAAATAACCCTATTTGACAGTACTTAATGATATATCTGCCTACACACTGGTAAAGTGGTCAGCAAAGAATTTCTCTGACGACTAGAACTTTCTCACCAACCAATCAGCTACTATTTAACTACTTGGCTTTATAACTGGCTGAGACCCAAGACTATCTGTGGCTTCAATTGCACCACAGAGTAGCTGGTTCATGGGCTAATTGTGCACATGGCCATGCTCTGGCTGCCCCTGGCCAGCCCTAGTCATGTGTGAGAGACAAGGACAATGCTTCTCCTTATGCCCACTTTAAAGTTCAGATGAGAGGGTCTATTTTGATTTGATCCTTGGACTTCAGATTAGGCAAGTTCTGTATGACAAAAACAGCAACCAAAGTGACCAATACTTGCAAAAAAAAAAAGTATTAAGTATCCAGTCTTGTTGCTTAAACAAACTTGACATAGCTAAAATTTTAAATGAAGCTTTTCTTGTTTATTATTTTACTTATCAATCGTAATTAAGCTTGTGTGTGTGTTTTTTAACCTCAGCTCCTTAGATATCCCAAATTCCCATCACCAGTTCTTCCCATTCTCTGACTTTGAAACTGAATTAAAATCATTTCTATGCCACAAAATTATTATCAACTATAGTGTAATGTTATACATTAGATTCTCAGGACTTATTAAACTTATAGCTGAAAGTCTGTGCCCTTTTACCAATCTTTCTCTATTTCCCTGACAACCAATTTTTTACAATCTGTTTCTAATAGTTCGAGATCAAATCATCACATTGAATACTAACTATCTTACAATTTTATTTGTCCATTGCATATCAGTAAATCTGGGAGGGGAAAAAATACTTCTTTTTCAGCTTCATTGGACATTAAGAATGTTCCCTCTATTCTAGCTCCTGGGCCTCACTTTCAAACTTAGGCCATGCATCTCTAGTAATGTTTACCTGGTTTCCATTTACATGGACTTCCACGCTCCCAGCTACAGGGCATGTCTCTCTTATCCCTGGCTTTTTTCACAGTGTTTAAAATTTGCAAGTGGTTCTACCATATGTATAGGAACAACCTATGACTGACTCACAACAAAGACTAATGAAATGTCTATTTAGCAATACAATGTTTATAATGTTATATATTGTAAATAAATGTGTATGTGCACACGCTAATGCAACAGGAACTATAAAGAGGAGCTTGACGTAGCCACGTCAAGAATAAACCTGACATGATGGACTAGGAGTAAATAAGACAGAGGACTGAAGACTCTTGCGCAATTCTGGAAGAACAGATTGGTGGTGCAAGGGAAAACAAGCTATTATGAAGTAACTGGAAAAGGCATGTGCAGTATGATGGCTACAGAGAATTTCCTTTAGATAAAGATAGCAAGCTGGTTTAAGCATATGACCACACACATTATCTTCCTAAAAACAGTTTGTACTGTGAGATGTTTTCACAGTACCGAAAGTAGTTTTGTGATCTAGCAAGGTAACCAAATGAGAACAATCACAAGGAACTGAAATCAGGAGAAATTGTGCAGTCTCAAAATCTCTGTCTCTAGGAAAGAAACTTGGGGACTTTTTTGCTGTGGGCAACCACAGCAAAAATCTATAGCAGAGCAAGGTTTTTTTTCTGTTTAGAAGATAGAGCACATTTAGTCTGAGATCATTTTTTGAGGGATGACAGTATGTATTCCAAGTTGTTGAGTTTAAGGCAAGTGATGTGGCTCTAGCCTAGGGCAAAGCTTGAAAGCACCTACCTTCTTTACTAGCAGAATACCTATGACTGAGGTGTAGGACCTGGCAGATTCTTCAAAGGGCCAGCTCAGTGACCCAGGCAGCCTGGTCCTGAGATAGCTAGATGTAAGCACAGTACATCTACTTCCACAAAGACTAGAATACACCCTGAGATTTTGCAATGTTTTCTGTTTACCCAAAGATTCGAGTCAGCTCCTTTCTCTTTGCTAGGCTCTAGTTTAAGGCAGTGAAGACTGAATTCTAACAGAGAGATATTGGAGAGGTTTATGGCATAGTGCTTTTTGTTCTCTACTCAAAATAATATTAAGTAATTATCAAATATCTCCAGTTCTCATTTTTCAACCCTCTGCTGGCGAAATGTCTTTCCTTGAATTATTTAAAGAGCTTTGCCCTTCAGCAATCTCTATAGACATCACCAGGTTTCTTTTTCCCTATAGGCTAAATGACATGTCTCCCTCTTCTCTATCAAATGTGAGTGGCAGTGATGAGATTCCATTTTAACTCTTTTCATTTGAGGGCTAAGAGATTGGACTTCATCTATATCTAATACTGTATCTAGAAATATCAAGGAGTAGCAAATGACATGGCATGGATAAAGATACAATGATTTTGAAAATGCCATGCCTTTTTTCTTTCCTCTATTGTTAGTTATATAAATGATAATTTAGGAATGCAGCAGCCCATGCCTTGGGGTACTATGCGATCCCATGAGAGTTTACCAGTCCATATGTTTTTTTCAGATGAAAGAAGAATTGTCACAAGTCAATAAAAGATTTAAATTCCTGAAGCAGAATTGTCTAGGGTCTCCTAGCATTCCAATAATGGATATATTAATTTATGACTGAATTATTTACTTGAATGGATTGTGTTTTTCTAGCAAGATGACAGGGATGGCAGTGCTTTCAAATATGCCATTTGCTCTCCTTCCCTACACTTTAGCCTCTTTGTGGTTAGGATGGAACCCTGTGCCTGGTTCTCCTATTGGCTGTAAACAGATGTAAAGTATGTCCTTCTCCATTTAAGGTGCTTAAAAATAGGTGAGTTTTCCATACTTTCTCTTCCTTTGCATCAGCAACCCTACAGAGAGCTGGGATTCCTGAGCTATAAGGGGTGGGATGGTATCCTGGAGCACCAGGGTCCAATCTGAACTGAACTCTACATGAGCAAGACACACACCACTGACAGTTCAGCATTTATTTATTCCTGATTCTTACTTTATCCTAACTTTAAAAATTCAAAGGAAAGTAAATTTTACAAGTTTATTAGTTACTGCCCCACGTAGTGCTTTTGTGTGTTTGCATGTGACTAATTCATTTCAACTTCAAATTCAAGTATTCCCAGTGAACAAAGCCCAGGTTGGAAGCCAGGTTCTGCCACTAGCTGTGGGACTTGGGGTGAGTTACTTAACTCCACGAGCCTTAATGTCTACCTCTGAAAAATGCAGTTAATAATATTACTTAGTTCATAAAGTTGCTGTGAGGATTAAATGAGTTAACATACAGAAAGTACTATGAACAGATCAAAAGCACTTAATAGATATTATTTTGGATTTTTGTAATAAAATTTTAGTCACGATGCTCTTTAAAAAAAATTGACTGAATCTGATATCACTATTGTGGGTTAAGAGAAGATGATAGTGATGCCATGGCCAAAGGTGATGGTTGTCAGATTGAACATGGCAGAAGTTCTGGTGGGTGTGGTGGCTGTGATTATGATGGGGGTGGACTGTGTTTATAGAAGAGCCAGTAGGTTTTTAATCAGGGTCTGAGAGCATAAACCTTGCTAGGAAACTGACTCAGAGTATGAGGCCAATTTCATTTAGTTCCATTTTTCTACCTTGACTTCGGTGGCAGATGCCCTTTGAAGGACTGTGATAAATATCACTCACATATTTAGTAAATTCCTTCCCCTAATCCTTTAAGAAAAGATGGAATGTGCTGACTTCAGAGCTGTGGGAAGCATCAGTAAATGGAATGAAATGTGTCCATTTTCTGGTTTGGAGCCGAAGCCACAGTGTGTCTCCTCCCTCTAACCCAAGTTATACAAAAGCTGAGGGATAAGGGCTGCTGTGGAGTCTTAACCAAGCCAAAATCAAGGAGAAGTATGGTGGCACTGTCACTGTCACTGACCTGGCATTGACTGGCGGAATATCCGCTTTCAACCTCTAGAAGTAAATTTCTATCAAGAAGTTGGTAGCACCTGGGATACAGACATAAAACACCTCTCATAAGTATCAGGTATTAATTAAAGAATAAATCAAAACCATCAGCTATTATTTTTAAAACTTTAAAAAAATTAAAGGCCAACCAAGTATGTAGGAAACATATTGTATGTGGGAGGCCAGGAAATAAAGATTGCTTATGGGAAGAAACTTCATACCTTAGAGAAGGCAACCATCTGGAAATTCCATTTGCCTATCTGAAGAAGAACTATGAAGCTGAAAAAGAAGAGTAATAGGACTGTGTGATGAAGGGATTAAGTTAATGTTTTCCTGACAACAAAACAGCAGAACAAATTAATTTCCTCTTTCCCCTTAAGACCTGTTTCAGGAAACAGGATTTCTGCTCTTCTCTCCTTCCCATTTTGTTCAATACAATTAGCAAACAGTACCAGGATAGAAAGCACATTCTTCTATGGCAAGTGACTGGAGAGACACATATGTCAAGGGGAAGAACAGCTCAGAACTATCCTGGTCACAGTGCGTTAGTAACTTCCTTTTTGTTTACCGAAAGCTGGCCATTTTTCATGAAGAGGAATTTCAAAAGCCTGTCTCTTCTTGTTCTTTACTGAAAAATGCACAGCCAATGATTCATCGATGGGAGACAGGACAGGTTGTTAATGTTAGTTTCCTCATTTTGCAAATAAGGTCCCGGAGCATAAGCAATCATAGATTTTCCTAACCTCTGTCTAATGTACATTCCTTCTCTTAGGGCATATCTGAAAACAAGCACTTGTTCTAGGTCGTTCACATCTAATCATAAACTCAGATATGAAGTTTCAGATTTCCCATGTCATACGTAACCTTCTCAATCTTTGCTGATAAATGCAATTGCAGCATTACAGCCTCCAAAAGGCAGGTGGGCAGAGTTATGCAAATGCAGGTATTTCTATTACACTTGGTTGGCCCAGGATCCGTTCCTGGAGTGATTAGTTTACTCAACAGGTGTTTATTGAGAGTCAGCTTTGTGCTAGATACTATTGTGCTGGATACTTGAAAGAATCTAATCAAAATTAATAGCAAACAGTATCCATTTCACTCCTATGAGTAGGATGGAAAGCTTTCTCTAAAAAAAGCTAAGCCTCACGCTAGCTGCTGTAGCTAAGTGGAGAGAGCATTGGCTCATGCACCAAAGGATCTCAGGTTTGATTCCCCATCAAAGGCATGTATCTATGTTGCTGGTCTCCCTCACCCCCTTTCAATGTGTCTCTCTCACATTGATGTTTCTCTCTCTCTCTTTCTTTCACTCCCCCACCTTCTTTCCACTCTCTCTCTCTCAGAAAATGGAAAAAAATATCCTAATGTGAGGATTTACAAAAAGAAGAAGCTAACCCTTTTTTTAAAATAAAAAGTCTGGGAAAGGAAGGGTGAAAATGAGGCAAAAGGAGGAGGTAAATGAAAATATATATTTGGGTGAGAACTGATCTGTGTGCAACATCACATTTGAGAACTCCAATCAGCCAGCTCACTAAATATAGTAGGATGACCACATGGCACTAATGTACACAAGACTAACTGAAAGGCAAGATTTGAAACTAAACATGCATCATTAGATTGTCTCAGGAAGACTCATTGAGCCTACTTGGTGTTGTCTCAGCCAAGGAGTAATAACAAGATCTTACTTATTTCACCCCCTTACCATGGTTCATGAAAGAAACACAAGGTAAATAAAGGTAACTAAAAGGTGGGGGTAGGTGGGTGGGAAGAGACCAACCGAAGAATCTGTATGCATATATGCATAACCCATAGACACAGAAAATAGGGTGGTGAAGGCCTGGAGCTAGGGGTGGAGGCAGGCTAGAAGTCAATGGGGGGAGGGGAGAGGAGGAATGGGGACATGTGAAATACTTTCAACAATAAAAACTTTAAATTGAAATAAAATAAAATACTTTTTTTAAAAAAAGCAAATTTTAAAATCACCCTTAAGATCTAAGTTACAAGAGGACAAAATGAAATAGCTGCAAGTCAGACTTGTATTTTCCCCAGGACTGTACATGTCCGCATCCTAAACCTGCAAGTGAGCAGCTTGTCCTCCCTGCCACTCTTCTGACCAAATCTCTGCTGACACAAAGGAGATTGAAGTGAAATGTCTAGAATGGGTTTCTGATCAGATTTTCTAGATGCTACCAGGAAGCTGTAGTGGCATCCTGTGCCTTATTAGTGTTCTAGAAGGAGGGAAGCAGCAGCTCCCTGTCCGAGGGCTCTCCAGGCCTTTAATAGGTAGGTCAGTAGCCCACAGAGCTGAGGTCATTGGAGTCCCCCACTAAGCCCTGGGCTCATTAATTCTGTCTACTTCTGCCTGAGGCAGGAAGCAGGATTATTAACAGCACTTGAATCAAAATGTTATGGATAACAAGCTGCAGTGGCTGTCAAGTATAAACAATGGTATAAACAAAAGAATCTATCAAATCATTAGATGTTTAAAAACAGCTTAGAAAGTAGCAAAAGAGGAAATCTCATACTTTAGAAATAAAATCCTCTTATATTAAAAATCTCATTGGAATCAAGGACTTTCTTCATTCCACAGCATTGGTGTGACCAACAAACACATCCGCAGTTGAGTGCAGGCACTTCCCCCTGCCAGCCACCAGGAGATACTGAGGCATTGCAGAGGACAGGAGCTGGCAAAGCTATTTGAACATGACAAATAACAAAGCATCTATGAAATATATTAAAATGGCAAAGGGCTGAAGACAAGGAAACCAATTATGAGGTCATTTACTAAACCAAGCCTAAGTATTAAGGACTTACGAATATTTCACAATTTACCCTGGCCAGTGTGGCCTCATGTATGGCACATCATCCGGTGCCTGGAAGGGTAATGGGTTCAAGTCCCAGTCAGGGCACATACCCAGGTTGCAGGTTTGATCCCCAGTTGGGAAGCATGCATAAGGCAATCAATGTTTCTCTCTCATCTCTCTCTCTCTTTCTCTCTCTCTCTTCCTCTCTCTTCCTTACTAGAATCAATGGAAAACATGTCCTCCGGTGAGGATTTTAAAATTTTTTCAAGAACATTTCACAATTTATAATCAGATGCATACAATCACACAGGTTTTACAGAAAGGGATTTAGTTGAGAAAGTAAAGGAAGAGCAACTTTTTCTAATTCGTCCACCCACAGAGGATGTTTTTTCCTAATCCCAGCAAAGGAAATTCATGTGCCAGCAAGAAGCCTGTTTACAATGAAAACACATGAACAACATACACACACAGAGAAGTATTTGCATCAAGTAGTTAGCAGTGGAATGGGGGAAAGCTAAATGAGAGAAAGGTTTAAATTGGCATTAATAACATCTGCCCCTAGCAATACAGTAAAGATATAAAAATTAGAATGTTAAAATATGTTGAATGATTATATCTCATTTATGGTTTAATGAACCTCATTTAATTCAAAAAGAGTTGTAGGATGGGGTCATCTAGATTTTAAAAACATTCTTGTTAATAATATTACAAAATCTATAAAATGTGTATAATCTCCAACTTGCAGAGCTTGTGACCATACAAAACGTAACTGACCAGAAAACCAAATGAAGAGAGCTTTATTTCTCTGATAATTCAGAAATCCTCAGAAGCTTGCAGAGCTTCTGGTGATTAGTGGGAATATCTGCAATTACCATATGTACTATGAAAAAAAACTGGGCATTTTATTCTCTCTGGTTATTTTAATGTCCTCATCCTTTAATTTATCATTTCTTTTGTATGAATGCACATGTACACACACACACACACACACACACACACACACACACACGGTTAAACCTGTAAATACTCCCCTTAGAGCTCTTTATAATATTGTTTTCAGATGTGACCTTTGCGAACAGCTTACTCAACCAAAATTAGATCAGAATGAAATCTGAAGGATATTCCATCCTTTATTCTTTTAAATTAGCCAGGAACTAACTCTTCAATATTTATGACCACTCACTGAAAATACATGATTGTTCTACTGGGAAAATAAGGTTGCCTTGAGGAGAGCTGAAAAAAATCTGATTTGAAAGTCCAAGTTAATAACCTCCACAATTCTAATAGTGCAATGTTGTAAATGAGACCTAAGTTAATAGGTACAGAAAAAGAATGACCTCTGTGGATTCCAATTAGAATAAACATATCAAGGATGGGGGCCCATACCACAGTTATAGGTGGGAGGCATGGCTCATGTCATGAATGGGAAACAAAATGAAAAGCTGAATATAAACAAAGTATTTCTTTCTTGCTTATTCTCCGGGGTCATTATTATCTGAAGTATAAGAATTATCAAAGGTTTAAATAATTCTTGAAAGAAGCTCAAAGTATAAATGGTAGTGAGAACATGACTATTCAGGATCTATAAACTTAAATATCATCTCCATTAGTTCAATGATTTGGCCTCATTACTTCATGTCTCTAGCTCCAAGTTTCTTATCTGAAAACGTGTCTATTAATATCTAACTTATAGAATATGTAAAAATGCCTAACATAGACTTGCTGACTGGTACATGGCAAATGCTCAATTGCTCCATTTCTTCTTCCTCTCCTTCCTTCTTAGATATATAAGGATAACCTTAGAGAGTACCAGTGTATTCAGAAATATGGACACATAGGACATTTCTCCAGGAGTAACTGCTTTATTTTACCAAGAGTTTAATTGCTATGTTTTAGCATAGCATTCTCCTTGTTAATAATTATATAGGTAAAATAAAACTCGCTATATAAATGAACTTGATAGTCCCATAAGGCAGTGTGGCTTCGTATATAAGACTGGATTCCCAGACCATACTACCTGGGCTTGAATTCAATCTCTGCCACCTGCCAGCTATACGACCTTGGAAATGTTGCTTAATAATTCTCTGCTTAAGTGGTCTTAGCTGCAAAATGGAGATTAAGAAAAACATTTTCTCTTAGAGTTGTGAAAATTAAATGACCCAATCCATAAAGAAATTTAAAATTTACATTCAACAGCTATGTTGAATGTAAAGCCATTATACTAAAATTTCAACCCTAGAAAACAGAGAAGTTCATGGTGATTTTTCACAAAGGAGGAGTACACTTCCATTATCAAAGAAATGTTCATTAATATTCCACCAGAAAGTGAATCTATTTTCAGTTTGTTGATTAGGAGGGTGCTTGGGGTAGCAGCAGAGTAATGCAAGTCATCATGAATGTGGATTAATTTTTGTGCCCACTATGTGCAAGGCCCTTGACAGTAGGTCAGCTCCTAACTACTCATTGTTTGGAGAATTCCCATGCAGACACTTATAGAAAAAGTGTTATCCAATAGAAGTTTTCATTACTGTGCACTTATTTTAATGTAAAATGAGCTTGTTTCTCTAACAAACGTGAAGGGTTCTATATGACAAGGAATAATCAACTCCTCCGAGTGTTGGAGTCAAACCTCAGTAGCTATTAATAAGATTCTTGAATAGGTAAATTTCAGGGAATGCTGATATTTGACTGAATCAGTCAGAGTTCCTCCAGATCAGGGTAGCACACCAAAATTGTCACTTTTGAGTTTCTGCAACATGTTTCTTCAGGGAAGCGGGAGGAGGCTCCACAAACTCTTGAATGCTAGTGAGATAACAGAGCATGTTTTCCTTAGACCTCATAGCAGCCACAAAGATTAGCCATGGAAAACCATTTTCATTAGAGGAATAGAGAGGAGGCAAAAGAAAGGCCGTCAGAGTTTCCTTTGATGACTGGTATGGCCACCCTGGACCCTCAGCAAAAAGCCAGGTAACTGCTGCTACCACCTCCTTGCCTTTCTGTTCTGACAAACACTGAAGAGCCTGTCTATCTGCTACCTGTGCCTATTCTCTTCATTTTCTTCCTCAGCCTCTTATGACATAGGAAGGCAGTATGTATTATTACTGTTTGTACCAACTATGGAGCTATTAACTACCAACTCCAAATATATGCACCCAGTTCTACTCTGGTACTTATGCTGGGATTGTGAAAATGACATTTTTTTTTTTTTGGCCAGCTATTACTGATAGGCTCTTACCGATTGCGGGCACTAGAGGAAGTCTGGAAGGCTGGAGTAGAAAAGAAGGTTTTGTTCTTCCAGTTGATTGCTGTTTAGGTCAGCATCCCTCAGCAAAGGCATTTTGCCCAGGTAGAGACAGTTGGTCCCAGGCTGCAGCATCTTTTGTTGGAATCCTCAGAACAATATCACCTTGCCTTCCTCAGAGGTCTGAGTGTAGGTCTGCAAGAAATCTCCTCCCAACTTCCAGGGTCTCATCACTCCAAATGCTTCCCTTGGCTTACCCAGTGTGGGGATTGACTATTTCCTGCAATTATCATCTCTGTGATGTCTTAGTGTCCCCCTTTTCAGTTTTCAACAAATGTTTAACCAATTTCTTACATTGAAACATAGAATAAGATGTGTGCTTTCTTTGATTGACCTACTATGTCTTGTAGATGTAAGAAACATCCAAACCTGTAGATAATTGTTATGACTTTATTTAAACCAAACTGATCTCAGGTGCTCCAGAGAATGACGGTTTTACAGTTTCTTGTATAAATCTGGAATTAAGAAGGGAACACAGACAAAAGTGGTTTGGCTCACTGAGAGCATCAGCCTGAGGACTGAAAGGTCCCAGATTCAATTCCAGTCAAGGGCACTTACCTTGGTTGTGGGCACATCCCCCGTGGGAGGTGTGCAGGAGGCAGCTGATCATGTTTCCTCTCACTGATGTTTCTAACTCGCTATTCCTCTCCCTTCCTCTCTGTAAAAAAAATCAATAAAATATATTTTTTTAAAAAGAAGAAGGAAACACAAGGAAGCCTCACATGAAACAAGGTGGGGATTAGATTGCAGGAGAGTTGAGATTCTATAATCTCTTGAGAGTGGTTATGCTTCAAAAAACATTTCAAAGGTGTGATAACCTAGATCCACAAGAACAACAGACAGGGTTTGCCTAAAGCAAAGATACATTTTTTACTAAAGAAGTTATATATTTGCCTGAGGCTGACTGCCCATCATATCCTCACCAGCTAGGAACCTATGATCAAATCACTCTGTGAGGTTACTTTCAGTTAGATTTACTACAGTACCCTATTCATCCACAGTTTGCTCTAAACCATTTGGGAAAATGGAAGCAACAAAATGAAGTAAATGAAATCCATTCCTCATCCTTCTCCATAGTTCTATCTGTGCCATCCTCTCTCCTACGTGAATAAGCAAGTTACTCAGCAAAATTGTTCATTTCTAATTAAGTTGTAAGCTAATAATGGCTTAAAATGTAAACTCTCATGTTACTGACATTTTCTAAAAGTTTTTGATAGTTATGTTTTAAATTAAGTTCAAATTTAAAAACAGAAATGTTCAATCAATTTCAAATGTTTGGGCTAAGTTGGGAACTATCAAGGAGACAAATAGGTTAGAAGAGTGGCAAACAATAATATCCCTGTCCTCAAGGAAATGTGCTTGAGGGAGGGAAAGTCAATGTACACACATTAATAAGAGGAATATATAACACACAGTATAATTATAAATTGAGTTGGATGGTGCAGACCACAAATGCATAAGAAGATGAGAAGTAGAAGAGTTCATTGGTTGTCAAAGTAACTGGGAGGACTTCACAGTAGATTATGATGGATTTGGATGGAAATAGGGGAAGAGGATTGGGAAAAAAACTGTCCAGACTGAGAAACAGCATGAACAAGGGTAGAGAAATGGAACACTAGACTTTGATATGCATATCCAAAGTTACTAATAAATGTGAGCTTGCCAATATATAGATTTCCATACAGATTCTTTTAGGTTTGCCACCTAAGTAGAACTCAGATTCTGATAAACTTATAGTCAAATCAACTGGAATTCCATTTGCCACTTAGAAGGAGCCTCTGTGGAAATCAGACTCAAGTGTCTCTCAACTGTGGTCATTCAGAACCACATGCTTTCATTTTTACCAACAGCTGGGGATTTGATATTTGGGATTAATATTCTGGTAATCCTTTTGATTGGCCTGGCGCTTTGTCCAAAAGGTTTCCATCCTTCAGAAATGACTCATTTAGGAAAGCAAATAGGTCTTAGATATACCTTTCCTTCCAATGAGTGTACTTGGATAGTGGAGGGGATGTTGAGGAAGAGAGTCAAATGACTTTAGCTGTAATTTTTTTCACTTGTATAAAGAAAACATACAAATGAATTCATGTGAACTGTATCTACATAGGAAAGCAATGTATGAAAACCCATTCTTTTACAAAAAACTATATTATAGTTTTATTATTCTCTGCAAAAAAATAAACAAACAAAACAAACAAATACAAAAAAATAAACAATGACAACATCAAAATAAATGATTCAGACACAAATACCAAATGCAAATGCTTGTTAGAGAAACCTGCAGGATCTTAATTAGAATAAAATCTCTAGAATCAGTTATTTAAAACAAAATAGAAATTATATCATTAATAACCAAAACTGACCACTAATCAAGTCATGAGACTATATACATGGTTAAAATCAAATTTTAAAATGAGATTTTTTTAACAACTTTTATAAAGTTTCATAAGGAATGAAGCAGATTATGCATCTGCTTCACCAAGCACATTTATAAACCAGTGAGTTCAAGTGGTAGCAGCATTCTTCAAAGTATAAACAAAGAGATAATAATAGACTTAAATCCTGACCTTTCCCATAAAAGCAACCATCCTCTCCTGGGCCCCTACCCTTCTCTAATTTACAGTAATGTAATCCATATGGAAGAGAAGTCAGTATGTGTTTGGGAACCAACTGCTACACTTTCTTTTCCATCACAAAAGCCAGTTGTTCTTCAGAACCATCCATCAGGATCACATTACCCTCAGCAGCATTAAAAAAGGGGGCCTGAGCTCAGACCTCCTGCTGAAAAGTTAAGATGTCAGTTGTTAGGCAGAAAATCAATCAGAAATACATTTGAGACAATGGTGCTCTGCCTGGAATTACACTGGGCTAGAAAACAATAACCCAGAGGCAGAAGAGTACGAATGGTTGGAGATACTCACATGCCTTCGACAAGGCAGATCAATTCATTTAGATACCTGTTCGAAACGGAAATATGCTGGTGCCAAGTCTTAGGTTTACATACAATTATAGCAGAACATTTGCAAAGTTTTGTCAGAAGGATCAAAATAGTCTATTCCTCACATGTGCCAGTACTTCAAAATTGTTACTGATTGCTTTAACTAACTTACATTCCTATCCCTAGATCTTACGAAGGTACAGTTATTTAGGTAATTTATCACACTTTTGCAAATGTTCATGGAAAACACTTGGATAGCCAGTAGTAACACAAACCCATCATAGTCCCTTGCTGAGTGAGTGGGAGGCAGGCAAAAATCCTGGGCCACACTTTACATATAGACTAGTCTTATTTACAAAGTCATAATAGAATTGGTTAGACTCCAGTGCCATTGAAATCAGGGCTTGACCCTTAAGAGTAATAATATCAAAAGTAATAGTTACCATGATTTGAGCACTTAGGTGTCTATCTTAGTGCTAAGGCCTTTACATGCTCCTGTAACCCTCCTAACAATTTTAAGAGGAAAGGCCTCTGACCTTCATTTTACAGTCAGAGAAACTGAAACTTAGAATGAGACATTTATTTATTCAAGGTCACTTAGCCTGTGGGCAGAACCAGAAGTCAAGGTTAAGCTGAATGATCCCAGATCTCCATGCACACCACTTGGTGATGCTACCTCATACACATAAGTTAAACATCTATGCACAGAGGAAAACTGCCCTAAATCACAGAACACTGCTTCAACCCAAGCCAACCAACCTCACAAATGTTTCTGTGCCAATTGTTTCAAGAAAGCCAGAGAGCTTAGCCCTATCACACCCAGAATTCTACTGGGTCAGGGATGTAGTATCTTCATGCTTGTTATCAGAAATATGAAATTTTGATTATGTGCTCAGAAAGTTTGAGGCCAGGCTGTGCTCATGTTTGGAGCCTTATTAACCAATCATTAAACAACTAGCAGTCATTGTAACATAAGTATGCCTTTCTACATGTTTCCACTCATCTCCTCTCCATTGAGGCATGCTTGTGCCTGGTCCCCTAGGATATGTCAAACACAGGTGTGTTTATTTGGGCACCCCTTTCCTCACCACTAAGTTAATATGTATGACTACTTAGAGTAACTGCTTTAAACACTGTGATTAAATCATCCAAAGACTTTCAAGCATTTACTCCTATTGAATATTCCTATTGAATATTTTTTTTACAACTAGAAAGATTTACAGGCCCAGAGAAATTACAAAACTAAAATTCTCCAGCACTTGGCAAAGTGTGCTGTTGGAGTTAAGCATGTCTTTGTTAATAAAATAGATAATAACTGAAACATCTGTTATGCCGCCCAGGCTCTTAGAACTCCTGCTTGATGCTCCTGGCTGCAGGGCATATACTTTATAACCTTGAATGTGTTCTAATCTTTTCACTCCTGCATTCACCCAGTTAACTCATATGCAAGTTCTATTCTAGCCTATACTTTAAGTGCAACAACTATGTTTCCTAACCCAGAATTGTGCACAGACTAGTCTGGGATTAACATGAGATAATTTTCCTTCTTAAGGAAAGGTTGCCAAGATAGCTCAGGATAGCTGTTATATGTACAGATACTGGAGCCAAAATGCCTATGTTCAAATTTCAACTTCAATGTCGTATGTGACCTTAAGCAAATTAATTAATAACTTGGTGCCTCATTTTCCCCATCTACAAAATGAAAATAAAGATGGTACCTAATTCATAGTCATTCTGAAAATTAAATGAGTTCATGTGAAGTCTCTAAACAATTTGTAAAATATATGAAATGTTTGCTGTTTTTACTATTCTTAAACAACCTTCCTTCCTCAATCTCAGAGGAATAACTCTTTTGTGCTAAGACATTCTAATCTATTAATTTCATTCATGGGGTTCTAATCAAATAAAATTCAGCATCTGCTACATCTTCCTCTCCTTCTTTCCACTGAACCACACCCAGAGTTGACATGTAGTTTTTTCAGAACCTATATCAGTCCCATAGGCAGGCTGAGGATGTAGTAGTTTTCCTCTCAAAAAGTTAGGTTTTCATATAGACCGAGATGGTTCCAAATTTCTAGAAATAATCTTTATAATAGACATCACTTCTTTGCTGAATCATAAGCCAATTCTATATCTTTAAATCCAAATGTGCACCTATTGAAGTTAAATTAATGTAAGTTAATATAAAAATTAATGTAAAAATATTATGGGTTTAAGTCATTATCTCTAAGATTAATCTACATTTCCCTTAGGTGAAATTAAATTTTTATACTAAAGAAAGCAAGTTAGAGTTTATCATCTCAGTAACTGTCTTGGATAATGAGGTTGCTTTGGCCAGGACATCTCTCCACAGGCCAAAGCCACTCTACTAAGATGGAATTCAAGTCCAGTCCATGCCTTCCAAATAGGTTGGATTCATGGCTCTCTTGAATTCAAATTACAAATTTTCTCTTTCTTCAATCAGATTTGAGTCTACAAATTCCCACCAAGATTATTTCAGCAGTTGATTAGATTCATCTAATCCATTTACTGGCTAGTTCTATACTGAATACTTTTCATATTTTGTTGTGGGCTCCTACCACAAATCTTATTGATATTTAAATGACATCTGATTGAATTCTGCATATTGCTCATCTCTATCTGATTGCACAGACCCCAGACATCATACTAATAAGAGTAAGGAGATAGGTTCATCTGGATATTATTATCAACTGCAGTTCATTTATAACAAATATATGCCTTCAAACTATTTTTACAATTTGAAATCATTTTTATCCACAATTCACATTGTTAAACCTCTTAATTGTGTTATTGTTAAATCTGAGAAGTAAATTTTATCCTATTTCTTAATTATTTGGTTTTCTTATTATAAAAGCAATGTAATCTTCCCCAGGAAAAAGGAAAACATAGCTAAAAAGCCTAAACTTGTCACCTTCTGTCCCTGAAATCTTCTGCCCAACCTCATGCAAAGTTACCTATGACCTCAGAGCTGGCATACTCTCTTAAAGCTGCCCCTCTATAGCCTTTACAGGGTACTTTAACTTTGAAATAATCTTAGACTTTCAGGAAAAGTTTAAAAAATACAAAGAATTCACAAGTACCACACCAAGATTCCTCAAATATTATCATTTTATCATATTTGCTTTATCATTCTTTTTATATCCATTGATATATAATTTGTCTTCTGAAACACTTGAAAGTAAATTTTAGACAGGTGTTATTAACTTTGATCACACAGTTAAGATTATTTCTGGCAGGTTTCTCCACTGTAAAATGCCAGCTTTTCTTTGACATTAATAAGTATGTTGTGAGGAGATACTTTGAGACTATGTAAGTATTTTGTTTTTCATCGTGCTTTCACTATCTGGATTTAGGAGTCATTGGTGATTTTTGCCTAAAACAGTCATTAATAATAGTGACTGCCAAAGAGTGATTTTCTAACTCCATCAGTTATTGTCTTCATTAATTGGAATTTTACAGTGAGAAAGAATAATCTCTTCCCTCCCGTTTATTTACTTATTCCATTTTTTATAACATATGGACATAATGATTTTTATTTTATTCTTTGAGTTATAGTCCATTACAATAGTTATTATAATGCTCAATTTGCCTCATATTTGGCCAGTGAAAGAGCCTTCAAGCTGATTTCTGGGTTTTTTTTTGCAATATGCCCCCAAATTCTTTGAGCATTTTCTTGCTTTCTAAGGACCACTGGGCTTTCTAAGGACCACTCCTTCCTAGGTTGTTCATTTATCACTACCCAAGGGCAAGGTAGTTTGGAGAGGATTTCTATCTCCCCACCCCTCTCCCCAACATGAAATATATAGTTTCTTCTCTGCCTTGAAATTTTCCTCAATACACCCTCATCTCATTTATCCCTTTCTTTGTATAAATTTCTTTCACCTGCTTCTTATCCTTGTATTTTTAGAAGTAATTCTTTGCACAGCATTTGCTTCTCAGGCTTTTTATTGATTCTGCTCTTTGAAACTAGAGAGAAAAAACACTAACATAGACATAACTCTCTCTTCTCAGCTTCTCCAACTTATCAGACACTGTAAGACAAGCCTTATGACCATTAGAGGCAGATCACTTAGAGAGTCATTTGAAAAGAATGCAAAGGAAATAACATATATAAAAGAAAACAAGAAACTATTTTAAATGTACTACCATGAGAATACATGTGAGTGTGGTTCCTACACAGAGATGTAAGGTTTAGGGTTGCCCAATGAATAATGCAGGCAGAAATTACATCAAGAAGTTTGATTTTCTGTTCAAGGGTCAGAGGTCAGGCTTTGGTCCATCATGGAGGGAGCCTCCAGGGAATAATTCTGAGAATGGAGAGGCAGAAACTATAATGAAAGGATTTTTATGTAACTATGAGAAATCCCATATATCTGGGAGAAGAGACAGCAAGAAAAAGATACAAGAAAAAGTACATGGAGGATTAATGTGGACATAACTAAGTATCTCATTGATAAAACATTTTCTTTTTTAATAAATCTTTATTGTTAAAATTATTACAATTGTTCCTCTTTCCTCCCACCCCACAGATCCTCTCCACGTGGCTTCCAACCCACCCTCTGCCCTTACCTCCCCGCCCATTGTCCTCATGCATAGGAGTACAATTTTTGTCCAGTCTCTCCCCTCATTCCCCTCACCCCTTTCCCCGTGAGAATTGTCAGTCTACTCCCTTTCTATGCCCCTGATTCTATTATATTTACCAGTTTATTTTGTTCATCAGATTTTTTATTCACTTGATTTTTAGATTCACTTGTTGATAGATATGTATTTGTTGTTCATAATTTTTATCTTTACCTTTTTCTTCTTCTTCCTCTTCTTAAAGAGCACCTTTCAGCATTTCATATAATACTGGTTTGGTGTTGATGAACTCCTTTAGCTTTTTCTTATCTGTGAAGCTTTTAATCTGACCTTCAATTCTAAATGATAGCTTTGCTGGGTAGAGTAATCTTGGTTGTAGGTTCTTGCTATTCATCCCTTTGAATATTTCTTGCCACTCCCATCTGGCCTGCATAGTTTCTGTTGAGAAATCAATTGACAATCCTATGGGTGCTCCCTTGTAGGTAATTAACTGTTTTTCTCTTGCTGCTTTTCAGTATCTCACTCTTTCTCTTCTTCTGGCACCCCCATGATTTTGATGTTGGTACTCTTGAAGTTGTTCCAAAGGATCCTTACACTATCTTCAAACTTTTGGATTCCTTTTTCTTTTTGCTTTTTCAGTTGAGTGTTTTCTGCTTCTTTGTATTGCAAATATTTGACTTGATTCTTGTGTTCCCCTCGTCTGCTGTTATGTCTCTGTATAATATTTTTTATTTCAGTCGGTGTATGTTTAATTTCTAGTTGGTCCTTTTTCATCTCCTTTTGGGTCTCCCTAAATTTATCCATCTTTTCTAGGAAATTCTTAAAAAACCTTATAACTGTGGTTTTAAACTCTATATCCAGTCATTTGTTTTCCTCCATTTCTCTTATTTGTGATCTGTTTCTTTATCTCTGCATTTTCACTGCTTCCCAAAGTTGGTAGAGTAGCTTTGTGTCAGGAGCCAGGAAAATACAGCAGGGGTTGTGGAATTTCCCCTAAGGCCAGAACTGCAGACTTGAAACCTCCCCAACCAGGAAAGTCATAACCGCCACATCCGCAATCAGCAGCCAGCATCTGGAACTAGCTTAGCCAATCAGCTTAGGCCACATACCTCCTCGCGCCTTTTTTCCTCCCCTTCCCTCTTCTGAGCATACATAAGAAGAGCCACCAGAAATAAAATTTTGAGGCTTGATCAGAACACCATTTGCCTTGCCTCCTTTCTTCGTGTCCCTGTCTGTTTCTCATTCTCTTAGGTGCGTCGCCTCGCTACCCCTGTTGAATGACCCCGCAGGCCGGGGCAGCTTTGTGTGGTAGGTGTCCTATATGACCCAGTAGCTCCACCTCCCCAGTTACTTGAAGTGGACTCTCTTGGTGCACCCATTCGTGGACTGTGTGTGCAGCCTTGTTGTAGTTAAATCTTGATTGTTGTTATTACTGTGGGGGATAGATCTCCAAGCCAATTGGTTCTGAGGATCAGCTGTGTCTATGCCAGGAGAACTGTTATGCTGGAGTCAGCCTTATGATACAAGACTTGCAAAATTGCAAAAGCCTCTGTGCTCAGCTTGGATGGGGTGGAGTCTCAGGGCTGAGCAGACATCCTTGACTTCCCGTCAGCCCTGCCCTATACGGCCCCTGGATTTCAGTGTCCCTCGGTAATTGCTGCAGCCCTCTCTGAGTTTCTGTGACTCCAGGGACTCATATGAATCTGGGTCCCCAGGGTCTCACCCCAAACTGAGGTTCAGTGCAGTCAGAAGTGGAGTTCAGCACAGTCAGGAGGTTCCCTTTTCCTTCCACTAGAGAAAGTCAGTGGCACAATCAGCAGTCAGTCCTCTCTGCGTGCACTGACATGGGCCCTCCAGACCTCTATCTTTTGCAGCTCCCCTGAGTTTCCGTGCACTCCTCCCTTTTTCTGATAATCCAGACTCCCCTTGTATGAGTCTTGCCCAGAACTGGGGTTCAGTGCAGTCGGAACTGGGGTTCAGTACAGTCAGGAGTTTCCATATCCCTCCTGCAAAAGGAAGCCAGCCAGGCACTCCCCTGCCTGTCCTCTTCACACGCATGTCTCTGTACCTCAGCTTTTTGCAGCTCCTCTGAGTCTCTGTGAGTTCCTCTCTTTCCTTCTAGTTGTAATATTTCCACTCAGCCAGCCTTTCTGTGGTTCTGGATGATGTCCATTCTGCCTTTTAGTTGTAGTTTTGAAATTGTTGTGCAAGGCAGCAGCTTAGGTGTTCACCTATGCTACCATTTTGGTTTTTCCCGGTTGTTTCTTTATAAAACATTTTCTTTTCTCTGTTTATGTATATAGACAAATATCCACTTAAAAGCATTTTACTTGGATGATAATGAAGAGAAATAAATGTATGTTGCACTTTTAGGTTCAAGGATTTCTTTTATATAATACTAGAGACTTGGCACATGAAATTCGTGTGCTGGTACCATCCCTAGACTTGGCCTGTGATCAGGGCTATCTTCTCCAGCTGACCACAGCTGGCCCTGCCTCCCTCCACCACTCATTCCCAGTTCCCCATTTGCCATCAGGTAATCGGAGCCTACTGGCTGGGGAAAGGAACCAAGAGGTGGTCAGTGTGCCTCATAGTGACTGGTCCAGGAGTCATTCTGGTCATTCTGCCATTAGGATCACTTTGCATATTAACCTTTTATTATATAGGATAGAGACCTGGTACACAGGTGGGGGCCAGCTGGCCTGCCCTGAAGAAGGCCCCAGATCAGGGTGGGGAGTCTCTGCTGGGGGGCAGGGCTGGCCTGGGTGAGGGGCTGCAGAAGGTTTGTAGGCTGGCCACGCCCCAGCTTTGTCAGGAAGGATGTCCGTAATAATGTCCAGAAGACGTCCTGTCTAATTAGCATATATATATTCAGAAACAAGCCTATATCTCCCAAGGGATATAAGAGTACTTCCTGGTCATGTCGACTTGTGTCCAGCCCCATCAATGTTCTATATGATTTCCATCTAGAGAAACCTAATGTGCTATAAACCTTTTGTCCAGGCTGAAATACTAGCTATCCTGCCAAGAAAGAAGAGATGTGATAAATAGAATATACTCCTTTTTCTTTCCTAAGTCACAACTCTTCCTAGAGCATGAAAATGAAATTTCATGTCCCAAGATAAGAAAAACCTTAGGGTTACCCCTCCACATCCCCAGAGTCAAGAATGCCACCCTTCTATGCTGCTTCTGCATCCACACTTCACTCTATCCACTGTAGGTACCTGGGTTCTAACACGGTCCTGCATTCAGGAGAGCTTCCAGAGAGAAAGATTTTCTTTATACCCTTCTATTTTCTTCAAATTATAGAGCATGTTTTAGGTTTTTAATTTTATAAACCAAAATATTTTAGAGAAAAGAAATGTCTCACTCTAAAAATGCAGAATAAGGCACCAGAAAACACTGATTCCTAACCTTGATAGGCCTCTGTGCATACAGCACTGGTCTAAGATTAAACCTCACCTAAATTGGAATCTATACAAAAACAGGGAATCTTTCTGCTCCCATTTTGTGGTGGATTAGAAGGGGAAGGCTATAAGATAGAAACATTGCAAGCAACTATATTGGGTTAAGTATTGATTGTAAATTACTATTTTATAATCTGAGAGATGTTTCTGATCCATAAAAGCAAGGTGCTAACTTCCTTCTACTCTTCTAGTTAGGGAAAAGCTCATTTAATGAGTTTTAGGCAAAGGAAAAATCTTAGCTTGGCCTTTTGCTATATTTTTTTTTCTTTCATGATCTTGAACTTACATAAGGCCTTTCATTACTCTATGTGTGAGCTCTATTAAAAGCCGGTTTCTCTGTCCAAGGGTCAGGGGTTAGGCTTAGATATGTCACAGATGGGATTTACTCTGAACACAGAAGCTCTTGTCTGTCACTCATTCTCCTTCCCCCAGATATGCTGTCCCTGAGGGAGGATTCTCTTCCTCGGGTAGTGATGAAAGGTTTAAGGCTATATGCTTTACTCTGGAAAGAGGAGAATCAGCATAAACAGTACAAGGAATTAACTTGGACTTTTCATTATAATAAACTACTTGAAATAAAAAATATCCTCCTGATGAAACAAAGGCATTTTTGCTTATCTGTTTTTACTCATTTACAATCCTATTTTGAAGAACAAACCAGAGGCAGAGGGAACCTGAGCCCTAACATTTTGAGGTCAAAATGTCACACTCAGTAGCCCAGCTTCCACCCTTTTAGGAGCTCCCACCAGTTAGAGAAAATGGAGATACTTTTCAACCCTTTCTTCACTGATTCTTCCCCAAAAGAGCAAAAGAATGTTTACAAACTGCGTATCTTTCAAAAACATTTCCAAAATAAAAGTTTGGTCCATGAACAGTAAACTTCTTGTGGTCCCTTTTCTGTCCAAGATCAGAAGTAATTCATCAATAAAGAAACAGAGAATTTCTTTCCCACATTTGCACCATTTTCACCAAAGCCTATAGGAATGATGAAGATAAAGAAAATAAATAGTCCAGAGCACGAAAAAATGGCAGAGGAATAGACGGATGTGTACCGAGCCTTGTCCCAGAGCAGACAGAGGGAACACCTGAGGGTCGCACAGGGGGTGCTCGATGGCAAGTTGATGGACAGCTATACTCCAGGAGAAGGTGGGGGACTGCTGGACAGGGCTCTCCTGACCAGGCAGCCACTACTGCTGCTGGATTCCCTCCGGGAGTCGCCAGCTTGGACTTGGAGACCATGACATTTTGAAGGGGAGGGTCGATGTTATCGGAAGCCTGAGAATCTACAACTGCAGCACCCTCTGAGCAGCTGCAAACCCTAGAACACCGGTCCCCAGTTGGCACAAACATGTGGATTCAGAGGAGCTCTACACTCCCGCACGGAAGGGTCGGATTTTTCCTGGGATGAGGTGAGAATATCTGGTCCTGCAGGTCAGAGAAGTGCATGCACTGCGGGAGTTGGAGGACCGTGGGGGAAGGTAGGGGGGAAGAGAGGGGAGTCTGTGCCTGGAAAGATCCGTGGCTGTTGGGGCTGGCATGATCTATGAATGTGGAAGGGGGTCATCAGAGCTGCTAACAGAGGAGCTCTCTAGAAAGCAACCCGTTTGATCTGATGCAGTGAGACAGCCTGGGAGTTTTAAAAGTGTGCCAGCTGCTTGGACATGAAAGGGCAGTTTGCACACTTGCGTTCTTTTCTCTTCAGATCCTTGCTTCTGATTGCTGAGCTCAATAGATAGGATCACCCAGATGGGGACACCCTAGGAAACTGCAGAGGAAAGTTGTTTTTCTGAAACCTGGGGATCAGAGCAGGGAGTAACCATCAGAGAACCAGCTCTGGGGCAGCCCACTCCCACAAACCAATATTGAGTGCCACAGGGAAAGCAGGATCTAAGCAAGTGCTAGAGAGGACCTCTAATCTCAGAGGTCAATCCAGATACACAGCAACCCAGGGGATGAATCACAAATTGACTCTTGTGTAATCACAAATAAAGGAATAAAGAAATTAAGGCACACCACCTTCTTAAAGCTGCCCTTATTTGCAGAAGACATGATATTGTATATATAAAAAAAAAGACATGATAAAAAAATAATGGACTTAATAAATGAATTAGTAATGTAGCAGGATACAAAATTAATGCCAAAAAATCTATGGCATTTCTATACCCCAATAGTGATCTTACAGAAAGAGAGACTAAAAAACCAATCCCATTTATCATCGCACTAAAAAAATTAAGATACCTAGGAATAAACTTAATGAAGCAGGTAAAATACCCATACACAGAAAACTACAGGACAGAAGAACATACCATGTTCATGGATTGGGAGAATCAGCATCATTAAAATGTCCATACTACCCAAAGCAATCTATAGATTCAATGCACTCCCCATTAAAATACCAATGGTATATTTCACAGATCTAGATGGAACTCTTCAACATCTGGAACAAAAAAGGACCTTGCATAGCCACAGCAATCCTGAGAAAAAAAAATAAATTAGATGGGATTTCAATACCAGATTTCAAGCTGTATTACAAAGCCACTGTTCACAAAACAGCCTGGTACTGGCACAAAAACAGATAGACCAAGAGAATAGAATAGAGAATCCAGATATCAACCCAAACCACTATGTTCAATTAATGTTTGACAAAGGAGGCATGAACATACAATGGAGTCAAGACAGTCTCTTCAATAAATGCTATTGGGAAAATTGGACAGATACATGCAAAAAAATGAAACTAGACCACCAACTTACACCATACACAAAAATAAACTCAAAATGGATACAGGACTTATACATAAGACAGGGAAAATACTAGAGGAATCCACAGGCAGCAAAATCTCAGACATATGCCAAAGTAACTTCTTCACTGATATTACTCCTAGGGCAATGGAAGCTAAAGAGAAAATAAACAAATGGGATTACATCAAAATAAAAAGCTTTTGCACAGTAAAACAACAAGAAAGGCCATTGTATGGGATAACATATTTGCAAATGTTATCACTGATAAAGGTTTAATCTCCAACATCTACAGGCAACTTATACAACTTAATAAAAGATAAATGACCCAATAAAAAATGAGCAACAGACTTAAATAGAATCTTTTCAAAAGAAGACAGAAGGAAGGCCAAGAGACACATGAAAACATGCTCAAAGTCACTAATTATCCGAGAGATGCAAATCAAAATGACAATGCAGTACCATCTCACACCTGTCAGAATGGCTATCATCAACAAATCAACAAACGACAAGTGTTGGTGAGGATATGGAGAAAAAGGATCTCTTTGCACTGCTGGTGGGAATGCAGACTGGTGCAGCCACTGTGGAGAACAGTATGGAGTTTCCTCAAAAATCTAAAAATGGAGTTCCCATTTGACCCAGCAATCCCACTTCTAGGAATATATCCTAAGAAACTAGAAACACCAATCAGAAAGGATTTATGTACCCCTATGTTCATAGCACCACAATTTACAATGGCTAAGATTTGGAAACAGCCTATGTGCCCATCAGCAGATGACTGGATCAGAAAACTATGGTATATTTACAAAATGGAATACTATGCTGCCTTAAAAAAGAAGGGATTCTTACCATTTGCAGCCACCTGGATGGAGCTGGGAAGCATTATGCTAAGTGAAATAAGCCAGACAATGAAAGAAAAATACCACATGATCTCACTCATTTATGGATAATAAAGAACATTAAAAACTGATGAACAAGAAGATAGATACAGAGGCAGTAAAGCATCAGACAGACTGTCAAACTACAGTGGGAAGGTTAGGGAGAGGTGGGGCAGATAACAGATCAACTGAAGGACTTGGATGCATGCATATAAGCATAATCAATGGACGCAAGACACTGGTGGGTGAGGGCATGAATGGGAGTGAGGGGGGGCAAGGGGAAGATATGTACACATGTAATACATTAATTAAAAAATGGAAAAATAAATAAATTCTATTAAAAAAAAGAAAAGAAATAGTCCAAACTCCTCTTATCTTCACCCCACCCTCCCACTACCATGACTCATGTACTTCATTTTTTTTTATCTTTCCAAAATCAAGATTTCTCTCATTTATTGAAATTTCTTACTCCTGAAATTTCTCTTCTCTAAGAGTTCTGTGCTTATGCAGGCAGAAATTAATCTAGCATCTCAGACTACTAACTCTGGTAACAATCCTTGAAGAAGCCATCTAGGTCTCTCTGCAAAACCCTGGTAAGGACTGAAGTTTGTAGCAAAGATAGAAACAAGACATTTAGTGCAGATAACTTGGCACTACCCAACTAGCTAAGTAAAAATGTTAAGACACTTCTCTTTTTTCATTAACCATTACTAAATATAAACTTTTCTTCATGATAACCCATGGAGATGATAGGATAGAATGAACAACGAGATAAAAGGCCTATAGTTTGGAGAGGATTGAGGAGTTGGGTTAAAAAAAAAAATGTCTAAAAATGTAATGTTTTTGTTTTAGGCCAAATTAAAATGTCCCATGGGTTATGATAGCTTTTTCAAAATGACCATATAAAAAAATAGATGAATTACTTTTGTAAATTTAGGGAGCAGGCAGCATCAGTACAATTTCACTGCATTTTCCCTTCCATAAACCTGGAGGGAAATATTCTCTGGGCCAATCCATGTGAGGGAGAAATACTATCTAGGCCCCTCTGGAATGGAACTATATAACCTGAGCCCAAGAACATTTCAGGTAGGGATAGCAGAAACTAGAGAGAACATCACAGCCAACATAAGCAAAAAATTTACCTGGGAAATATCCAAACATCCATATTCAAAGATAAAGGGACCATTTTCAATGTGTGTGTGTGTGTGTGTGTGTGTGTGTGTGTGTGTGTGTGAAAGAGGGAGAGAGAGAGAGAAAGAGAGAGAGAGAGAGAGAGAGAGAGAGAGAGAGAGAGAGAGAGAGACTTTGATTTGTTGTTCCATTTATTTATGCATTTATTGATTGACTTTTGTATGTACCTTGACTAGAGATTGAAACCATAACCTTAGTGTAGCTGGACAACTCTCTAACCAACTGAGCTATCCAGCTAGGGCTCAAATATTTTTAATGTGAGTTGGATACTTACAACTTTGAAGGCAAACAAGCTGCAACAAGATTCTCAGAACTTCAAAGTTATATAAGTGCAATCACTATTTCACAGTAAAACTCACTCAAAGATTCCAATACTCCGATTCTCTAGCCCTCCAGTCTGGGATGACATTTTTTTGTGCTTAACAACACATAAACACTTTAAAGAACATTAAAAGATGTGTTACAATTTTGTAAGCGTTATACTGGATGAAGAACCAAGAGGGCACCTCAGTCAAATGCCTATACTCTCTGCCTCCCACAACACATCAAAATTGCAACTAAAATACAGAACAACCATCATCCAGAACCACTGGAAAGCTGGCTGAATGGAAATCCTACAACTACAGAAGTAAAGAAGAAAGCACACTGAGACTGGTAGGAGGAACAGAGACTCTGAATGGGTTGGTCTGGCACCCGTGTGTGCCATTTTTTTTTTTTATCAGGAGGGAGATCACCTCTGCAGAGGCTGGCTGGAGGAGGAAGGGGTCCCAGCCCCACACCAGACACCCAGCCCAGAGTCCCAGAGCTGGGAAAAGAAGTCCCTACAGGCAGTTGGAACTATGGGCTGTAAAAACCAGTGAAGATTGGGGCTGAGTGACACAGACTGCTGGAGTTCCAGCTGCTCCTCTTAAAAAGCCAGCATCACAAATTGAACTTACAAGCTCCCGCTTCCTCTGAGCTCCAACACCAGGAGAGGCTCTGCAGGACCCAGACACATATGACTGTCTGTCATCAGGCAGGAACTTGGGAGGCAGCTTTTTTCCAGATGGAGGTGCTCACAGTAATCATTGTTCCCATGTTGGGACCTCCCTGATTGTAGAACTGACTGGCAGCCATTTCTGTTTGCTCAGTCCTGGTGATTCCCTGAGACCCCACCCCACCCAATTTACAACCCCACCCAAGCTATGTGGAGAGGCTTTTGCATATGAATGGCCTGTCCTTTCTTCGGCTAAAAGCCTGTCAAACAAATTGCACCTGGGCCAGGGAGCTCCAAACCTATCAATAAAAGGCCCAAGATCCAACAACAGCACCAACCTGCTGTGCTTCATAATTGGACTTCCAAACCTGATACAAAGAGGAAGAATCTCTTTGTAGCTCCTGCTGGGTGGCCCCAGGCATTGGCTGACTTTGCACCTCCCAGGAGAACCAAGAGCCAGTGTACCCTGTGATCACTCTGAGAATATACCCATAAGCCACACACTCAAGGGGCAGACTCAGTGAGCACCAAAACCACACTGAAGCAATTTCTGCTCCATAAGGGTGTCTCCTGCACAGCAGCTCTCCCACTGTAGTGGCATCTGGTCCCCACAGCCAATTGGCATGGAGGTCAGTTCCTCCCAGTGACACCAACAGCAATCAAGGCTCAACCTCAACAAGACTGTGCACACAGCCCACAAAGGGATGCACTGCAAGCATGCAGCCTGCTGGACAGAAGTTTGCCATGCTAGCTTGACCTAGAGTGTTCACCTCAGGTGATCGGGGAGGTTGAGCCACTGGGCCCTATAGGACACCTACTATACAAGGCCACTCCATCAACTCAAGGAGACTTAGCAGCTCTACCCAATACATAGAAACAAACACAGGGAAGCAGCCAAAATGCAGACACAAAGAATTATTGAAAGTAATGAAAGAAATGGAAGAAAGCAAACTACTGGATATAGAGTTCAAAACCACAGTTATAAGGTTACTGAAAAATCTTCTAGAAACCTCTGAGGAACTTGGGCTTTCAAGGATCTTAGTGAGAATGCCAAAAAAAAAAAAAAAGAAAAAGAAAGAAAAGAAAAGAAAAAGAAAAAGGACCAGTCAGAAATTAAGCATACACTGACTGAAATAAAGAATAATATACAGGGATTCAACAGTAAAAAATTATGAGAATCAAATCAATGATTTAACACACGAGGAAGCAAAAAACAAAAAACAAACAAACAAAAAAAAACACCCAACCAGGAAAGAAAAAAGAAAAAAGAAACCAAAAATATGAAGATAGTGTAAGGAGCTTCTGGGACAACTCCAAGTGTACCAACATCAGAATTATGAGGGTGCCAGAAGAAGAGAGAGAGCAAGATATTGAAAACCTATTTGAAGATATAACAATGGAAAATTTCCCCCACCTAGTGAAAGAATTAGACTTACAAGTGCAGGAAGCACTGAAAACCCCAAACAAGAGGAACCCAGAGAGGATCACACCAAGACACATCATAATTAAAATGTCAAGGGCAAAAGACAAAGAGAGAATCTTAAAAGCAGCAAGAGAAACAGTTACGGTATTTTCTGGTGTATTAAGATGGCTGAGCGTATAAGATGACCCCCAACTTTTCCAGTTAAAATATAGAGTTTGAGAAATACCTGCCCTATAAGATGACACGTGGCATATAAGACTACTTTTGAGAAGATTTTCCTAGGTTAAAAAGTCATCCTATATGCCAGAAAATACGGGTAGTCACCTACAAGGGATGCCCATATGACTGTCAGTGATTTAACAGAAACTATGCAGAAGGGAGTGGCAAGAAATATTCAAACTGATGAATAACAAGAATTTACAACCAAGATTACTCTAACCAGCAAAGCCATCATTTAGATTGAAGGTCAGATAAAGAGCTTCACTGACAAGAAAAAGATAAAGAAGTTCATCACTACCAAACCAGTAATATATGAAATGCTGGAGGGTATTCTTTAAGAATAAGAGGAAGAAGAAAAAGAGAAAGATAAAAAATATGAACAACAAAATGGCAACAAATATATATCTAACAACAATTGAATCTAAAATTGAATAAAAAAAATCTGATGAACAGAATAAACTAGTGAATGGAATAGAATTAGGGGCATGGAAATGGAACAAACTGACAATGGAACAGAAAGATCTTATATGCATGTATGCATTATCTATGGACACAGATAATAGGATGGCAAGGGCCTGGGGTGGGGTGGGAACTGGGTGGAGGGAAGCTATGGGGTGGGGGGAGGAGGGAGTAAGAGGGACATCTGTAATAATCTCAACAATAAAGATTTAAAAAAGAAGTGTTATACTCCTTCAGAATCAATATCTAATTGCAACATGGCCTTTGTCTTAGATTTTAGGCTGTGGTCATAGAAAGCTCTCAAACACTACTAACTGTTAAAATTAAAAGTCTATGTGCTACCATAAGGGGAGAAACCACAGAGCTCTCTGTTCCCAGAAAGTCTATTCTTTCCCAAACAAAATTCTCTTCCCTTCTTGCCACAAACTTTTGCGATGTTGGATGCTTTTTTTCAGTGTCTCAGTGGACCCAGAGAGCCCAGCACAACTCTAGCTTCTATGTAGAATCTTGAGAGGAAGATGTACAATATGCACCCCAGCTTAAAAAAAAGGGGGAGGGGGTGTTGCTTGGAGAACAAGAGCTTCCTCTCATCTTCCTTCCCTGCATATCTGGGGTGGTCACACCCATCCATTTCTCCCTTCAGGCTGGGGTCAGCCTGGAGACATGGAACAGGAGAGAATGTCTACTTCAAAGGGAAGAGCAAAGTAACCTCAGAAATATTTCTACAAACCTGTATTAAGGGGGAAAGAGATCATCTTAATGTGTTTAATAGCAACAGGAAACATGTTTTATGTTTGCAAGTCTCAATTATCCTTACCATTACTCTTCACTTAACCAATCTGAAGATCAAATTTATGCCCCTCAAATTCAAAGTGAGCATTGGCACATCACAAAAGAAAACATGGGATTTCTCTGGACATACATGGTTCTCCCTCTTTGTAAGAATTCTGATAAAGGGATGTCTCCCATTCTAGATCCTAGACTCTAGAGAGCTTCATGCTGCTCTCTACTGAGCTGGAAGTAGAGAAACAAATATTTACTTGTTGGGCCTCTACTCTGGTTAGACATTAGAACTACCAAGGGAGATTTCTAGAAATACCAGTGCCAGATGGTCTCACTGGAAATAATTGAGAATCTCTAAAAGTCATTGAGCTCTCCAATAACATCTCCATTTTAAAGGAGAGTAGAGAAAAAATATATACTTGAAGCACCATTAAACAAAAAAAAATTCTACTCAACTCATTCTCCCTGACCTATCAGTTCAACCCTTTGCCTTCTAAAGAGAAAAGACCATGTAAAGACAGAGAGAGAAGACAGCCATCTGCAATCAAAGGAGACTGGACTTTGAATGAGACTGGTCCTGCTGACACACTGATCTTGGACTTCTAGCCTCCAGAACTATAAAGAAATACATTTCTGCTGTTTAACCCCACTCTGTAGTATTTTGTTTTGGAAGCTCTAGCAAACTAATACAGCCCCTAAGGACAAAACCCCTTTTGGCCTCTTTTTGCCCCTGCCACAACATCTCCTATCTGCCAGCATGTGGTTTTTCAATAGGTTGTCTGGTTATGACCCAGGAAAAAATAAACAAAATCCATATAATCTAGAGAGTCAAGACAGAATTTTTCTTTCCCAGTCACTCACCTCCTTTTTACCTTCTGCATTACTAGTGAGAAGCAGGGCTTATTAAGACAGAATGAAGATAAATATTTTGTTGACATAAAAATGCATGAGAATTACATTATAACAAAGGTAAGATCCATGGATTGGGGTACAAAACAAAAGAGTCAGCATTCAGAGAATAAGTCTGGGGAGCAAGAAATCTCAGAAGCTTGGGACAATTAGGGAGAGTTATATTAATGATAAGAACAAAAATTAAAATACTATTTTAATTATATCTTCTTAACTCTCTGTGATCCATACTAAGAAAAGACTATCTAGACATCAGTTGAACCTGGAAGATATTCTCACAATCTAACAAAAAGATGAGAAGTAATAAAATATCTAGACTCGTGAAGTTTTCCTTTCACCTTCTTAATCACATACCAGTATTAGCCCTTTAATTTCTCTGTAGGCAAGTTCAATTAAGGAGTCTAATTTTCTGTTCATGGGTTAGAGGTCAGAGGTAGATGTAGCTCAAGATAGTAAAATCTGATCACCCCATGTGCATGAGTTCCTAAAGGAAGATGATCTTCCAATAGCCATTAAGACAGGTAAAATAGCTCAGGATAAATTGTTTATGTTAACCGTCAAAATAGTGAACTGGCAATTTTCTCAATATATAGACCAAAAATAATCTTCAGTAAATATTTAAATTTAGTGAGGGTACTAAATGTCTCAATTTCAGGTGTAATAGGGAAAACATTAATTTATTTTTTGAAGCCTAATGTCAAACAGCATAATTCAGAATAATTTGTTCAAGGGCCACTTGGGGCACACAAATATGACATAATTACAATCCCTATAACATCCTATTCCTAACTCTCATTTACATACTTATATTTATGTTCTAGCAGAGGTACAAACATGACCATCCTACTGCCATTTTTTCCCTGGATTGGGATCAGAGGTTACTTTTTCAAGGAGCGGATGAAAGGTTGATAATTCTTCTCCCTTAACCTTCCCCATGCCACACTGCTCAAGCCCATTGGAAGCTGTTACCATTTTTCCCAACTTCAGTCTGCCAAATGAATCCAAATGTTAACAGCTTGGGGCTATTAAAATACTTTGACATCTCTCATTCCTCACTCTATCCTTTGTTGTTTTTTCCAGAACAACAGTGTCCTTTACCCTCTTCCTGCCCCAGCTTTATCTTGTTTTCAGAGGATTCTGCTCTCTCTAGAAGGGACCTGATGCCTTTAATTGTTCCAGAATATATTGAACCCGGGCCCTACGTGTATCTCCGAAGAGTTGCATTATCTCTCAGCACAAACATTGATAATAAAAAAGCAGCAAGTGGTGGCTGTGGAAATCTGAGGTGGAGGGTGGCAAAGTGTTCAGTACTGCTCCTGTCTCTTTCTCTACTAGAGGCTTTGGTAAGTTCCTACAGAATTACTAAACCCCCATGGAAAAGTTGGCAGGAGGCAGAAGGGGTCCTTGGATTCTGGCAATTTGAGAAAGTGTTTTCAGTGAAACTGGAGACATATCCAACAGAATAAATGTGACTGAATAATACTTTAAGATATTAATTCACGTAAGTCTTCTTCTTCTTTACTTTCCATTCTTGTCCTATACTCAAACATCAGAGAGGTTGCTCTTTGTCTCTAAAGAGCTGAAGAGTGGAGTTGGAGGCAGAAAAGTACTGGAAGATGTTATTGCTTTTCTTTTGCAAAACCTAAATATTAGGATATGGGGATTTGTGGCAGTAGAAGGAGCAGTTTGATGAAACATGAAAGTAGAAGGCTTCCTCTTGTATTTAAGAGAGATTAACAATATATATTAACTAGAGGCCCAGTGCATGAAATTCATGCACAGGTATGGTCTGTAATCAAGGCCATCTTCCTGGGCTGCCTGCAGCTGGCCTCACATCCCTGCCAACACCCACCCCCAGTTTCGTGTTCATCATCGGTGACTGGTGCCTGAAGGCAGGGGGATGGGCCCCAAGAGGTCGGCTGTTCCTGCCTGCTCACCAGCCCCGCACCCACTGTCGGTTGCTTTCTGTGTGTGGGGTGACTAGTGGGATGGGAGTCTTGGCCTGGCACCACCCACGTCCCCCACCACCCACCCCCAGTTCCCTGTTCACCATTGGGCAATTGGAGCTTGCTGGCCAGGGAAAAGGACCAAGAGGTGGTCAGTGCAACTTATAGTGACTGGTCAAGCGGTCATCTGGTCATTCCACCATTAGGGTCAATTTGCAAATTACCCTTTTATTATATAGGATTACCCCAATTCTTATTAGTTTCTTACAAGATAAATTTTATTAAAATATAGGAGTATGATCATTATATTATTTTGCTGCCAAAATATTTTAGGATCCCAATCTTAACTTGCCAATAGAAAAAGAACAAAAATAGAGGTCACTGAATTGCTGCCCTCTTCACTGAATGTACATAGTATCTTAATTTTTAAAAACACTAGAGTAAATATCATAACAACAACAAAACTATATGACCAATCAATCTTTATCCTGAGTGGGGAAGGGAAGAAAGGAAGTAGAAATGGAAGAAAGCATAGAGGGGATAAATGGCGATGGAAAAAATGAAATAAAATAATAAATAAATAAATAAATAAATGGAATTTGCATTCTAATGGGGAATGTGGAAGAACATAACAGCCTAATTCCACCATCCCAAGTGCAACATATAATCCTTTATATAATTTCACCCAGCAGATGTTTTATTTGGTCTTGTTCTCAGGCATCTGGTTTTCAAGATGGGTCACCTTTTTAAATTCAGTGGAATAATATTCATTGAGAAACATACCTCTCCATATCATAAATCTTACTTCTAATAACTCCCAAGATAAAATTTCTCTCTCTCTCTCTCTCTCTCTCTCTGTTTTTTTCCTGACTTATGCCCTGGCTTCCTCTCAGATTCTTCTCATGAAGTAACTATGGTTCCAATCCAAACAAGGTATTCAAGACTCTCTCTTCTAAGTGAATCCTTAAGAATAAGACTTTTCAACTGTAAGGTGTTAAAAGACATGAGGAAAGAAATGAAAGACAATGAGCTGTAGCTGATTAGAATTTGTTCAAAAGGCATGAGATGATCCTCTTATAATTCACAGGGGTTGATAATCTGTATCAACAGAAACCAGAGCTAGCAAAATGTGCATTTTAAAAGAACCAGTGATTGGAGATAGGGTGATTTTTCATAGAAAATGGTGAGAATAACCAATGGTGAGAGTTTACTAGAACTTCCCTGGTATCTTATGAGAGACAGCTAACAAAATATGTTAACAGACAAAGCCTTTGTTTCTTTCAATTTACTGTGTATGACTAAAGGTTGATGAAGAGAAAAGGGCTAGTGAGGGCCATGCAGGATTTAAGGTTGGTGAGAAAAAAAGGAGGTTGGGGATATATGAGGAGTAAAGGAGAGAGAAAATGATTGGAGATTGAGAATCTTTTAATCATTGTAATTTAGCCAGTTATTAAAAGTAAGAAAGGAAACATGACCAAGTGGGATTTATTCCAGGGATGCAAGGATAATACAATATCCACAAATCAATAAATATGATACATCACATAAACACACTGAGAAACAAAAGTCACATAATCATATTAATTGATACAGAGAAAGCATTTTAAAAAATCAAACACCATTTATTGATAAAAACTCTCAGCAAAGTGGAAATAGAGAGACCATGCTTCAACATAATAAAAACCTTATATGACAAACCTACAGCCAACATCATATTCAATGGGCAAAAACTAATCTATTTCCCCTAAGAACAGGAACAAGACAGGGATGCCCACTTTCACCACTCCTGTTTGATATAGTACTGGAAGTGCTAGCCATAGCCATTAAATAAGAAGAAATAAAAAGGCATCCAAATTGGAAAAGAAAAAATAAAATTGTCCTTATTTGCAGATGACATGATATTGTACATAGAAAACCTTAAAGACTCCATCAAAAAAAACTATTAGACTTAATAAATGAATTTGGCAATGTAGCAGGATATAAAATTAATACCAAGAAATCTATGGCATTTCTTTATACCAATAGTGAACTTACAGAAAGAGAGACTAAAAAAGCAATCCCATTTACCATTGCACCAAAAAAATTAAGATACCTAGGAATAAATTTAACTAAGGAAGTAAAAGACCTATACATGAAAGATTATAGGACACTGAAAACAGTGATAGAAGAAGACATAAACAGATGGAAGAACATACCGTGTTCATGGATTGGTAGAATCAACATCATCAAAATGTCCATACTACCCACAGCAAGATATAAATTCAATGCACTCCTCATTAAAATATCAACGGCATATTTCACAGACCTACAATGAACTTTCCAAAAATTTATCTGGAATAAAAAAGGACCCTGAAAAAGCCACAGCAATCCTGAGAAAGAAGAACAAAGTTGGAGGGATCCCAATACCAGATATCAAGCTGTATTACAAAGCCACTGTTCTCAAAACAGCCTGGTACTGGCACAAGAACGGACATATAGACCAATAGAATAGAATAGAGAACCCAGAAATCGGTCCAAACCACTATGCCCAATTAATATTTAACAAAGGAAGCATGAACATACAATGGAGTCAAGAAGGTCCCTTCAATAAATGGTGTTGGGGGGGGGAAATGAAACTAGATCACCAACTTGCACCATACACAACTAAACTCAAAATGGATAAAGGACTTAAACCTAAGATAAAAATACTAGAGGAATCCACAGGCACAGAAATTTCAAACATATGCCGAAGCAAGCAATTTCTTCACTGTTACTGCTCCTAGGGTAATGGAAACTAAAGAGAAAATAAACAAATGGGACTACTTCAAAATAAAAAGCTTTTGCACAGCAAAAGAAAGCATCAACAAATCAACAAGAAAGCCCACTGCGTAAGAGAACATATTTGCCAACGTCATCACTGATAAGGGTTTAATCTCCAACATTTACAGGGAACTCTTACAACTTAACAAAAGGAAGATCAACAATCCAATCAAGAAAAGGGCAACGGTTCTAAACAGAATCTTTTTGGAAGAAGACAGAAGGAAGGCCAAGAGACATATGAAAACATGCTCAAAGTCACTGGTTATCTGAGAGATGCAAATCAAAACAACAATGTAGTATCATCTCATACTTATCAGAGTGGCTACCATCAACAAATCAACAAACGACAAGTGTTGGTGAGGATGAAAAGAAAAAGGAACCCTTGTGCACTGCTGGTGGGAATGCAGACTGGTGCAGCCACTGTGAAGAAGAGTATGGAGTTTCCTCAAAAAACTAAAAATGGAACTCCTATTTGACCCTGCAATGCCACTTCTAGGAATATACCTCCAGAAGCTAGAAACACCAATCAGAAAGGATATATGCACCCCTATGTTCATAGCAGCACAATTCACCATAGCTAAGATTTGGAAACAGTCTAAGTGCCCATCAGCAGATGAGTGAATTAAAAAACTGTGGTACATCTACACAATGCAATACTATGCTGTGGTAAAAAAAAAAAAAAAAAAGAAATTCTTACCATTTGCAATAGCATGGATGCAACTAGAGAGCATTATGCTAAGTGAAATAAGGCAGTCAGAGCAAAATAAATATCACATGATCTCACTCATTTATGGAATATAATGAACAACATAACCTGATGAACAGGGACAGATCCAGAGAACTGATGGATACGAACACCAAGGGGATGAGAGCATGAGTGGGGGGGGGAAGGGGGGTGGGAGGTTTGGGGATTAATGGAGGGATAAATACACATATATAATACCTTAATCAATAAAGAAATTTAAAAAAATAAAATGTAAATTTTCTGGAAAAAAAAACTGTGGTTCATCTGCAGAATGGAATACTATGCTGCTATAAAAAAGAGAAAATTTTTACCATTTTACCATTTGCAACAGCATGGATGGAACTGGAGAGCATTATGCTAAGCGAAAGAAACCATTCGGAGAAAAATAAGTATCACATGATCTCACTCATATGTGGGATATAATGATCAACATAAACTGACAAACAAAATAGATCCTGAAACAAATGGCAGGGAAGGTGCGGGGGGAGGAGGGACAGAGGTCAGAGCATAACCAAAGGACTTATATGCATGCATATTAGCATAACCAATGAACACAGACACTGGGGCTGTGGTGGCTTGCCTTCAGGGGTGGGTATGGGTAGTGCGGGTGGTCAATTGGGGGAAAAAGAGACATATGTAAAACTTTAGAAAAAAAAGAAAAAAATAGGAAAGGAGTAAAATGAAGGTCAGACATTATATATGTGAGCATGGCCATCTGGGCAGCTTCACCAGAAAGCTGAAACTTTACACTCCCCAGGGAACCACTGGTCCATTAGGAGAAGTGACTGGACAAAGGGGAAATGTGCATTTGAGCAGTGAACTGGGATGTCATAGGGAAGGTGCTTGCTGCCAGTCAAACCTAAGGGCATGGGGCCACTGTAAATTTGGAAATTTTGGAGATATATAATCCCCAAACAAAGGAATTCTCACTCTCTTGGCTCTTGGCTCTCTTAGTTCTTGTGGAACATGGCATTCACCCATGTTCCTTCCATAGCCTGGTGTTCCTAGAGGCCACATGGCCCATGGCCAGGCAGACCCCACACACAATGACTGATGGACTATCCCTGGGTATACAAGCTAAGCTAGCCTGAGGCTGAACTAGAGTGTGCAAATATGAAATGGAAACTCTGGGCAAGGGCTTTCATCCTAGCCCTGCTAATGGCACAGCTTGACTTTTTCCTGGGATGGACAGAGGGAGATGGGACCTTGGAAATTCAGGGGTCTAACCCCACACAAATAAATGCCATTCATTTTCCCATGTGAGTCTCAGAGAATTATTTTTCTTGTGACATCTCAAGAAGCTCACTTCCCCGGGCAACACGTGGAACAGGGCAAGCTCTCCACCATTAACATTTTCTCTTGCTGATAGCAGTGATTTTCAAACTCCTAAAGGACCTGTGAGTTTCTCTTCGTGGCCTCCCCTCCCCACTGCTCCCCCATTTTAGCCTGAAGTGGGAGTGGGGATTAGGCAGGTGGCAGGGAGCAGTAGGGTGGGGTGTCCACAGAGCCCCAAGGCTTTGGCTGCTCTTTCCCAGGGTGTGCAAGTGACCCCATCCCACCCCTATTTTATTCATATCCCGTATCCAAACAATCTTTCTGTTTCACATTCAGTGTAAAGAAACACAGTGGGCAATTTCCCTAGGAACAAAGGTGGTAATAACATGCTCTCTTCCCTCTCCCTAAGTCCTAAGTTTACAATAAATAACTATTCCTTATACTGATTTCTTTCCAAATCAAAAGAGAGTCTCCTCTGTAAAATGAGGGGGAAAATGTAATTAGACCCATTCACTATTTCATCTTATCTGAGTTTCAAAATAATTCTGAGCTGTAGGAAATGAGGTTTTACCTTCTTTTTACAAATGAAGAAAGTCTATATAATGCCTATAATGAAACCAGTTTTACTGCTCAAACATTAATTTTATTCACAATGCTCCATTTTGGTGAGAAAAAAAAAAGCTAATAATAAGTCATTCTATTTAGCATTAGATTCTATCTCAAACCTAGCTAGGAACAACAAGTTATTGAAGAAGAAAAGTAGATTTGATGTAAAATAGCTAAAAAGGAGTTCCTGGCTTGGTTCTTATGGGAGATGAGAGATGGGAATATATTTCCAAAAGGGTGTGTTAAACTGACAGGAATATCTGCCACCGTGGAAAACTGAGGGTGCAGAGAGCGTCTTTCTTTCTCAAGCACAGTGACACCCTTCACAGCCATTATTATTTTCTGCTGAGACCTGTAGAGATACAAAGGTCTCAGAGCAGGATGTTGAAAAGGCAAATTAGGGCTGCTCAAATTATCACACTGAACAGGCTACACTGGAAGATGAGATCTGTGTGTGGCTAAGTTCAGAGACACAACCAGCTGCCTGAGCCACCAGTTTCTAAGGGGCATTCAAGCATCCCTGAAAATACTACAAAATGGAAAAATCTCCACCTGCCAGATCGCCTCTCAGGTAGACTACTGGACGTGGGCGAACAAATACGCTCCAGTTTGAATGGGCACAGTGCTTGAGTGACAGACAGGTGCTAAGGAGCGTGGGTGAACTGCAAGGCTCTGTTTTTTAATTGCTTTAGATACAGCAGGGCCTGGGATGACAAAAAAAAGTTGGAACCCTATTCCTGTTTTCAGTCCTTCCATGTAGAGAGTGCTGCATAACTCAGCTTCCATTCAAACAAACATAGAATAAATAATTTTGTTTTTACTTTTTTTTGTTAAACCTCATGTGAGGATATTTTTCCACTATTTTTTAGAGACAGTAGGAGGGAGGGAGGGAAGGAGGGAGGAAGGGAAAGAGGGAGAGAAGAAAAGAGGAAGAGAGAGAAAGAGAGAGAGAGGGAAAAACATCCATGTGAGATAGACACATTGATTGGTTGCCTCTCACACATGCCCTGATGGGGGCCAGAATCAAACCTGCCACCCAGGTATGTGCCCTTGACTGGGAATCGAACCCATGACCCTTCAGTGCACAGGCCAATGTTCTAATCAATGAGCAACAACAGCCAGGGCTAAATATTTTGTTAAATAACCAGTTGAAGAGAAACCAAATTAATAGTCAGCCTTGGCTGCCCCATGTCTTATCATCTTGGTCAAAGACAGAAAGATCTTTGGGAGAGAGTTATGCCTAATGTTCAGTATTCAATTAGTACTTATAGAGTACCTACTGTGTTGTGGGAATACATCAGTGAAAACACAAAAATCTTTTTGCTTGGGAATCATGGTAGTTTGGTAAAAGGAAGTATAGGATAAATTTAAAATATGTTAAATTAAAAGTATGTTTAAAAAAAAGGTCAAAATAGAACAGAGTAAGGAAAATGGGGTGGTGTGTGGCAGGTGGGGGATACATGTGTAAGTCTGCCTTTTACACAGGACAATCAGAATAGAACTCCTTGAAAAGGTGACTTCTCAACAAAGGCGACTTCCGGAAAGAGGTAAAAGAGTGAGGGAAAAATTTTCCCAGAGGCAGAGGAAATAGATAGGGCCAGGGCTGTGGCCCCACGGTGAAAATGTGCCAGTGATTTATAAGAATAGCAAAAAGTAAATGAGGAAAAAAGGAGGACATGGAGTCAGAGAGGTATGGCAGAGGATATTGGGTAACCAGATATGTAGAGCCATGTAGAGCAACATAGGATCTTTTTTTTCTTTAATATATTATGTAGATTTTTTACAGAGAGGAAGGGAGAGGGATAGAGAGTTAGAAATATCGATGAGAGAGAGACATCGACCAGCTAGCTGCTTTCTGCATGCCCTTCACTGGGGATGTGCCCACAACCAAGGTACATGCCCTTGACCGGAATCGAACCTGGGACCTTTCAGTCCGCAGGCTGACGCTCTATCCACTGAGCCAAACCGGTTTCGGCTCAACATAGGATCTTTATTTTACTTTGAGTAAAATAGGGAGAACATAGAGGATGAATGATATGATATGGTTGATTTATATTTTTAAATTAAAATTCTACCAGCTATGTCAAATATGGGCTAAAGAGGGAAATGGAATAGCAAGGAAATCAGTTAAGAGTCCTTTGCACCATTCTGAAAGAGATGTTAGTGGCTGGAAAGCAATTTTTAGCAATTGAGGTGGTAAAAATGTATCAGATTGTGAATTTAATTCCAAAAGTAGAGACGAAAAACATTCCTCAACAGATTGGACATCTATATGAAAAAGAAAAGGAGGGAGGGAGAAAAGGAAATATCAAGGAGGCTGCATTTAAGGTTTGTGGTCTGTGCCACAGGAAAAATGGAGTTGCCATAGACTGCTATGAGGAAGGCTTCAAGTAAACAAGTTTAAAGAGAACAATAGTTCCTTTTGGCACCTGTTGATGAGAACTGTCAAGACAGTCAAGGGGAGATGCTGAGAAGGCAATTAAACGTCTCAAATGTAACATGTTCAGTACCAAACGTTTGGATACATCATCTGTCATCCCCAATCCAAAGCATCTCTTCTCAGGATATAGAAATTCTATTCAAGACAAAAACCTCCCTGGACTCCCTCTCTCTGTCCCATTCCAGATCTAATTATCAACAAAGATGGGCAGTTCTACCTTGAAATGTATTCAGAATCTAGTCATTTCTCATTCTTTTCAAAGTCAGTAACTCAGTCCAAACCACCATCATTTTTATCTATAAAAATTAATATTTGTCTAAAACCAAGATGAAATTAACTCCTGGGCTAAATGGGAAACTTAATCTCAAAAAATATTTTATTCTTATTATTTAAAAACTAGTGGCACAGTGCACAAAATTTATGCATGGGGTGGGGGGAGGTTGTCCCTCAGCCTGGCCTACATCCTCTCCAGTCTGGGACCCCTGTGGGATTGGGCCTAAACTGGCAGTCAGACAACCCCCTCGCAATCCAGGATTGCTGGTTCCTAACCGCTCACCTGCCTGCCTGCTAACCATTCTGCCTGCTGGCCTGCTTGCCCTCACCTGTAACCCCTGCTGGCCTGCTCACCCCCAATTGCCCTCCCCTCCTGGCCTAATCACCCCTAACTGCCTCTGCCTCGGGCCTACCACCATGGCTTTGTCCAGAAGGATGTCTGGAAGGTCTCATGGTCTAATTAGCATATTACCTTTTTATTTATATAGATAGGATATGACAAACTGCCATAACTATAATATATGTACCAGTATTACTCTATGACAGTGGTTCTCAACCTTCCTAATGCCACGATCTTTAATACAGTTCCTCATGTTGTGGTGACCCCCAACCATAAATTTATTTTCGTTGCTACTTCGTAACTGTAATTTTGCTTCTGTTATGAGTCATAAATATATGATGTGCGGGATGTATTTTCATTGTTACAAATTGAACATAATTAAAGCATAGTGATGATCACAATTAGATATTGTGAAATATTTATTGCTAATTACAAATAAATGAAATTTTGTCTTGAAGCATGGTGTAGCATGGGTAACAGTCTTAATATAACAACAGTAAACTACATTACTACATTTTCTGATGGTTTTAGGCGACCCCTGTGAAAAGCTCGTTTGATCTCCAAAGGGGTCGCGACCCACAGGTTGAGAACCACTGCTCTATGAGAATACATACTTCATGCAATAAGAAGGCTTCTAATACATTACATTGTATATGTTATAAGTAGTAGGAAATACTGTATTTGTAACAATAATGTACACCTTCCTGATTTGAATATTCCCTGGCCCCTAATGTTTTCTTTTCTTTTTCTTTTTTTTCATTCAGTGTAACTTTATCTATTGTTTATTGCACAAGATTTGAGGTCTTTAATTTCTAAACACCAAATATTCAAAGGACTTTTTTTCCCATGAAGTTTAACATTAACATCAGTGAATTCATGTATTCATGTGTTTTTATTGTAAATATCTGAATTATCCACATTGTCATAGATACTGAACTCATAAGCATGGACCATGCACAGGCTGGCAGCAAGCCAGGAAGCCACTCTGCAAGCAGATAATCTGAATAAGGAGAAAAGTCAGAGCATAACATTTAATGTCCAACCTGAGTCACCTCAGAATGTTATATATATTGACTTCTTAATTCATATAGTATTAGGAACTCAACTGCTTGGTTGGTAACCGGGTTGACCTGGTTTCAGGAGGATTATTCCTGAAATAATTAAGGAGAGGGGTGCTCAGTCTTTTCTTGGTTGCTTGCTCCTCCCCAGCACCTTCTTCTTTTTTCTTATCCTCAGCTTTGGGCATCTTCTCCTTCACCTTTACCTCCTTCTTCTTCTTCCTTTGCATCCTCAAATTCTTTCTTGGCACCTTCTTTTTTTTCCTCTCCTTCCTCTTCGTCAGCCACCTCCTTCTCCTTCTCCTCTCTTCAGATTCTCCTTCAGAGAGGAGTTCATCCTTAGCTTCCTTGGTTTTTGTAGCCTCATGGTCTTCTCCACCTTTATCTGCTCCTCCTGGATGTAGCTGGTGTATTAAGAAGAGAAGGAGCAAACAGGCATGAAGTAGGAGCTAGTCTGTAACCACCATAGGCAGATCGACCAAAGATCTGGGAACTCTGGGAGTAGCCACTGGCAATGCTTCTCACACTAGTGAAACTGAGCTGTGTCTCCACCTTCCAAGAGTTTTCTGTACGCTGCAATGTCAATGTCTAAATCCATCTTCACATTGAGGAGGTGCTGGTATTCTTTTAAATATCGTGCCATTTCACTCTCTGTAGTTCTCAACTCATTTTCTAATTTGTTGATTGTGTCCTGCATAGCACTAACATCGGAGTTCAGCTTATCCTCCAGCTCTCGCAGCTGCTTTCCCAGAGCTTCTGCCCCGGCATGCTTTGATCTCCAGTGTCTTGGCCTTGAGCAGGCTGCAGCTTTCAGACACCTCGTCCTTGGTGGCGGCACCCTATAGGTGTTCTTGGGAGTGTTGGTCAGCATGATGAATCAGCTCTTGTACCATTCTTCATGTTCTTGATAGCCATCTTCTCATACTGGGTGCGGATGTCCTTGAGCGCCATAGAGGTCGGACTTGGGGAACATATCCTTCTCCACGGAGATCTGAGCATACTGGATCTGCGCCTGCAGCTCCGCAATCTCCTCTTCATGCACCTTGTTCAGAAAGGCTGTCCATGTGCTTTTCCAGCTCAGCTCCAGCGAGAGCCACCTCATCAACCAGCCCTCCGCGTCATCATGGTTCAGCACCTCTTTCTGGTAGCATGCTTGTAGGTTGCTCCCCAGTTCCTTTCAAGCTCTGGTGCCTGCTCACTGCCCACTGCCTTCTCCTCGCCAGGGATTGGTATCTGGGCAGGCAGGGCATATGCATTCCCATTTTCATTAAAATGTTCAACCCTGGCCTCCTCCCTGGTGTCCACAGGGGCTCCGGGTGTAGACAATGATCCCAGAGACACTGGCCATCCCCCCCTGTCTGGGTCCCCGATAGTGACCTGGACCCTGAGGGGGGCGTCAGCTGCTGCCTGCCCCGCCTGCTCAGATACCAATCACGCCTGGACTGTGTGGGTGGTGTCAGGGCTGCCTGACCGGCCTGCCTGGTTACTGATTACCCCCTGGACCCCGTGGCGGCATCAGGCACAGCCTGCCTGGCCTGCCCCAGTACCAATCACGGCCTGGACCCCGCAGGTGGTGTCACCTGCTGCCCGCCCAGACTGCCCGATCCCGATGGCAGCCTGGACCCAGCGGGCAGCGTCAGGCACAGCCTGCCCGGCTTGTCCAGATATTGATCACACCTGGACCCTGCTGGCGGCGCCAGGCATTGCCCAAACAGCCTGCACATTCAAGGTACTTCACGATGATCATTTCTTCAGTAGGTTCTCAAAGCAAAAGACTTTCTCTTCAAGCAACCCTTTGATAGCGAAGCCTGTCCTGTTGACATTTTTTGCCTTCCAAATGTAAGAATATGCCCCTTTCTTTTGAGTAATCTTTTGTTGATGTTGTTAATCCTCACCGGAGGATATTTTTTGCATTGATTTTTAGAAAGAGTGAAAGGAAGGGAAAATTGAGGGAAGGAGGGAAGTGGGAGGGAGGGAGGAAGGGAGAGAGAGAGAAACATCGATGTGAGAGAGACATATCAATTGATTATCTCCTGCATGTGTCCCAACTGGGGCCTGGATCCAACATGCAACCCAGGTATGTATCCTTGACCAGTAACCCCTAACACTTTGGTACTCACACCAACACTCTAACCATTGAGCATGACAAGCTAGGACTTGAGTAGCCTTTTAAACATGTAATTCATATGCCATCCTTTTTGGACACCTTGTATAAGTCCTTGATAAGGTAGTTCAAAAATTTCTTGTAGGTCATGAAACTTGTCTTTTCTTGAAGAATGTTGATAGTGGCCCACCATCTACTGCCTCCAGTTCAGTAATCCTGTTATAATTTTTGGTGCTATAATTATTTTCTGAACACACAACTAACGGGTGTGAACAAAATATGGATTGCTATCCTTGAATCACAAATAGCTTTCACCATATCTATTCCACCATCAATGTCAATGACATGACAATATATTTCCTCATTTTCTATTCAATAAATATTTCTTCAGTCAGATTCATTTATGTTATTGGCTATGAGAGACCCCACATCTCTCTGCAAGCTAGTAAACAGAAACAAAGTTGAATTCATCATTAATCTACCAGGCTGTCAAACTTTTAAAAAGACATATGGTTGTCTCTGCAAGCCCAAATGTCTAATGTATGATTTACAGATGTAATATATTTAATGCACTGCCTTTGTATTCAAAGCATTTATAACTCAGAAAAAGATATTTTTTGGTAGTTTGTTTTCTAGAAGAAAATTTTATCTAACATTTATGTACATTCATTAAAAATTCTTCTTCTTTAAGTATTAAAAATTGTACACAGGCTTTAACAATCACTTTAACAATTCTTTTATTTAAATGCTTAGTCTTCATAGACTCATAACTATAAGGAATCATCTTCTGAAAGGATTCAATGGAGTCTGTATTTCCAGACTTGTTATGTAAACAAAATGTATTTTAGGTACTTATGTTTTTCTAATTCTAACATTTTATTTTCTTCAAATTTTAATTATTTTTTGCAATTTTTATTATTGTTTTAATTAAATATTATTTTTATGGATATTATTGAGTATGATTACAGAGTTTTTCATTCCTGTAAATACTGGGGTGTCTATGCTCACCCCAAATAAGATATAAGCTTCATGGATGCAGGAAATCTTTTTTATTCACTGCTATGTTTGGTAACATACCCAAAGTCAAACACATGAAAGACACTCAGTAAATATTTGCTGAATGAATTAATGGATAAATGGATGCATGAATGAATGAATAAATACATTGCAGTTTCTATAAAGAATAAAATCAATCTACTCATATTGACATGGATAGATGTCTACCACATAATTACAGAGTAGCATTCCTTTTATATAGTTACTTTGCTCACCATAGTACTTAAGGAGCTGGTTTAAAGTCTGATATATGGGTACTTCACAAGTATATGTTGAACAAATGAATGATGAAACAAAATGAATACAATAAGTTCAATGGTTGCAATAATTTCCTCTAGTCTCTCAACATTTCAAACCATTGTCTTCCATTCATTCATTTGTCCATTTATTAATACTTTCATGTAATCAATGATCTTTCTAACATGCAAATCTGATGACATTTTCCTGCCCCAAATTCTTTAATGACTCCTCATATTTCCAGGATAAATTTTAGCATCTGTAATAGGGCATCCAACACTTTTCATTATCTGTATTCAGCAAACCTATGCATATCTCCTGCCATAGCTTCTCATGCCCTCCCCATGCCTTAAGTGTTATCAACACCAATTGTTTGTTATTCCCTAAACATACCAATACCATGTTCTTTTATTGTTCCTGACAAAAAATCTGCTGTCACCCTTACCTTTGTTTCTCTATAAGCAAACGTGTCCTTTTCTATGTCTGCTTTCTTTTGTTGTTGTTGTTGTTTTATTTTGTCTCTTATTGATTTCAGAGAGGAAAGAAGAAGGAGATAGAAACAGCAATGAGAGTGAATCATAGATCAGCTGCCTCCCATACATTCTTTACTGGGATCGAGCCCAAAACTCAGGTATATGGCCTGACTGGGAATTGAACTGTGACATCTTGATTCATAGGTCAATATTCAACACTGGGCCACACCAGCCAGGCTCTCTTTCTGCTTTTAAGATTTTGTCTTTATCATTGTTTTTGAGCAACTTAATTATCATGTGCCTTGGTTTTTCTCTCTTTGTGTTTCTTGTGCTTAGATTTTGTTTCTAGTTTTTATTAAATTTGGAAATTTGTCATTAATACTCCATCAATATTTTTTTTTCTGGTCCCCACCACCCAACCCTTTCTCTTCTTTGGGACTACTTCAATTACATATATATTAGCCACTTGACACTCTCCCACAGATCATGATGCTCTTTCCATTTAAATCAAAATCTTTTCTTCTCTGGTTTCATTTTGGATATTTAATATTGTTGTGTCTTCAAGTTTACTTATCTTTTTTTTCTCGTGTATAACCTGTCATTAAAACCATACATCATACTTTTTATCTTAAGCATTATAGTTTTCATATCTAGAGTTCAATTTAGGTATTTTTTATATTTTCCATTTCTCTACTTAACTTTTATACATATGGAATCCATATATATAAAACCCTAATATGCAAATAGACTGAACAGAGGAACAACCGGTTGCTATGATGTGCGCTGATCACCAGGGGATATGCGTGGAACATGGCATGCGTCAGCAGCAGGCAGCAGAGTGAGGAACATGGTAGGCGTTGGCCACGGCGGGATGGTGGAGCAGGTAAGTAGGGGCACCAGACCAAGGCAGGGCACCAGTTGCTATCATCAGGGTGAGCTTCTGTTGCTGACTGAAAATTCTTTCTCCCATGTGCCATGGTCCCACCTGGTGCTCACACCTGCTGCCAGTGCCAGCCCACTTGCACCCACTGCTGGCACCAGAGCTGCTACTCACACCACTGCCAGTGCTGGCCCCATTTTCTCAGCACCATCAGCAGTTGCAAGCAGCAGCTGCTGGCCCTGATTGCCCCTGAGGGGTTCTCTACCTCCCCTTGCTCCTGAGGGGCTATCAGGGCCCGAAACTGCTGATGGTACCCACTGCCAGAGCCAGCCCCACTCACACCTGCAGCGGCACCAGAGCCACCATTCACACACACTGCTGGAGCCCTGATCACTGGGCACCGTCAGCAGGTACGAGCAGCCCCAATTGCCCCTGAGGAGTTTTCCATCTCCCCCTGCTTCTGAGGGGTGATTAGGGGGGTAGCTGCCACTTGCACCTGCTGATGGTCCCCCCCCCAATCACTCTTGCCATCAGCAGGTGTGAGTGGGGCCAGCTCCATCAGCATGTTGGAGCAGCAGCAGTAGGGATGGGGCTGCTGACAGATAGGGAATGGGGCTACTAGCAGATAGTATGGCTGGAGGGACATGGAGGATGGGCCTAGACCCACCCCTGTGCTCACTGCAGCCTTGCGGCCCACAGTTCCTTTCAAAGTGCATGAAGTTGTACACTGGGCCCCTAGTATAGTTATAATTACTTAAATGTTCTTGTCTGTTATTCTAACATCTGTGTCACAGGTTGTTTTTGAGTGATTATTCTTTTCACTATGGATCGATCATATTTTTCTTAATATTTTGTATGCCTGGCAATCTTTGTTTTAATGACAGACATTATAAATTTTAACTTGCTGGATGCTGGAATGAAGTTTAGTTACCTGGAAATAGTTTGATCTTATTGGGCTTTTATGATTTGCTAGGCAGGTCCCAAATGGTACTCCCATCTAGGGCTAACTATTCCCCACTACTGAGGAAAAACTTTCTGAGTATTCAACACAATCCCCCATAAAGTATAAACAACATTCCTGGAACTGTGTTAGTACCAAGCATTGTTTTCTAATTCTTTGGGATTATTTACCACCTTGTAGCTTTCTCACACATTTGCTGACTATTCAAAGAGAAGCTTCTGCAGGTCTTCAGGTTTCTCCCTCCATGTAGTGATCTCCTTTTTGTAACCTTGTCATGAAAACTCCAGCCACTTTGGTCTCCCTAGATTCTTAGTTCCATCTCCTTAATTTAGGGAGTCTACCAAACTCTGCCTGGGTTCTCCCTCTGTTATGTTTTAACATTCATCTTTATTAATTTTATTCTTAATGGACTCTGAGGTTTTTGGATCAGAGATAAATTTCTTATTATACTCACAGCATGATCAATAGTCAGAGTACCATAGCAGCATCATTCCCGATGATAACCTCATATGAAAAAATTGTTCTTATGAATGGCAAGCCCACCCTACAGTTGAATGACACAGAAAAATAAATTTTTTATGCTTGTGAACAGGAAAAAGAAGCAGCTGCCCCCTCTTCCATTTCTGAGAGAGGTTCCTTAGACTTGTCTTGCTCTAACTTTTTGTAATGTAAATAAATCTCTTGGCGGGGCGAGGGGGGAGGGGAGAAGGAGGGGATTCCAAGTGTCTCCAGATTTTCAACTCAGAGATGTTTCCAAATTCTAGGTTTTACCCTCCTTTGAAATGTAAACACATATCTGAGGGATTAGGTAAATCTCTCCAGAATTCTCACTATCTATTCAGCTGTAAATTAATTTCTAAGACACGTCTTTTGGTCAGATTCCAAGTTTTAGTAAAATTTTTTCAGAAAGCCCTACTGTGCAGAAACATAAAAACATGCTCTCTATAATCCCATATCCTTCCCATATGCATAAAAATAATTAATTCAAACAATTGTTACTTTCCCATCTCTCAAAATTCACTTTCCTTTGTTGCCCAATGTCTAGTGTTTTGAAAACCAATGTTTTGTTCCAGATGAGAAAGTAAATCTAATTCTCATTGCTCCATCTTGGGAGGAAGCAAAATCTCATGCTGCTTCATGTTTCCTTGCCTTTGGCCTTGTTCTTCCCTGTTTGGCATATGCTTTACCATCACACATGCATGCACACACGAAAATCTTCTCCTTATCCCTTTCCCAAAATTCACATCTTTCTTTCAAGTCCCAATTAAGAATCTTAACTCATATGAAAGATTTTCTTGACTCCCTCGTGCACATTTGGGTATCTATAGTGGACATGGTTCATTCCTGCCAACAGGCACCTGTCCTCACTTCTAACCTAACCTTGATTTAATTAAGGTTTTCACCCTTCCTCATGCAGCTATGTGCTTTGAGAGAAGCAAACTTCATGCCTGCTCCAGATTCTAAGGGTAATCTCATTCTTCTTGGCAGTGATTTGGACAGGATAGGAATATAACCCAGGTCTGGCTAATGAGATGATAGAAGTTGGCTAGTGGACTTCAGGAAAAAGTTTCTTCACTCCTAAATGAGATACAGAAAGAAATGTTTTTGTTCTTCTTCTTTACATTTTTTTGTTTGAATATTATGCTTCCTTATTAACAGTCTGAGAATGAAGCCAGCACTGTTAGAGTAGAAAGATGTAAAAAAAAAAAAATGGGGTCCTTGACAGTATCTCTGGGCAGAATTTCTCAACACTCGGTTATATGCAATAATAAATTTTCAAATTATTAAAGATAAGTTGAGCCGAGACTGGCATGGCTCAGTGGACTGAAAGGTCCCAGGTTCGATTCCGGTTGGGGGCATGTACCTTGCTTGAGGGCACATCTTCACTGTGGGTTGTGCAGGAGGCGGCTGATCGATGTCTCTCTCTCATCGATGTTTCTTTCTATCTCTCTCCCTTCCTCTCTGTAAAAAATCAATAAAATATATTTTTTTTAAAGATAAGTTGAGTTGGATTTCTATTTCTTTCACCAAAAATACTCTTACCAATGAACTGCCTTTGCTCATAAGTGCCCATATCATTTTGTAGATGCCTCCTTTTCAGCCATGGTTGGCTGCACATTTGCCTTCCCTCTAGATTCTAAGGCTCTTTGAGAGTTAGCAGGACACAGTGATCATAACCTTATACAGAGTAAATGCAGAAGGTATATGGAATGAATGACTGTTCCCAACCTACCCAGAAGGTTGTGAGATTTCTATCAATACTTTTTATAATAGCTCATATGTATTAAACACTTAACCATATACCAGCCACATGCATATCTCCTGTACTCTTTCCAAGAATCCTGTAGAATAGGTACTAGAACAGTACTATATTTATTTTACAGTAGGAAAACTGAATGCTTGGAAAGTTTAGTAACTTACCCAATCTTATTCAGCTGGGAAGTGGTGGAACCTGTTAGGAGCTCAGCTGAACTATCAGGTGTCAAAGTAGCCAATTAAACAAATAAGCCAAAATGAAAATAACAATGAAGCCTTTAACCACTTATATGATAGTAAAAGCAAGAGGCTAAAAAAAAAAGAAGAAGAAAAAAAGAAAGCACCACTCCCCCCTATGGCACACTGGTAAAATCAGGTGAACTGGTACAGCTGTGGGCATCATCTCAATTTTGGGGACCCCAAACAACAGAGTCCTGCAGTTTCATGGACCTTAGGGCCTGGGAGGAGATGTGAAGAGTTAGGAGTATGAAAATACTGAGTACTGAGCCACAGTAGGGAAAAGTATCTTCATAATTCCCTCTCCCTTTGAGCCCCATAAGAAGGTCTTGGCTGAGACATCTGAAGAAGACCTTTACCTAAGTCCCCAATTAAAGAGAACTAGGGCCAGGAACACAAACCTTCAAAAAGCATGACCAGCCAAAGGGGCCTGCAACTCCCTTCAGAGACTGAGCTGCACTGGCTGTGCACTGAGTCAGGTGTGAGGAAGGCAGCTCTCCCCCATGGTATCTGTCAGGTAGACCCTGTGCAATTGCTTACGATTGGACCAAAAAAAAAAATCACACATGGGATTATTGACCAGGTGCCAGACTCTTTAGGACCCAAGTCTCTTAACCACTAGAGCAGTGGTTCTCAAACTTTCTAATGCCGTGACCCTTTAATACAGTTCCTCATGTTGTGGTGACCCCCAACCATAAAATTATTTTCATTGCTACTTCAAGGCTCTACAGCAGCGGTTCTCAACATGTGAGTCACCTAAGACCATCGGAAAACAAGGATATTTACATTACAATTTATAACAGTAGCAAAATTACAGTTATGAAGTAGCAATGAAAATAATTTTATGGTTGGGGATCACTACAACATGAGGAACTTGTATTAAAGGGTCATGGCATTAGAAAGGTTGAGAACCACTGCACTAGAGCTTGTCTTTGAAAAAGAGAGAAAGAGAGAGAGAGAGAGAGAGAGAGAGAGAGAGAGAGAGAGAGAGCGCTTAATTTATTAATTTCTATCTGCCCTGAAAAAAAGTCTAGCACTGGACTTTGGTACATAGTACACATAATTAAAGAGAACTGAATTGAATTGCAGAGAGTAGAGTGGATAGTTGCTGAAATTCAACTACTAGCCAAAAATCCTGCTATAGTTTAACTATATTTCTTCCAAAAGAAATAAATCGATACTTCAGAAGCATAACTCATTAGTTCTCAGTAGATGTATTCAGGATCCTGCTAATGAGATCTCCTCAATAAATTCTAAAAATGTTTCAAGTAGTTCGTATTATGCTCAACTACTTCATTTATTACTTTTTCTACCTTGTCATTGAACTCATAAGTATGTCATCAATTATCATAAAATTCCAGATTATTTTCCTCTTTCAAGCAAACCAAGATGTCTAGACACTCAATAAATATTAATTAGTGAAGATGATGAAGGTTAACTTGATGTTTCTTTCCCCTAATTGTTTTTAACGACCTTTAGCATCACTTAGCATTTGATTTGAAAGTTTTGGAAGAACCCATTTCAAATCTATATGTTGTTGATTAATATTGTCATGCATTGCCGTCTTTCTTTGTCCAAAAGGCTTTGCAGTCATTAATTCCATATTCAGAGTGATGGGAACATTTCCAATGTACTCTGTGAATCCTAATGCATTAAACCCTTTTTGGACTGCTGAAATCAGGAGTTGCCAGAACAGCATTCTGTTCTGGGGTCACTCTCCTTCCTCTCCCTCCTTCAATAAAGCAGGGTTATGCAAAATCAGTTTACAATGTCAAAGTGAGATGTTTCTTTTATAGCTACCGAACAACAACACGAAACCCTATCTCTCCGTGTCTGGTTTCTCATTCTCCATATATTAACACAACATCCCTAAAGAGAGAAACTCTGGGAAGGTATCAAATGAGAATACAGGATGAATTTATACATATTCTAGAGGCCTGATGCATGAAGATTAGTGCAGGAATAGGCCTTCCTTCCCCTAACTGCCAGCATCAGCTTCCCTCTGACACCCGGGACCCGAATTTTTGCTCTGGCCTCCGCCTTCCACCTTCGCTCTGGCTGGAGCCACCTTCCACATTTGCTCCAGTCCTGCCACCCTCCTGTAGCTCTCTCCCCTCCCCCCCTCTCCCCATAGTAGGCATTCTGCCCCACCCCAGCCTCTCTGCGCCTGCTCACATGCTACCCAGAAGCCCAGAGTGGTTGGGGTGGGGCAGAATGCCTGCATCCTGGCTGGGCTTCTGCCATCTTTGTCATGTCAATTTGCATATTCCTCCTTATTGGCTGTTGGCACCATCATCTTTGTCATGGAATGATGGTCAACTTGCATTTTCCATCTTTCTTAGATAGGATATATTTTTAAGTAACCCGTCCTTTATAGAAGTTAAATGCTCTCTGGGATTTAACTTTCCTGAACTTTTCACTTAAATAAGCATAAACTTCTCTGGCTCTTTCTACCTCCATTCCCTCTCCCCCTCGCCCTCCCACCTACCACACACACACACACACACACACACACACACATACCATGGTCTTTAGGTCTTTAAGTAGCCAGACTCTCCAATGTGTGGAAATAACACCTGTTTAAAGTTGTTTTAACCTATCAGATAATCAGGATAAAGGTGCTACAATTATTGTCAAAACCAGTTTGGCTCAGTGGATAGAGCGTCGGCCTGTGGACTGAAAGGTCCCAGGTTCCATTCCAGTCAAGGGTATGTATCCTGGTTGTGGGCACATCCCCAGTAGGGGGCGTGCAGGAGGCGGCTGATCAATGTCTCATCGATGTTTCTAACTTTCTATCCCTCTCCCTTTCTCTCTGTAAAAAAATCAATAAAATATATTTTTTAAAAAAAGACTAAGCTTTAAAAAGGTGCTACAATTATTGAACAGCCGTTCTCTCTCATATAGTGTTCTTACTCTATGCTGTTCAGATGTCAGAAAATAACTCAATCAATACCCTAGTCCTGGGTTTCTACCTCCATTTGAGTTTTTAAAGCTTCAGGCTCAGTTTTTCTTAACAGATATTTACAATGAAATTTTACAAAGCAAGTTTCTAGTTTCTCCTCCAATCAGGCTTCTGTTAACTGCAACTTTTCTCCCTTATCTGCCCCCTTGTCTACTATGTAACAGACCCTTCTCCCCAAATAGTTTGTCTTCTAAGGTGCTATGGATTGTAACTTTGCTATATTATGATCACATAAACAAGATAAAAATAGGAAACCGATGATTTAGAGTAACTGAAGCAGCCACTGGCATTTCCCTTTTTAATTCATTCAGAAAGAACATGCACTGTGGCACCACAGTTGGGGTCCCTATTTTACGCTATGAAAAGAGGGCAGATGGAAAGTTCAAGGGAATAGTGTCTTTAGCTACATAAAGCAGATCATGTTATAATTTCTCCAAAGATGGGGTCTATGATTTTCTTCTCATTAAATTAGTTGACTGAAGCAAATCACAAATTTTAAGGGATTCAGATAATTATATAAGATTAGCACTGAAAGTCTGCATTAAGTTTAAACAGAAAAACTTCTGATCTTGGAGAACTCCTTTGATACACAAACTAGATCAAAACTATCTTCCTCTGCTCTTTTCACTCTGGGTAGAAGTTTGCAGATAGTAGAGCTACTTCAGATGATAAAGAATATTCCTTTATATTCTTAAAAATCAATGAAAAATGAGTTAAAATACCTGAGTTGTAATTTACAACCACCTTGGATCTGGTGCTGTAGATGACCAGTCTTTCTGAGCCAGAATTTCTCATTTGCAAAATAAGAATAAAGGCACCTTATTCACATGCTACTGTGCATAGCCCTTTATAAACTCCAAAAAGCTGCATAAATACAGCTTTTTACACTTAAATAAGCATAAACTTCTCTGGCTCTTTCTACCTCCATTCCCTCTCCCCCTCGCCCTCCCACCTACCACACACACACACACACACACACACATACATACCATGGTCTTTAGGTCTTTAAGTAGCCAGACTCTCCAATGTGTGGAAATAACACCTGTTTAAAGTTGTTTTAACCTATCAGATAACCAGGATAAAGGTGCTACAATTATTGCCAAAACCAGTTCCTTATTCACATGCTACTGTGCATGGCCCTTTGTAAACTCTAAAAAGCTGCATAAATACAGCTTGTTACACTTAAATAAGCATAAACTTCTCTGGCTCTTTCTACCTCCATTCCCTCTGGAACATTAATAGGAAGATCCAGGTACATTTCCAAACACATCATCACATAAAAAAATCTGGAACTATGGATTTGTGAGCCATAGTCAAAGCTCCTGACATAGGAAAGAATATATTTTCTGCATATAAGGCATATATGTTTCACCTTGAAAAGATAGTAAGAATTCCCAACCAAGAACTAAAATTCAACCTCATCATCAGGTATAAGTCCTGGTACACTGCCTTGTACACTAAGCAAAAGTAATTTTGACCAGAAACACAACAAAATAGATGATTTTGATATACACAATAATTACACTGGTCTCTAACATTTATGAAATGCTTACTCTGTGCCAAGCATTGTTCTAAATACTTTACTAGCTTTACCTAATTTAATCCGACCTGTGATGTAGGTGCTATTATTATGATTATTTTACAGATGAGACATGTAAAAGCTAAATAACCTGCCAGAAGTAATATAGAGGTACAGAGGTAACAGATACTTGAACTCATACTCTTAGCCACTTCTTTACTCTCCCTTCTTTCAAGATCTAGATAGTTAATTTTTCCAGAAATGTTTGGAAAGCCCAAAATCCTCCTAGGATTCCTGTAAAATATTGGGAGGGTACAGGGCATTAGACAAAGAGCACTTCTCTATAAAGATTCCCATTGGCTCTCATCTCCTGCTAATGATTTCCCTGTTTGGGACTACATCAGCCCAGAAGTGAACCCAGGCTATCTATAATTTTTCATGCAAAGACTTTTTAAAGATTTCTGGGGATACAGTTTACAGCCCAGTGTGGAAACAAGTTGAAATTTAATTTTTTTCTTAATTAAATTTCTTGGGTGACATTGGTTAATAAAAGTATATAGGTTTCAAGTGTACAATTCTATGTTACATCATCTGTATATTGCATTGTGTGCCTACTACCCAGTCAAATCTTCTTCCATCACCATATATTTGACCTCCTTTAATTTTTACTACTCCCAACCTCCTTCCCTCTGGTAACAACCATAATTTTTTTGAGTTTTTGTTTGTTTTTCTTGTTGTTCATTTGTTGTTTTCAGTTTTATATTCCATATATGAATGATATCATATGGTTCTTGACTTTTTCTGTCTGACTTATTTTGCTTAGTATGATATTCTCAAGATCCATCCATGCTGTCACAAATGGCAGTATTTCATGTTTTCTAATGGCTGAGTAGTATTCTATTATCATATATAATAAAAGCCTAATTTGTAAATCAACCAAACAGTAGAACGACCAGTGCTATGAGGGACAGACACTCAAAGCAGGAGCTGCCTCCAGGTAGTCAGTGCATTCCCTCGGGGGAAGGACTGCTCAGCCAGAAGCCAGGCTCACACCTGGCGAGCAGGAGCCTCTCTCACCTCTGCCACAGGCAGGCGGTAATAAGCAAGGGCTCCAGGACTGCTAGAGTCCCAAGTTGAGAGAGGATGCAGGTCTGGCTGAGGGACATCCTCTCCCCCCATCCAGCAATCTCACGTACCGGGCCTTAGTGTGTATGTGTATACATATATATATATTTAACATCTGCTTTATCCAATTATTTGCTGAAGAACACTTTAGTTATTTCCATGTCTTGGCCACTGTGAATAATGCTGCAATGAACAAAGAGCTGTAAATACCTTTGAGAATAAATGTTTTCAAACTTTTGTGGTAGATAGCCAAAAAAAGGGGGTTATTGGGTCATATGGTAACTCTATTCTTAATTTTTTAAAAGAAATTAGCTCATATCAATTCTTTTTTTATTTATATATTTTTATTGATTTCAGAGAGGAAGGGAGAGGGAGAAATAGAAACATCAATGAGAGAGAATCATTGATTAGCTGCTTTCCACATCCCCACACTGGGTACTGAGCCTGCAACCCAGGCATATGCCATGAGCAGGAATTGAACAGTGACCTCCTGATTCATAGGTCAAAGCTCAACCACTGAAACACACCAGCCGGGCTCTATTCTTAATTTTTTGAGAAATCGCCATACTGTTTTCATAATGGCTCTTCCCATTTACATTCCTACCAGCAGGAATGAGGTTTCTTTTTTCTCTACAACCTCTCCAAGACTTATTTCTTGTATTATTGATAATAGTTATTCTAACAGGTATGAAGTGCTATCTCATGGTAGTTTTGATTTGCATTTCTCTAATAGCTAGTTAAGTTGAAATTTAATTTTAAACAATTCTGTTTCCATAAGAATCCAGGCAATTTCTACAACTTGGGCTCTAGCCTTCTGCCTGATTGCGCAGCTGTCCTCTGTCTTTTCCCACTTCCTCTCCTATCTCAGGTCTCTTTACTCCCATCCTCAAATTCCTGTCCCATTCTGCTGTCTCTCGTTTCTTTAGTTCCCGACAACCCATAATTTCAGGATCTCATGTGTCACCCAGTGAGTTAACAAGATAGTTTCCTAATCAAAGACATCTCCCTCCCTATGAGAAATTACAAAGAGAACATTTTTACCTTGACATATATTCATTTTAATAAACATTTATTCTGGGAGGTAAAAACAGGGGATGGTAATACATAAAACCAGAGTGATTTTTGATATCATGAACTCTCATACTGCTAAATCCCTAAAGAATAATTAGTAGAGGAAATCAGAAACTCAAAGTCACTGTAATTATGAAGATCACATTTGCATAACTCATCTTAATCCATTATAAATTCATTACAGCAGAGGAGTACTCTCACACCAAAACATTAAAATATTCTGTTATTAGGAGAGAAAACAACTTGGTGACATGCCAGTATGCCATATTTTTTATAAACTATCTTCTTCACCCAAATATTCTGGCAGCTTCTCTGGCCCATGAGATATCCAACTAGAAGCTAATTCACTCCAGTTGTCAAAACAGTTGGCTTTATCAGCAGGATTCCTGGGTTGTAGACATTTGCTTTATGCTTTCTAACACAATCAATTACTTCCTCCTACTGTACTCCCACTTTGTTAATGAGTTCACAAAATTGTAATATAATCACAAACATACTGGCAAATTGAGTCTATCTCTTTCACTTGCCCACAACTACCACTTTTCATTTATTCTTTTATTCATTCTCTCACCAAATATTTATGGAGATCTTTCTTTGGTCAAAGCCTCAAAGATACAAGTGGGAAGAAGCATGGTGCCTATCCTCAAGGATCACCCAGTGTAGAATGGGAATCATGCTTTACAAATATGTTTAACCAAGAATTACAAATGATGTTATTCATTCACTGAACCCATGTTTTGAGGCTCACCAAATGTTCTAGGCATCTATCTTATATTAGCTCATTTAATCTTCACAACACTACCACTTTGAGGGGAACATCATTAGCCACATTTTACAGACAATATAGGTGGTAATCAGAGAGGTCAAGTAACTAGCCAACAGTAACTGGTAAATAGCTGGTAAGGGCCAAAGCACAGATCTGAAACCAGGTATGTGTGACTCCAAGTTCTTTGGAAATAAAGAGGAGGAGGTTACTAACTCTAGGCAAGCAGTAAAGGCTTTTTAAGGCAGCAAATATTTAAACTGATCTATAAGGAGTTCACTATCTAATAAGGGAAAGGATGGTATTTATGGTGGAAAGAACTATATAGTTAAAGGCTCAATTATATGTTGTGCCCAGATTCCATCTCATCATTCCACTTAAGTGGGAAAGTGATTAAGACCACTCACTCTACCTTCAATACTTCCAAGTTGACAGGATCCTCCTTGAGGGCAAGGGTCATGCCCTACTTATTTAGTGGTCCTCCCAGAGCCTCACGGCAATATCTTAAAGAGACAGTGCTTAATTATTGTTTGAAAAGTGAGTTAAAGAATGTACAGTGAGATGAAGGGAAGGGAAGAGAAGGGAAGGTGAAGGGAGGGGAGGGGAAGGGAAGGAAAGGGAGGGAAGGGGAGGGGAGGGGAGGAGGAAACATAACTACTTTTTATCATAGGTCATCTTATAGTGTTTATTTTCTAAAATGTTCTCAGGGTGTTCTTAAGGTGCTAAGTCAATTTTCTTATCAATCTCCTTTTGAGAGAAAATTGCAGTATATAACCTTAGCAACATGATTATACCTTTTGTGATGATCCAGCAGCCACAAGACTTGACATGCACTTTAGTCATTTCAGAAATAGTTATGTGTGTATAGCTCTGGCTAAAATGGTATCATTAGGTCCACAACAACATCCTTTGTTAATAATCAATTATAGTATTATACTTCTATAATAATGGCAATGATAGCTTGCAGTGTTTACAAAATTTACTTTCAAGGTAGCTATACCTTTGCCATCACCTCACCAAACCTTGTGAAATCTTTCACAGTTTAGGGAGCCATGATTCAGATATGTAAGCAATGGGCTCAGGGAGACCAAGCTCCAGGTCCAAACCCAAGACTCTCTATCCCTGGTCTAATGATCTTTCCATTCATTCAGTCTCCTTCTTGAGGAAGAAAAAAAAAATTCTTAGAGGAAATATATTACAGTGTTTCACTTTATCTCCTCTCTCCATCTGTTTCTTTTTTTTTAAATATATTTTATTGATTTTTTTACAGAGAGGAAGGGAGAGAGATAGAAAGTCAGAAACATCAATGAGGGAGAGCCGCCTCCTGCATGCCCCACAGTGGAGATGTGCCCGCAAGCAAGGTACATGTCCCCGACCGGAATCGAACTTGGGACCTTTCAGTCTGAAAGCCGATGCTCTATCCACTGAGCCAAACCAGTCTCAGCTCCATCTGTTTCTTTACACACATACTAATACATTTTTGTCTCACTTTGTAGGAATCTGAATTTGTTCTGAAGTACAACTTGCCTCTACCAGTTTTAACCCCATTCAGCCAGCGTTAGGTGGTCTCCTTATCATTTTGATATTAGTTGTTAAAGTGAGTCACAAGTGAGGTTGAGTGGTGTCTCATTCTGGCACTCCACCTGCCATCATGCTCTTATTATTAATTTTTATAATCCAAAGGGAATCTGTATTTTCATTCTGACATGAGTTAACTTTTACTATACCTCACAGTCATTCTTCTCATACATCTGCCTGGGCTTTTTGTTTTGGTTCTTTCTTCATACCCCTAAAGAGAAAATTAGTTTTGAGAAGTTTCTGGCTTATACCTAATCCTTCCTCAATCACACAACTATGGAATTGAAAGGATATTTTATTACACATATAAACCTTTTCAGAATTAACAAGCTATATGTAAGATTTTTATAAGTTGGATTAATTTATTCCTTCCTCATTTATGTTTTGAAAACCATCTTAGGATCTCTACTATCTCCCAACTATATTGGCGCTGTAGAAGATAAAAAACGCACCTGGTATCTGCAACTCAATCACACATTGGAAACGGTTGGGAGGGAGGTTAGGGAGGGAATAGAAGCAAGAAGAGAATATGTGATGAGTCACCTCATTAAACAGCAGCTGATGACCAGCTTGCATGGTTAAATACCTCAAAGGAGTTGAGTAGATGCTTCCCAAAGTCAGCCTCCAATAGTCTGAAAGTGAACAACCAAATAGCAGTTAAAACTGATGGGAAACTGATGGGAACACCCAAATAGCGGTTAAAACTGATGGGGAAACTACTACAGGCTTGAACACAACATAGATGGAGTTACTCATACAAATCTGACTTAGATAGGTGACCTTCTCCCCTAGATACAGCTCCTCCATATCATTTGTTTTATTTTTCAGTTCCAGCCAAAAGGTGGCCAACTTTCTTATAACACCAAGTCCACTCTGGTACTTCAAGGTACCATAACTTATTTTGCTTCAACAAAGAATTATAGAGAGTTAATTTATGCCTAGCATAGACTTAGGCACTGAGTATCAATAAGGTATAATCCTTGCCCTTGGGAGCATTCAATCCAACAGGGGAGACAGATATGTAACATCTGTGATTAGGGATATATTCAAAATATATTAACTATTCTCATACTATAGACACCAACCAGTTAAAAGGGATGTTGTTCAGTGCACATGAGCATGCCAGCCTCATGATAAGTACCACATGATAAGACCTGTGACAGAGGTCTCTAGAAGATTTAATGGGAACTCAGAAAACACTCAATTAACACTTAGCTCAAGCTACTACATGGTCAGAATCCTGGCCCTTTGAGAATTGTTTAGACAAACAAAGTGAATAATAATAAAGATAATGACAAAATTACATATTTAGTACATACCAGCTTTGTGTTTAAAACTTTCCAAGAGTTACATTATTTGATTCTCAGAGTATTACTTTTTAACAAATGAGGAAACTGGTTCTTAGTGATAACAAATGAATTAATTACTCAAGATCAGACAGGGTTTAAACAGGGTTTAAACTGTAATAATCTAACTCCAAAAAGCTTGCACTTATCCCTGAAATTTGAGGTGTTGGTGCTTCTAAAAAAAGGGGCGCAGGGAGGATGTCAAATTTAAGGATACACAGAGGCTAAAAGAGTTATTCAGAAAAAAAAAGCGGGTTTCTTATCATTTCCATACTGCAAAAGAAAATTGGGAATATTTTAGTAAAGAGAGATTGGTGAAGTTCTTATTCAAAAGGCCAAACTCAGGTCAACATAAGTAAAGGTAAATACCACGTAGGACAAAGCTAACAGTCACTTGTCTTAAGAACCCTTTAGAATGAAGGACAGGTAAAGAGAGTGAGCCATTAGGTAAATATTGTTCAAGGTGTCCACTGGGCATAAGAGACCCTCATCACAACTCTGAAGAACCTTGCTAAAAAGGTTAAAATAAAGCTGCCTTCTGAAACATGCTTCTGGATCACAGAAACAGTCCCCTGGTATGTCTTTTATCAGTTTCATGGAAACAGTCTTTTGCATCTAAACAGCTGATCTGTTCCCACTGCCTGATCTACACATAGAATCACACAATTTTCTCCTGTAGGCCTTTACAACCGAGGGTGGGGAAAGAGCTTTAATGTTAAGTCCAGGAGAACTATAGGTACTTGGAGGCAAAATAGCAGAACAGAAAAAAATAATTTTCCAGAAGAATTTCTGAAAGATACTTTTCATACTGAAGTTGCTAAGTAATAAGAGTGAAAATGTCACCAACAAAAATGACTTTTCGCTGAAACTGGTTTGGCTCAGTGGATAGAGTGTTGGCCTGTGGACTGAAAGGTCCCAGGTTCGATTCCAGTCAAGGGCATGTACCTTAGTTATGGGCACATCCCCAGTAGGGGTGTGCAAGAGGCAGCTGTTCCATGTTTCTAATTCTCTATCCTTCTCCCTTCCTCTCTGTAAAAAAATCAATAAAATATATATTTTTAAAAAAATGATTTTTCATGGTGCCCTTCCAAGAGTCTTATGTTCGCAGGATCACAGGTGCAAGGAAATTTATATCTATGGATTTAACAATAATAAAGTAAGGAGCAAACAGCTTCCCCCACTCTATTCTGTCCAAATGCAAAGATTTCTATTTGAAAAAGAGTAAGTCCAAAATGACAAGGTTAAGCGTATCACTGAGGAACAACTTACTGTTAAAAAAAAAAAAATGGAGCATTATCCAGAACAACCAATTCAATATTGAAGTATCTCATTTCTGGGTTCATTTTTCACTTCTTCCTTCTATAAAAACCAGAGAAAGAAACAGAATATATAACAACTTGAGTGATGGCAATGAATGTTTACAAAATATTTCTTTACTTCATTTAAACATAGTAGTACTATTATTTTTATTTCACAGTAGAAACTGTAATGTAATCAGGAGATTAAAAGGTTGAAATATCCAGAAAGACAGATTCAAGCCTTACTCAGGTCATCTGACTCTAAGTCTCCGTTTCTTTTCACTGTACTTTACCTAGATCTCTGAAGGCCAAAGTGAAAACCTTTGTCGCAAGTTAAATTTCTAAGATGGTTTATATTTTAAAAGAAACTTTCAAGTATGTTCAAGTGATTCCTAGATTTCTCAATGTCACAACAGCTACAGAGAGCAGGCAATATCTTTACCTAGCCAGACCTCTCTGACCTTTGAAGTCACCCTCTGATGGCTCACCTAGCTAACGAAGCAGAGTCTACCTCTTGTAATCCAGGAGGCTTACATTTCATCTCCATTCAGCAGTTTCAATGGCCTAGAAAATGATTCTCAAATGAGTACTTAAAAGACTCCTCTAGCAGCTCTCAGGAATTCTGGTTCAATCAATATGGGATATAACACAGGGATCCAGAATTCTTTTTTTTTTTTAAGAATCCTTTTTTTAAAATATATTTTATTGATTTTTTACAGAGAGGAAGAGAGAGGGATAGAGAGCCAGAAACATCAATGAGAGAGAGCCATCTATCAGCTGCCTCTTGCACGTCCCCCACTGGGGATGTGCCCACAACCAAGGTACATGCCCTTAACCGGAATCGAACCTGGGACCTTTCAGTCCACAGACCGACACCCTATCCACTGAGCCAAACCGGTTTCAGTGGATCTAGAATTCTTAACAAGCACCTTCAAGTAATTCTGATGCAGGATGTTATTGGATGTCTCAAAACTGGTAGGGATTGGGTAGAGGGTAAGGATTAGATGAGAGAAGACGTGACAGAGGTAGACAGAGGATTGGGTATGAAGAGCCCTCTAAGCTCTCCTCAGGGATTTAAACTTTATCCTAACAATACTTGAGGAATGATTGAGGTTTTTAAGCAGGGCCATCACATAATATATTTAGACTTAAGAAAGATCTTGACGATCTTTAGAGAATAGACTAGAGAGATCAAACACCAGAGGCAGGGAGAGCGGTTGGAGGCTGTTACAGCAATTTGGGCAGAAGAGGCTGGGAGCTCAGACTACAATAGTGGTGGTAGAGATGGAAAGACTTCAAGAAAAAATTAACACACATGAAGAGGCAACACACAATGAAAGAATTCAATAAAGTGGAAAAACATCTACCAGCAGAATGTCAACTGCTAGTAAGGATCTATCAACAAAAAGTCAGCATAACCCCAGTGATAGTCATCAACTCCAGGGGAGCGTTCCTCACCCAGAGGATTTCTTGATTGTGCAGCTTCCTTCACTCTGTCTCTTCAGGACACTTATTGTTCATGTTAACGGTGGGAACCTACTGCCTCTGATCATAAAAGGCTGTTGCTCAGTCTGGAATCTGGGCAATGACCATACTAACCGCAGCCGTATTTTTTAGCAGAAGCCTCTCGCAAGCAGTTTTATGATTCTCTTATCATGAAAGTCCTTCTCAGCCAGCCCGTATTCCCTACGTTGCACTTTGTTTATAGGCTCAGGTGCTGCCCTTCATTATAGCATCGTCACCCAGTCTGCTATAAAGCTTGGGAATGAACCAGTTCCTGAGTCCAACATGAAATATATTCAGAGAAACCTTGGCATGGATAGCCACATTTTAGTCCCTGGATTCTGTGAACAGCCTCTCATGAGCAATGTAAATCTCATTTGTGGATATATATATGTACACACACACACACACACAACACAACACACACACTGTGTGTGTGTGTAATATATATATATATATATATATATATATATATATATATATATATATATATAATGTATTTATTCTGTCCAATAATACTTTTAATGATATCATAAGCCATCTCCCTGAGGCTAGTACAAAAGGTCACAGGCTCAAATCCCACTGAGGTTGCCTCCTGATTAAATCCATTATATTTTTAGCCCACATGTATTCATGTGACTTTATTATTTTTCTAAGCAACATCAATCACAGTCTAATAAAGTGATGATCAATTCCTCTGTATCCAATTAAAGGAAAAAAATTACCAGGGAAATAAAGAGATGATACAGACTAAAAAGGAAAGGCAGGCAAATTCATTGAAATTGCCAAATAAGAGTGAAGAGGCCAGTTTTAAGAGAGCCAGAAGCCCCATTCAGACCAACTAACTCTTACCTCTGGGATGGGGCAAAGGTCTGCTTTAAAACCTCTACAAGTGTTCCTAACAGGGAGGGCTAGGAACTACAGTTCTAGGAAACGTAAGAGGTTTGATGAGGGTTTTTCATCATCCAAGAATCCCAATTGAACATGTTGTGTAACAAAGATTAATCCAAGCTACCTGAGCTTTCTTCCTCATACTAAAATGTCTACTTCTCTCTTAGCTGAACTTTTAAGGAAAAAAAAATGATTGCAAGACCCTTTTATTCTTCATTTTGTGTTTCAGAAATGAATAGAGCTTTATTGTTTAATCTTCGAAAAACAGACAATGTCACTTTTAGAAATGACTATAGCTTTGTTGCTTTTTTTCATTTTTTAAAAATATAAATCAGATCATGTCACCTCCCTGGAGACTCACTCCTTAGTGGGCAAAGGAACAAAGAGAAGCCATATACTGTTAATTTAAATGTTTAAACTGATAGATAAAACCAATAACTTGTTAAATAAGATATATTCCATATATTTTTGCAAATGTTTATGTATAGAAACAAAAATCAAAAGATATGTGTATAAATTTTACAGGATTAAAAGTTGGCAAAATATCAAAAATGACTGAATTTAATTATTATTACACACAGGTGAGTGTTAGTGATTGGCCAGAAATGTTTGCCTGAGCAATAAAATAAAGATATACATAGCTCATAAATTATTATTTATCAAATGAAATTTATTTTCTTACTTTTATTTCAGTAAAAATCAAAAATTACATTATCATAATTAAGATTTTTATGTAGTTTGTGTTTTATTAACACAATGTCAAATTAGATTCTCTATCTTGGGTTATTTTAGTTCTTAGTTTTATTTTAATTAATTTCAACTTGGAGAAACTTTCTCTTGCTAATATAACAACCAGAAAATTGGGAAAACAATTTGTAAAGCAACATTTAGATTAAAAAATAAGCCCCAAATTTTGCATATCATATTTAAATATTTAATAAAGTTATGCAAAGTAATTATTGTTGTTGCTAAAAGTACTAAAAATATTTTACTTTTGTCATATATATTACCATTTTATCACTATTTTCACACAAAACAATATCTAGAATCTGAAGAACCTGTATGAAGTGTGGACATGAGTGTTTGTATGTGTATGCTTTTGTGCACATGCACATGAGTGTGTAGTGCTTTGTGTATGACATATGTGGAACCCACTAAAGCATAGAGCCCAGGACTAGGCCTCATCTTACTCAGTCTAAAGGCGAAACTGCTTCTTTCTTATAACCCCTCAATGGCTTCCCTTAGAATTAAATCTAACTCTTCACCAAGGACCATGAGATCTTACTAGGTCTGGCTTCTGCCCAGCTGCTCTGAGCCTCAATCAGCCTCCCCACAGGCCCTCATTCATTCTGTTCCAACTACGGTAGTCTCGGATCTGCTCCTGGGACATCACAACCTCTTACCTGCACAACAACTTGCATTGCTATTCCCTTTGCCTAGCACAACTTACTTCCAACTCTGCATGGCTGAGTTCTATAGGTCCTTCAGGTTTCTGCTTAAGACAGACAGTATCTGGAGTAAGTAAAGGACAGGTTCTGGAGTTAAACTCCCTGAGTTCAAATTTGGCTCCACCATTTATCATCTGTGTGGTTCTGGCCAGTCTCCAAGTGTCTCCTTCTTCATTTGCAGGAAGGAAACAATCCTACTTTCCCACGGGTTAGTGTGTGCATTAAATGAGTTCATCTAAATAAAACTCTTAGGCCAGGCCTATCAGAGGAAGCATCCAATAAATCATAACTCCAGGAAGCAGAGAGGCTTTCCCTGACTGCTCAACCCATAGTCACCTCCCATGCACACACACCATTCCTTTTCTTTTTTTTTTTCATGGTATTTATCACTATCTAGTATTGCATTGTTTATTTTTATCACTGTTTATCTCTGTCTCCTTCCTCTGGATGCAAGTTCTATGAGAAATAAGCCTTTGCTGAAAGTTTACTGCTATAGCCTCTTATGTCTGGCACATAGTAAATAGGTATTGAATGAATTATTCTTTTTATTTTTAGAGACTGCCAACTTTCATCCAAATCAGAAATTACAGATTTGGGAAGAACATATTTACTCTCCTTTTCCAACTAACATTTCTCAAATTGTACTTGTTTATGATAGGTTAAGAGACATGTGTACAGGGCTATGGCATGCAAAGAGGAAAGTGACAAAGGCAATATGGAGGTTATGGTGCTGAAGGCTGCCAACCACTCTCCAACAATGAGAGAGATGTCCTTTAACAGTCCCAAGAGAAGTGGAATCTTTGCGTTATTCCAGTTAATTTAGTCAGTGTGGACTTCCCATCTGGCCATTGCTTGTTGTTCATGAACAAATTAACTAGTAAGTGACTATAAACATTGTCTTGTACAGTGCAGAGTCATAAAGTAGGGGAGGGAACTACTTCCTAAAGACAAAGCAAGAAACAGGGATCTTAATAGATCATCAAAATTTGTGAATAAACATCAACTATACCAGGGATGCCACATGAAATCGTGCCTTCTAAAATAAGTATAGAAATCCTGTTATCCTATACTTCAATCCATTTGTTTGCTATTGTGTTACTTTCCCCAGATTTCTTGAGAATGCATAACACTGGTATCAAGCCAGTGACAGTGAGAAAACAATGAATTCTAGCATATTTGGGTCATCTTACAAAACGCTATATCTTACAAATCCATGTAACTTGCCCATAAAGAAGTTGTTTGTTGCCTCTGCAATCAGATTTGGTATAGAACAGTGGTCGGCAAACTCATTAGTCAACTCTTTTGAGAGCTGAAAACTAACTTCTGTGCATGTGCCACGGAGTTTCAATCGCACTGTATGTGCGTGCTCACATGTGGTATTTTGTGGAAGAGCCACAATCAAAAGGCCAAAGAGCCGCATGTGGCTCACGAGCCACAGTTTGCTGACCACTGCTGTAGAGCATTGAACACTTGAACACCGACAGCAGCAAATCCAAACGAAGCACATCCAAACAAATGAATGTCTTTTAACTTAATAAATCTGAATGCTTTGATACTTGTTATTTATTATCTTCACTGGAGGCCACCTGAGGAAGGGCAGCTTCCTTTTTATTATCATTTTTTAAATTACAGTTGATTTTCAATATTATATTAATTTTAGGTGTAAAACATGGTAGTTAGACATATAGAACTTACAAAGTGATCCCTAATACCTACCTGGCACCATACATAGTTATCCCAATATTATGGATTATATTCCCTATACTGTACTTTACATCTCCATGAGTATTCTAAAACTGCCAATTTGTACTTCTGAATCCCTTCACCTTTTTTACCCAGCCCACAAAAAGATAGGCAGTAAACGCTCTGACATTGCACTTAGTAATTTTTTTGGATGTCTCCTCAAGCGAGGGAAACAAAAGAATAAAATAAACAAATGGGACCAGAGGGAAGAAGCACATGGATAATCTCTTTTCCCTCCAGTCCAGAGCCAGTGTCTGGCTATCGTGTGCAGCTGGTCTTGCTCAAGCCTAACCCGATTTCCCGTGATAACTCACAGAGAAACACAGGAAGTGATCCTCTCTGGATGACATCATCTCTCGTGGAACTTTTGTATGGAATTGTTGATTACATAAGACTCTAAAGTCCCATGTTTTCACATACAAAGCACTCACTTATTTACATTTCTTCATTCTTTTCTTAACTGGTTTTTCATGGTGTTTGTAAACTTGAGACATAACGTCTTTCTTAATGCAGAGGCAAAAACAACCTAACTCTTTAAACTTCCTTTATTCAGAATCTCTACATAGAAAGAATGTCTATCTTAGCTAAGTATAAAGTAACTTATCTATTATAGGTGAGATTATTCAATTTGATTAACTGTCTATTTATTTCTCTTTTGCTAACTTCCTTTTATAATTACGTTCCATGGGCTTCCCTCAAAGCATGAAACCTATCCTTCTGACACAAATAGGACCTTTGTACTAGCCACTGTTGCCAGTAAGGCCTCCCCAATGTCTCATTAGGGTTAGGCCTTCGGCAGCTGGTGCTGTCAATAATATTACTAGGTGAAACTCTCGAAGTTTCATTTATGTTTTTCGGGTTTTTTTGGTCTAACCCCTCTAATCCAGGCATTTGCAAGCCAGCCATAACAGAAGTATCCACTGAGCATTCTGCAGACATTAACTAATTCATTTGCTACACTTTTCCCTTTGGGGTACTAGCATGTAATAGAATACCTGTCAGTATGCTCTTACAGAATTACAGGAACATTTTTGGCAGAATACTAGTATTGTGCCTTGATAATTTATTGAAATCACAGGCTATCAGATATCCTACTCTGGATAATACCTGAGTGTGCTATTTTTAAATTTTTCAAAACATCAGAGAAATTGAAGGAATAGTATAAGGATCATCCATATACCTTCCCTCTAGATTCACCAATTTTAAATATTTTTTTCTCATTTGTTTTCTCTCACTCTGTGTGTTATGTGACGGGTATACCACTTGAAAATAAATTGAAAACATCATGATACTTTAATCATAAGTATTTTAGCATTTATTTTTTTTAGTGATCCCTAATAAACCTAGTACCCACCTGGCACCATACATAGTTATCCCAATATTATGGATTATATTTCCTATACTGTACTTTACATCTCCATGAGTATTCTGAAACTGCCAATTTGTACTTCTGAATCCCTTCACCTTTTTTAGAATAGAAGCATTCTCCTACATAAGCAATACCATTATTGAACTCTTATGTATTTAACTTTGATATACTATGATCAAACATATAGTTGATGGTTAAATTTTTCTGAATGATAATAAAGTCATTGGAGTGTTTTTTTTCTTCTTTTAACCCAAGATCCAATCAAGGATGCTACACTGTATTTTGTTACCATGTCCTTCTAATTTCCTTTCATGTAGAACAGTTTTCTCCATTATCTCCCTCCCACTCTGTTCCCCTACCTTTATTATTATTACTATTTTTTGGTCTTTTATCACATTGATATTTCTTAAGGAGCCAGGTTATTTGTTTTGTAAAGTGTTTTATAACCTGGATTTTGCAGATCATTTCCCTCTGATTCAATTCAACTTAAACATTTTTTGTAAAGATTTTGGCAACATTCTGTAAGTTATGTTGTATCATCCCCATTACATCACATTAGGAAATATATAATATCTCATTATTAATGATGCTAAGTTTGATTGTTTCATTAAAAAATTGGCAATATTTTTTCATTGTAAAGGTACTTTTGCCCTTTATAATAAAGAAAATAATAAATGACATTTTGAGATTATCTGAATTTATCTATACATAAGTATGCATGCTGTATGTATGTCTGATGAAGGTGCAGAGATTTTCCATATATCGCCTCCCCCCATACATGTACAACCTCCCCAATTTCAACACCTCCCTCACCAGAATGGTACATTTGTCGTAACTAAGGGATTTACATTCACATAATCACCCAAAGTCCATAGCTTACATTACAGTTCATTCTATATATTCCATAGGCCTAGACAAATGTGTAATGACAAGTGTCTACCATTATAGTATCATGCAGAGTATTTCACTGCCTTAAAAGTCCTCTGGGCTCTGCCTATTCTTCGCTCCCTTCCCACTAACCTTGGCAACCACTGATCTTTTTATTGACTCAAGTTTTGCCTGTTCCAGAATGTCGTATACTTGTAATCATACAGTATGTAGCCTTTTCAAATTGCTTTCTTTAATGTGGTGATCTGCATTGAAGATTCCTCCAAGTCTTTTTATGACTTATAGTTCATTTAATTTTAGCACTTAATAATGTTGCCTTGTCTATATGTACCAGTTGGAACTTAATGATTCTTTTAAAATTCAATGTTACAATCCATTACTTTATCTTTTTTTATGCTCATCTTTTCACAAATGTGGTCAGAGGGATCCCCTTAAAGCTAGTAAAATTATAACTTTACTACATTGTTATGTATTATAATTCATTATAAGTAAGCAGTTATGTTGCCTTAAAATAATGGTTTAACCTCCAGTCCCTCCTCATTAGTAAATTATTAATATAACCCTAATACTCTCCAACCACTCATCTTCTGCAATCATCTTTTTTATTATTCAAAAAAATAATTTACATTCTCACCCCACAAAAATTGTAGGAAATCTCCAGTATTTTCAAAGGTTTGGGGCAGGGAGTGGGAGAAAGTATCCTCTGGTTCCCTATCAATTCTCATGGCCAGCCCAATTGCCCATCACCTCCCACCAACCCAATGCCACTTATGCGTTTTGCCATCCTGCTCTATTTCCTGGAACCATCAATTCAGTTATTTCTTCTCTTCTCAAAACGTTGCTCTCAAGAGTAATCACAACACCAGGGAGGAAGTGACAATATTCCACATCAGATATCTGTGCTCTAGTCCTCCTCTCAGAGCTCCCTTCTTAGGCTGTTCATTGCTTTCATTCATTTTACTCAGTCTACCATACCTCCTTTCTGCATTGTCTTCATTTCTAATACAAGCAGCAGGTATCATGCAAATGCAATGACCACAGTAAACACTGCATGTATAGTCTCAGTCTAGAGTCACTTAACAGACAGTTTTAAAGTAAATCAATAACATCATTTTCTTCTTTACTTCAATTATCCTAACTATCCTTTCAAACACATCCTATCTCCTCACCTTGGCAACCCATCTTTGTATGATTCAGTAGAGGCCCTCCTGGCACCATGCCTCTGGCTAGTCCCAGATGGCCATTCCTCCTGGCTCTCTCCAACCTCAGGTTAAGACTCTTAGCAGCCCTTCTTTTGGCCACCCACTCCTATGGCCACCTGTCTTATGGTCAGCAGATTGACAACTGCACTGGACCCACTTCCTTCATACTGACAGTTGCATTCTCCATTGGGACCTAATGAATCATCTGATTCTTTGAGGACAGAAAGGGCTGTTGAGTTACAACTGCAATTATGCATCAGAATGTTCCAGCTCCCAAAGGAGGAAGGACACGGGGAATATTATTCTTTCTAGGAAATACACATATAATGAATATATGGGCACAATGCCTTACTTCAAAAATCATACATATTCTCACACTTTCTATTTATGTTACTCCTGCCTATAGCACTTAGAAGAGGGAAGTGAATACAAATTGCCATTAAAGAGAAAAGGTAGTCAACAGTCTAAGTAGCAATTTCCTGAGTCATTGTGAATTTTCTACCTCATTTGCTGCACATACCCTGGCTGGATGCCATAGCAGTGAGAACCTTCAGCCAAACAATTATGAGCAAGACTAATGACCAGGAAACAGAGGTCAGGCCTCAGCCTTCAGCCTAAATTGCACTGGGCTGCAATGATATATATATAAAACCACCATTAACTAATTGTGAATCCATTTATTGTTAGGAGACTTTTAATAAGTAAGTACAACCAAGGGGTTGAGAAGGGATTAATCAATAGTACCATATGTGGTAGATAGAATAATGGCCATAGGAAAAAAAAAATCTATGTCCTAATTTCTGGAACCTATGAATATGATACCTCACATGGCAAGAGGGACTATGTTAAAGATCTTAAAGTAGGTAGGTTATCCTGGAATATCCAAGTGGGTCCAATGTACCACAAGAGTCTTTAAGAAGGTTAGAGTCAAAGATCTGAAAATGTTAAATCATTGGATTTGAAAATGGAGGAAGGGACCAGAGCCAAATAATGTGGGTAGCCTCTAGGAGTTGAAAAGGCAAGGAAAAGGATTCTCAGCTTCTGTGGAACCTCCAGAAGGAATGCAGTCTCATTTTAGCCCAGTAAGACCCATTTCAGCTCTGATGTCCAGAATTGTAAGATAATAAACTTGTCTTAAGACTCTAAATTTGTCAGTGTATCAATAGGAAATTAATGCACCTTTCTTCCCTAATTGAGTGCTGAACAAATTAGGAGAAAGGCATCACCTTTATTGCTGATAAAGCTGATGTTGAAAATGTGATTCTGTTATATAATAATGAGGCCTCCCAAATCAAATCCCAGATTAGACAGACTTTACCACCAGCCAAGTGCCACGTGGGACACACCACCGTAATATGCAGAGGGAAGCTCAAGACATGCTTTTATTTGGCAACTAGACTTCAAAGAGAAAAAGGGATAAAACTGGGCATCCCTAGATTCTCATCTCAAATGCCCCCATCAGATAATCACTCTTCTCCCCTGAGGGAAAGTAAGTGAGGAAGAAGACTAGAGCTAATGGATATCCTTCTGTATGGAAATAAGAGGGAAAGGAAATAAAGTTTTAATTTACTGCACATCCCAGATACTTTCTCAGGACATATTACTCTCTGGGTCATACATTATTCAGATATATATTATATTAGAGGTGTTAAGCTCATTGCTCTGGAGTCCATTTGCCTGATGCACATTCTTGCTTCATCATATCTTAACAATCTGCTTACTTACTCTCTTTGTGTCTCAGTTTCCTCATCAGTTAAAAAAGTCAAGGAGAACAAGAAGAGGATTATGATACATAATAACATTTCATAATTTTGAAATGGAATTAAAAAAATAATGGATGTAAAGTATGTAGTACAGTGTCTGATATACAGCATGCATTAAAAATACTATTATTTGTCTAAGTACCATTTCTACATATTTCCAGAATATTTTTATTTAAGAATTAAAGAATTATGACAGAGATTATGATGCTTGTTCTGAACCAGAGATTGTCCTCTGGGGGACATTTGGCAATATCAGGAGATATTTTTGGTTGTCATTATTGGGAAGTTCTACTAGTATCTAAGGGTGGGGGCCAGTGATGTTGCCAAACACTCTAAAATGCATAGGGCAACCCCCACAAAAAGAGCTAATCAGCCCAAAACGTTAGTAGTGACAAGGTTAAGAAACTATATTAGAAATCATTGGAATTGAGTTATATAACAAAAAGAATGTTTTTATTTGTATTCTATTTATTAGCTAGATAGATATATAATTTATAAATAAAATTCTAAAATACACTATAAAGCCCTGAGATACAGTGAGAGGATGGTGGAACAGTTAATTTTTTTTTTCAACTAGCAATAATATTGCCTCAGATAAACTTCATTGGCTAAAAAGATAATCTTTTGTTGGGTTTTCTTCTTCCTTGAGTTTTTCCTTCTTTCTTTTTTTCCTTCCTGCTTTTCTTTTCTCTTCTCTCTCTTTCTCTCCTCATTTTATAAAGAATAAGAATGTTCTTTGTAATTTGTTCCCTGAAGAGTCAGAATTCAACCCCAGTGTTCTACTCCCACACCTAATTATGAGTATTTTTAAAGTTTCCCCATTATAATGCTCCTTTCTCTTCCACATCTGCCTACAGAAATTCTGCCCAATGAAGGTTTCTAGCATATGTCTATGGAGAGCCTCAAATGACTATGTGCAATCAGTTTAATAAGTTTTTTCATTATATATTTTCTCAATCAAGAGAGATAAAAATATTCCTATAATCTCTGGTATGGGTGTCTCCTTAAAATTTTGAATGTAATGCTGGAGAAGGCTAGGAATCTTTTTCAATATGTTAAATGTAATTAAATTATTATCTTTCTTAGACTCTTTTATGGCCTCCCGCCATATTCCACCATGATCCTCAAAATGCCAAATAAGTCATAACTGGTTTGGCTAGAGCATCGGCCTGCGGGCTAAAGGGTCCCAGATTTGATTCCAGTTAAGGGCATGTACCTTGGTTGTAGGCATATCCTGGGGTGGAGGGGGGAAGGGATGTACAGGAAGCAGCTGATCAATGTTTCTCTCTCATCAGTATTTCTAACTCTCTATCTCTCTCTCTTCCTCTCTGTAAAAAAATCAATAAAATATATAGATATTTTTAAATACCAAATAATTTGAATGCTTACAGTGGAAAAATCTTTGGATAACTTCCTTTCAATGTGACTTATTTAGCATAAGAGAGAGAGAATCCTCATTTTTCCTATGCTTAATTCTGAATCTGCTCCTTGCCCCAGCCCTAAAGGACTCATCTATAAATCTTAGCATAGTGTCTTACCTGGTCTAAATGGACAATTTGTTGCCTCATTTGGTACATTAATCTGCCATGGCAGTGAGACCCTTTAGCAAAATAATTACAAGTGACACTAATGACTAGGAATCTGAGAATGAGTAGCTAGCAAAGGCCACCCTACATCCTGAGCACATAATTATATGAACTGATATTCACAGATACTTTGGTTTTATTACCTGAAGGAGAAGGAGAAGGAGAAGGAGATGCTTATCTGAGAGTACATAATTAAAAGTGGCTTGGATTAGGGAGAAACCAAGATGGCAGCATAAGATATAAACCTGTATGCACTGCCTCTCATAACAACATCAAAACTACAACTAAAAGACAAAACATCCATCACCCAGAGCCATGGGAGAGCTGGCTGAGTAGAAGTTCTACAATTAGAAGGAAAGAGAAAAGAGCATTGAGAATGGATAAGACCTGCACAAGTGCAGAAAAGCACAGGTACAGAGGTGAACAAATGAGGCTGGTGGCTGTTTTTTTTTTTTCAATCTAAAGGGAGACACAAGCTCCCGACTTCTATGAACTCCAGTTTCCAGTGAGACTCTGGGAACCCAGACTCCTACAGGGAGAAGCGGGACTGTCTGCCATCAGGTCAGAAAGTGAGGGTGGTTTTCTTGCAGAGGCCCAAGCAGGAATCATTTTTTACTGTGCTGGGGCAGAGACAAGGAGGGGATAGGAAATGCAGAGATGCAGAGAGGGCTGACTGGCAGCCATCACTGTTTGCCACACTCTAGTGAATCCCTGAGACCCTGCCCCACCCAATTTACAAACCCACCCAAACTGTGCCCAGCAGCATTTGCATATGAATGTCCTGCCCTATGGCAGCTTAATCTAACAAAATGCAGCTTCGTCAGGCAGCTCTAAAATTCCCAAACCCCAAGCAAAGAGGAGAAATCTGCAGATATCGTTGTAGCTTCTGCTGGGTAGCCTCAGACAGGAGCTGACCTGCACCTCCTGGAAATCCAGGAGCCAGTGTACCTAGTGGTCAGTGTGAGACAACCCAGATTTCAACTCCTCACATCCATAAGTGACACACTCAAGAGGCAGACTGGACAGAGTTCAAAACCACAGTTATAAGTTTACTCAAGAATCCTCTAGAAACCTTTGAGAAACTTAGTGAGATCTTTAAGGATCTTAATGAGAATGCCAAGAGAAAAAGAAAAAATACCAGTCAGAAATTAAGCATATACTGTCTGAAATAAAGAATATACAGAAATTCAACAGTAGACCAAAGGACACCAAGAATTAAACCAAAGATTTGAAATATGAGGAAACAAAAACCACCCAACCAGAAAAGCAAAAAGAAAAAATAATCCAAAAATATGAAGATAGTGTAAGAAGCCTCTGGAACAACTTTAAGCATACCAGCATCTGAATTATGGGGGTGCCAGAAGAAGAGAGAGACCAAAATATTGAAAACTTATTAGAAGAAATAATGACTGAAAACTTCCCCTACCTGGTGAAAGAAATAGACTTACAAGTCCAGGAAGCACACAGAACCCCAACCAAAAGGAATCCAAAGAGGACTACACCAAGACACATTATAATTAAAATGCCAAGGGCAAAAGACAAAGAAAGAATATTGAAAGCAGCAAGAGAAAAGCATTAGTTAGCTACAAGGGAGTACCCATACATCTTTCAGCTGATTTCTCAACAGAAACTATGCAGGCCAGAAGGAAGTGGCAAGAAATATTCAAAGTAATGAATAGCAAGAACCTATAACCAAGATTACTCTACCCAGCAAAACTATTATTCAGAACTGAAGGTCAGATAAATAGCTTCATAGACAAAAAAAAAGAAAGAAAGAAAAAGCTAAAGGAGTCCATCACCACAAACCAGGATTATATGAAATACTGAAGAGGAGGAAGAAGAAAAAGGTAAAGATAAAAATTATGAACAACAAAGTGACAACAAATACACACGTATCAAACAAGTGAATGTAAAAATTAAGTCAATAAAAAATTTGATGAAAGAATCAACTGTTGAATATAATAGAATCAGGGGCATAGAAAGAAAACAGACTGACAATTTTCAGGGGAAAGGGGGTGTGAGGGGTGTGGGAAGAGATTGGACAAAAATCTTACACCTATGGATGAAGACAGTGGCGGGAGGTAAGGGCATGGGGTGGGGTGGGGGGAATCAGGTGGAGTGGAGCTATGGGGGTGAAGGGAGAAGAGGAACATCTGTAATAATCTAAACAATAAAGATTTATTTTAAAAATAAATAAATAAAAGTGGCTTAAATAATAGGGCTTATTAATTCAACTAACAAGAAGTCTAGAGGCAGAGCAATTCCATTATTGGTGTAGTAGCTCAATGACATTATGAAGGACACATGGTTTCTTCCATCTTTTCTACCAGTCTCATCTGGTTGGCCCTTGATGTCAAGTTTTTTCCTTCATGGTTCAAAACCACAACATCACAGTCACATCCAAAGGCAAAAGAAAAAGACAGTTTCTTCTTGCCCATCTTTTATTATTACTAAGAGGATAATATTTTCAAGAAGTCTCTCCCTGGAAACTTCTCAGAAGTTTTTCTCAGGGACCACTGACAAGGATAGATCACATAGCCATGCTCAAGCTACAAGGAGGCAGGGACAATACACACTGGAACTTTTCATCTCTACAGTGAAAAATAGGCCCTTCCAGCAAAGAATGAGGTACCGGCCCCAGTGAGAGATAAGGAATAGAGAGAGAAGAGTGAGTACTTCCCACCCTGACCCAGGAACCAGGAATGGCCCCTTATAATAGGGCTATAAGTGCAAGCTGATGGGCATATATAGACTTTAAAATCACATCTACTGTTACTGTAACACCTACATTAGTTCCAATTTCTCACCCAAACCTATTCCTACCTTTTAATCCAATGATTCCCTAAGATTCTTATGGAGTGCATTCTGTGTGTGTGTGTGTGTGTGTGTGTGTGTGTGTGTGTGTGTGTGTGTTTCAAGGCAAATCAGGGTACAAAAAGAGAAAATGCTAATAAGAAAATATTTTAAAATGTGATACCACTTGAGATACTATCAAAGCTAATAGTTGGGTGTATATTTCTTTAAACACTCTTTATCAATATATACATATACATTTTACCAGGTATTTTTCTTACAGCATTTTCCTCCATTGCTGCACACACAAAAACACAAAACAAATTACTGTGCCTAACTTTAAAAGTTGAACATGGGAAGCAAATAGAACTATTTATAAAGTAGCCAATGCCAACTGATAAGCAAAGATAATAGGAAAAATAAATAGCTTGGAATAGTGTGAATTTAGAGTTAATTCATCACATTTATGTATCAGTAAATGTGAGGCCACATAGTATTTGGCTGAAATGTGATGTTTGGTGAAATTAATTTCCAGCCCAACATTTGAAACAATAACACCATTAGTTTTCCATGCATATCCAGGTCTGCTTTGACTATTATAGGCATAAATCATTTCTTCTGTACTCTGTTGTGAATAATGCTGCAGTGATAAAAGAATTTAGTGTGTAAAATGTTCCAGATTGCAAAAATATTCACATAAATAGCAACTTCATCTTTCAGAGCTTTCTTTGAGCTTGTATCACTGGTAACATCTTCATATTTCTTCTACAAAGTTTTCTTGAGTAGCAAATATAATAATTTTAAATTAATTAGCATCCCAGAAACATTTTTCTTGCACTTCTGAGAAATACCTGCCCACATCTCACACATCACAGTTGTCCTGAATAGAGTAATTTTGACCAGCTATCATGATGTTAACTTTTTGATGCAGCTGTGTGGCCATGAAGATGTGTTAATACTGTTTAAATCCCAGCTCTGCTGTTTATTAGATGTTTTCTTGTGAGATACAACTTAACCTTTATAGTTTCCACTTTCTCACTTGTAGAATGGAAATAATAAAATACCTGCCACAAGGGCTTGTGGCAAGGATTAAATAAAATATTAAGTGCTTGTGTAATGGTTGGGATATAGTTGCTCAATAAATAGTAGCAATGACGAAATTAATGGTGGTGGTATTGATGATGGTGATGTGAAGATGCACCAAGAGCATGAGCTAAGTAGGAATAAGATAAGGCACTCCCTTTATCTGAGGGTCTAATACATGGTTTCCTAGGTAAAAATATGTCCAATAACCTTAATTTTAAACTTCCAGAATTAAGCTTAGGAAACTAAATTTACATAAATTGCAGCATCAAAAGAACTTAGTAATAAGAGTACAATCAGGGACTCAATAGTGACACTTATTGATCAAATATGATGCCACAGATCAGGTGTACTTCTTCAACTTAATGAGTGGATTATTTTTTAATGTATTGGTGACTCACTTCTGCCAGGTATTTTGCTAGGTGTTCCTGTTTTTGCCTTGGTATGCCAAAAATTGTAGACACTACTGATAAAGCATCAGAGTATGACCACTGGTAAAAAGAAATGTTTATGGAATAGAGGTGGGCATATAGAAAGGGAAAAAATTAGTTGTGAGGAAGAGACTGTAGTTTGGTAAACACTGCAAACTGATGCACTAAAACAAAGATTAAATAAGGAACAACTACAGTTCCCAGAAATCCTGTGAAAACATTGCCATCAGTATACACTGAGTGTTAAGAACACAAGTGGCCGCTTAAAAAGCTTCTTCAGAAGCAGGGGGAACTTTACCTGTACGAGATAAAACTTGCTATGGTAGCATGTCCTGGGAAGGAAGACATTGGAGTAGAACACGTCTGCTGTTGATTCTGCAGTGCTACTCTACGACTATGTCTGCCCATCTCCACTCCACACTGCCATCCCTAGAGAAGAGAGAAGAAAAACAGTCACGTATTTCTTAAATTAAACACAACAAAAAATTAAATCAGAGGGTAAAGGGAACGTAATTATCTTGAGAGGCAGGGATTTGTTAATCTCACATGAAATTGTACAGCTTAAGAAAGAAGGTGCAACTACAAATTATCACTCTACGAAAAAGAATATGAAAGCAGCCAATAACTTGGATCTGTTGATTGAATTTAAAGTTGCTTTTTCTCTAAAATCCCTGTCTAAGGTCATCTTCAATGTGATTGATCTGGCATCTGAGTACCCATGATCATGCATATGCAAGTGGATATAAAATGTTTAACCAGCAGCTTATGGAAGAACATTTGTCCACAGTGTTTTGAAATATATAAATCTATTCTGCATAAAAAAAATTGATGCACATTGGGCACTCTTGTCCACAAATGTAGGTCTGGTAGGCTTAGTACAAGGTATAGGTTAAAAATTGATTTTGGCTCAGTGTAACCATTTAGCATATGTCCATTTGCCTCCTGTGCTAGTATCATAGCTTATGCAACAGATGAGGCAGTGTGGGACTGAAAACCAAAGAATGATCATGGCTTATATTAATGTCCCACAAACACCACTTTGAAAAAGTGTTAACACTCATTTTTTTCAGATAAATTTGAAGTTTTGCATTTGCTTTAAGGCTACTTTGTTTTTGAAATAGGTATAAATTCTCAATTTTTTTTAACTCAAGAGTATATAAAAAGGGAATTTTGAACCTTGGCATTCTTGCCTAAAATTATCAGGTTAAGGTAATATTAAATTTGAATTAATATATATACAAATTTCAGACTGAGAATTTATATGGTGACTTAAAAGTTTTTCAGATCAAGATTCATAAGGAAGTTTTTAAAAAACTAAGTTTGATAAGTGAATGAGCACAAACCCATGTGCACACACCCATGCACAGTCACTCAACATCAACCACAGACTGATCAGTTCTCTCTAGGATAGGACCCCTGTCAAAAAGAAGGAAATAGTCCAGCTGGTGTGACTTAGTGGTTGAGCATCAACCTATGAACCAAAGAGGACATAGTTTAATTCCTGGACAGGGCACATGTGCGGGTTGGGGGCTGGATCCAGAGTAGGGGGTGAGCAGGAGGCAGCCAATCAATGATTCTCATCATTGATGTTTCTCTCTCTCCTTATCCCTTCCTCTCTGAAATCAATAAAAATATATTTTTTTATTTTTTTTATTTTTTATACATATCTCCCCATTGCCCCCCCTCCCTCCCAGGCATACCCCAACCCCCAAGTGTCTATGTTCATTGGTTATGCTTATATGCATGCCTACAAGTCCTTTGATTGATCTCTTATCTACCTCACCTAACTTTAATCTTCCTGCTGTAATTTCAGAGTCTGTTTGAAGCTTTACTATCTCTGTATCTATCCTTTTGTTCATCAGTTTATAATGTTCTTTATTATCCACAAATGAGTGAGATCATGTGATGCTTCTCCTTCATTGAATGGCTTATTTCACTAAGCATAAGGCTCTCCAGTTCCAACCAGGTTGCTGCAAATGGTAAGAATTCCTTCTTTTTAATGGCAACATAGAATTCCATTGTGTAGATGTACCACAGTTTTCTGATCCACTCATCTGCTGACAGGCACCTAGGCTGTTTCCAAATTGTAGCTATTGTAAATTGTGCTGCTATGAACATAGAGGTGCATAAATCCTTTCTGATTGGTGTTAGTAATTTCTTAGGATAAATTCCAAAGAGTGAGATTACAGGGTCAAATGGGAGATCCATTTTTAGTTTTTTGAGGAAACTCCATACTGTTCTCCACAGTGGCTGCACCAGTCTGTATTCCCACCAACAGTGCACAAGGGTTCCTTTTTCTCCGCATCCTTGCCAACACTTGTCCTTTGTTGATTTGTTGATGATTGCCATTCTGACAGGTGTAAGATGGTATCGCATTGTCGTTTTGATTTGCATCTCTCGGATGATTAATGACTTTGAACATGTTTTCATGTGTCTCTTGGACTTCCTTCTGTCGTCTTTTGAAAAGGTTCTATTTAGGTCCGTTGCCCATTTTTTTATTGGATCCTTCATCTTCCTTTTATTAAGTTGTATAAGTTGGCTGAAGATTTTGGAGATTAAACCTTTATCAGTGATAACATTTGCAAATATGTTCTCCCATAAAGTGGTCTTTCTTGTTGTTTTGTTGATGGTTTCTTTTGCTGTGCAAAAGCTTTTTATTTTGATGTAGTCCCATTTGTTTATTTTTTTCTTTAGCTTCCATTGCCTTTGGAGCAGTATCAGTGAAGAAGTTCTTTCAGCATATATCTAAGATTGTGCTGCCTGTGGATTCCTCTAGTATTCTTATGGTTTCCTTTCTAATGCTTAAGTCCTGTATCCACTTTGAGTTTATTTTTGTATTTGGTGTAAGTTGGTGGTTCAGTTTCAATTTTTTGCATGTATCTGTCCAATTTTCCCAACACCATTTATTGAAGAGGCTATCTTTGGCTCCATTGAATGTTCATGCCTCCTTTGTCAAATATTAATTGAGCATAGTGGTTTGGGTGGATATCTGGGTTCTCTATTCTATTCCATTGGTCTATATGTCTGTTCTTGTGCCAGTACCAGGCTGTTTTCAGAACAGTTGCTTTGTAGTATAGCTTGAAGTCTGGTATTGAGATCTCACCTACTTTATTCTTCCTTCTCAGAATTGCTGTAGCTATCCGTGGTCTTTTTTTGTTCCAGATGAATCTATGAAGAATTCTTTCTAGGTCTGTGAAATATGTCATTGGTATTTTAATGGGTAGTGCGTTGACTCTGTAGATTGCTTTGGGTAGTATGGACATTTTAATGATGTTGATTCTCCCAATTCATGAGCATGGTATGCTCTTTCATCTGTTAACATCTTCCTCTATCTCTTTTTTCAGTGTCCTGTAGTTTTCTGCATATAGGTCTTTTACCTCTTTAGTTAGTTTTATTCCTAGGTATCTTAAATTTTTTGGTGTGGTGGTAAATGGGATTGCTTTTTTAGTCTCTCTTGCTGTAAGTTCACTATTAATGTATAGAAATGCCACAGACTTCTTAGCATTAATTTTGTATCCTGCTACATTGCTGAATTCATTAATTAAGTCAATTAGTTTTGGAATGGAGTCCTTTGGGTTTTTTATGTACAATATCATGTCATCTGCAAATAAGGACAGCTTTACTTCTTCTTTTCCAATTTGGATGCCTTTTATTTCTTCTTCTTGTCTAATTGCAATGGCTAATAATTCCAGTACTATGTCGAACAGGAGAGATGAGAGTGGGCATCCCTGTCTTGTTCCTGTTCTTAGGGGAAATGGTTTTAGTTTTTGCCCATTGAGTATGATGTTAGCTGTGGGTTTATCATATATGGCTTTTATGATGTTGAGGTATGATCCTTCTATTCCCACCTCGCTGAGAGTTTTTATCAAGAAAGGGTGTTGGATTTTTGTCAAATGCTTTTTCTGAATCAATTGATATGACTATGTGATTTTTATCTCTCAATTTGTTTATGTGATGTATCACATTTATTGATTTGCAGATATTGTACCATCCCTGCATTCCTGGGATGAATCCTGCTTGGTCATGGTGTATGATCTTTCTGATGTACTGCTGGTTCCAGTTTGCTAGAATTTTGTTGAGGATTTTGGCATCTATGTTCATGAGAGATATTGGCCTATAATTATCTTTTATTGTGTTGTCTTTATCTGGTTTTCGTATTAGGGTGATGCTGGCTTCATAGAAGGTGTTTGGAAGTGTTCCTTCTTCTTGAATGTTTTTGAATAGTCTGAGGAGGATAGGTTGTAATTCTTCCTTGAATGTTTGGTAAAACTCTCCTGTGTAGCCCTCTGGTCCCAGGCTTTTATTTGCTGGAAGCTTTTTGATTACTGCTTCAATTTCTTTCATAATTATTGGACTATTGAGATGTTTGGTTTCCTCCTCATTGAGTATTGGGAGGTTATATTTTTCTAGGAAAATGTCCATTTCTTGCAGGTTGTCCAGTTTGTTGGAATACAGTTGTTCATAGTATTTTTTAACAATCCTTTGTATTTCCACAGGGTCTGTTGTTATTTCTCCTCTTTCATTTCTGATTTTGTTTATTTGGGTCTTCTCTCTTTGCTTCTTGGTGAGCCTGGCTAGGGGTCCATCAATCTTGTTTATCCTTTCAAAGAACCATCTCTTTGTTTTGTTGATCTTTTGAATTGTTTCTTTGGTCTCCAAGTTGTTTATCTCAGCTCTGATCTTCACTATTTCCTTCCTTCTGAGTACACTGGGCTTTTCTTGTTGCTCTTGTTCTAGCTCTTTGCATTGTCGGTTTAGGTAATTTATTGCGATTGTTTCCTGTTTTTTGCAGTAGGCTTGTAGGGCTATGAACTTCCCTCTCAAGACTGCTTTCACTGTGTCCCATAAATTTTGTATTGTTGTGTTGTCCTTGTCATTTGTTGCCATGATGTTTTTTATTTCTTCCTTGATCTCACTGGTTACCCAGTCATTGTTTAATAGCATGCTGTTTAGTCTCCATGTGTTTGATTTCTTTCTATTGTTTTTATTATAGTTGATTTCCAGTTTTATGCCACTGTGGTCTGAGAAAATGCTTGATATGATTTCTATCTTCTTGAATTTGAAGAGACTTTTCTTATGACCCAATATATGATCTATCTTTTAAAATGACCCATGTGCACTGGAGAAGAATGTATATTCTGTGGCTTTGGGGTGAAATGTTCTGAAGATGTCAATTAATTCCATCTGTTCTGGTGAGTCATTTAGGATTGATGTTTCTTTGCCGATTTTTTGTTTAGAGGATTTGTCCAGTGGTGACAGAGGGGTTTTAAAGTCTCCTACTATGATTGTATTGCTGTCAATCTCTCCCTTAATATCCTCCAAGAGTTTTTTATGTATTTAGGTGCTCCTATATTGGGTGCATATATGTTTACCAGAGTTATTTCTTCTTGTTGGATTGTTCCCTTTAGTATTATGAAGTGTGCTTCTTTATCTCTTGTTATGTCCTTCACTTTGAGATCTAATTTGTCAGATATAAGTATTGCAACCCCAGCTTTTTTTTCATTTTCATTTGCCTGAAATACCATGTTCCATCCCTTCACCCTCAATCTGTGTGCATCTCTTTTCCTAAGGTGGGTTTCTTGCAGACAGCAGATATATGGATCATGTTTTCTTATCCAATCGGTTACCCTATGTCTTTTCATTGGAGCATTTAATCTGTTTACATTTAAAGTTATTATTGATAAGTACTTATCTGTTGCCATTTTTAGTCCTTACCCCCGAGTTCCTTCTTCGCTTCTTCTTTCTTTTTATTACAGCAGACCTTTTAACATTTCTTGCATTGCTGGTTTGGTGGTAATATATTCCCTTAGTCCTTTTTTGTCTGTGAAGCTTCTGATTTCACCTTCAATTTTGATTGAGAGTCTTGCAGGTACAGTATTCTTGGATTCAGACCCTTCCTTTGCATGACTTTGTATATTTCATTCCATTCCCTTCTGGCCTGATGAGTTTCTGTTGAGAAGTCAGTAGCTAGTCTTATGGGGGTTCCTTTGTAGGTAACTTTCTGTTTCTCTCTGGCTGCTTTTAAGATTCTTGCTTTGTCGTCGGTGTTTGCCAATTTAATTATAATGTTCCTCGGTGTTGGTTTGTTGGGGTTAATTTTGCTTGGGACTCTGTGAGCTTCTTGGATTTGTGTGGGTTTTTTCTTTCCTATATTGGGGAAATTTTCTGTCATTATTTCTTCAAACACGTTCTCTAATCCTTGTTCAGTTCCCACTCTTTCTGGAACCCCAATTATGCGGATGTTGTTTTGTTTCATGTTATCCCAAAGTTCCCTTAGGCTTTCCTCTTGCTTTTTAACTTTTTTTTCTAGAAGCTGCTGAACTTGGGTATTTTTTCCTACTGTGTCTTCTATCTCACTGATGCGTTCCTCTGCTTCTTCTAGTCTGCTTTTGATGCTTTCTATTGAGTTCTTTATAGCAGTGATGTCATTTTTCATTTCTTCTTGATTATTCTGCATTTCTTCTTGCTGCTACTTCATCTCCTCTTGCGTCTTCTTCATTTCCTCTTGGTTCCTACTCATATTGTCAAATTTGTCTTCCATTCTTTTCAACCACATTATGATCATTTCTCTGAACTCTTTCTCTGGTAGGCTTTTTTTCTGGTTCTATTTCATTTACTTCCTTTTCTGGTGAAACCTGCCTTTCTGTCTTATGTGGGCTGTTTCTTTTTCTGCCCATGGTCTTTCTTCTCCGGGTGTCTGGTTATGTAGTTCTCTCTCCTGTCCGTGTGCTCTGTGGATCTCTGGTTCCGCTGCGTTTCTGCGCCGATTGGAGAGCAGAGTTCTAGGTCCCCGGTCCCTGGCTGCTCAATGGGTGCCCAGCCGAATGCTTCAGACCACCGCAGACATCCACCTCCCACTGCAAGATCTACCAAGTTTCTTAAATCAATAAAAATATATTTAAATATATATACAGCCCTAGCTGGTTTGGCTCAATAAATAGAGTGTCACCCTGCAGACTGAAGGGTCTCAGGTTTGATTCTGGTCAAGGGCATGTACCTCAGTTGTGGGCTCCTCCCCAGCCTAGGCCCTGGTCAGTGTTTGTACAAAAGGCAACCAATCCATGTGTTTTTCTGACATCAATATTTCTCTCTGCCCTTCCCTCTCTCTTCTACTTTCTCTAAAAATCAATGCAAAAAAAATCCTTAGGTGAGGATTATTAAATAAAATAAAGAAATGTTAAAAAATTAAATATATATACAAATAAATAAATATATAAATAAATAATAAGTAAAAAGAAGGAAATAGAGGAAACATGGAGGAAGGATGGGATAGAGGAAGGGAAGAAAGAAAAGAGAAAGAAAGAATGGAAAGAAGAATTTTACACATGCAAACATAAACTTCCAAAAAATAAAAATCCTGAAAAATTAAGTATGAATCAAATTTCAGAGAGTCATTCACTTTATATATCTTTCTCCATAGATTTACACCATTATTTCAGAAATGCCCTACCTGATTTATGATTGGATTTCAATATCTCAAAACTTTTATCGGATCACCCTCTCCCTTCAACTTCCCTAATTAATCCCATTCATCTAACTCTAGTACATTTTACTTAAATATCCTTTATTCTGTAAAAGGTTTCCCTGACCTTACTCTGCTCCCAGCTTGCTTAGGTACCCCTCCCACATATTCATAATCTACACTAATAAAACAGAAACATGCAAATTGACTATCACTTAGGTACACTCACCAGCCAATCAGGAGTGAGAATGCAAATTAAACCAACAAAGATGGCGGCAGCCATGGAGCTGAAGTGTGCAAGAGGCTTGGGTTGCCCCTGGTGATGGAGGAAGCCAAGCTTCCTGCCCGCTGTGGCTGGCCCTGGTCTCCACTCAAGGCTACAAAGTTTCAATTTAGATGATAAATAAATCCCAGATACCTGCTTCCAGCCAGCCCTGGCCTCCACTCAAGGAGGCACTGAAAAAAATTGAAAAGAAAAAAGAAAAAAAGGAGGGGCTGGGAGGTTGGGTCGCCAGGGGTGTGTGGCCAGCCTGCAAACAGCCATCAGCTCCTCACTCAGGCTGGCCAACCACCCTAGCAGGACTTCCTACTTGAAGGGGCTGTGGCCAGCCTACAAACAGTCATCAGCTCCTCACCCAGGGTGGCCAGGCATCCTAATGGTGACCCCCACCTGAAGGGGTGTGGCCAACCTGAAAACAGCCCTCAGCCCCTCACCCAAGCTGGCAAGGCACATCCAATGGGACCCCCACCTGAAGGGGGTGTGGCCAGTCTGGAAACAGCCCTCAGACCCTCACCGAGGCTGGCCACAGCTCCATGACCTGATCTTTATAAACGGGCAGTCGAACATCTCTCGAAGGGTTGCAGATTGGAGAGGGTGCAGGCTAGACTGAGGGACACACCCTCATGCATGAATTTCATGCATCAGGCTTCTAGTATCCTATAATTTTCCATCTTAACATTTATCATGCCACATTACAATTGCCCATTATGTGGATCCCACTACTCTTTAAGCTCCTGCCTACCTGTCTTGTTCATTGTGTTTTGTAACCTACGGATACAAGTTATCAATTTATCATCAGGTGAATACTGATGGGCATCTATTATTTTTACCTGGACAGCATCCAATCCTTCTCTTTTTGATATCTTCTTTTTGTATTATTTAATACATCTTTATTGTTCAGATTATTATAATTATTCCTCTTTTTTTCCCCCATAGCTCCCCTCCACTTGGCTCTCACCCCACCCTCTGCCCTTACCTCCCCCTCATTGCCCTCATCCATAGGTATATGACTTTTGTCCAGTCTCTCCCTGCACCCACCTTACCCCTTCCCCCCAGAGAATTCTCAGTCCACTCCCTTTCTATGCCCCTAATGTTATTATATTCACTAGTTTATTCTGTTCATCAGATTTTCAATTCACTTGATTTTTAGATTCACTTATTGATATATATCTATTTGTTGTTCATGATTTTATCTTTACCTCTTTCTTCTTCTTTCTCCTCTTAAAGAAAACCCTTCAGCATTTCATATAGCACTGGTTTGATGTTGATGAACTCCTTTAGTTTTTTCTTATCTGTGAAGTTCTTTATCTGCCCTTCAATTCTGAATGATAGCTTTGCGGAGTAGAGGAATCTTGGTTGTAGGCTCTTGCTATTCATCACTTTGAATATTTCTTGCCACTCCCATCTGGCTTGCATAGTTTCTGTTGAGAAATCAGCTGACAATAGTATGGGTGCACCCTTGTGGGCAATTAACTGTTTTTCTCTTGCTGCTTTTAATATTCTCTCTTTGTCTTTTGCTCTTGGTATTTTAATTCTGATGTGTCTTGGTGTTGTCCTCTTTCTATTCCTTTTATTTGGAGTTCTGTGCGCTTCCTGGACTTATAAGTCTATTTCTTTCACCAGGTGGGGGAAGTTTTCAGTTATTATTTCCTCAAATAGGTTTTCAGTATCTTGCTCTCTCCTTCTGGCATCCTCATAATTCTGATGTTGGTACACTTGAAGTTGTCCCAGAGGCTCCTCACACTATCTTCACATTTTTGGATTCTTTTTTCTTTTTGCTTTTCCAGTTGTTTGCTGCTTTTTTGTATTTCAAATATTTGACTTGATTCTTGCATTCTTCTAGGCTGCTTTTAGGTCTCTGTATAATTTTTTTTATTTCAGTAAGTGTATATTTAATTTCTAGTTGGTCCTTTTTCATCTCCTCTTGAGTCTCACTACATTTATCCATCTTTTCTAGGAAATTCTTGAAAAACCTTATAACCATGGTTTTGAACTCTATATCCAGTCATTTGTTTTCTTCCATTTCTTTTGTTTGTGGTCTGTTTCTTTGTCTCTGCATTTTTGCTGCTTCCCTGAGTTGGTAGAGTAGCTTTGTGTGCTAGGTGTCCTATGTGGCCCAGCAGCTCCACCTCCTCAGTTACCTGAGGTGGACACTCTTGGTGCACCCCTTTGTGGACCGTGTGTACAGCCTTGTTGTATTTAAGTCTTGATTGTTGTTGGTATCACTGGGGGGAATTGACCTCCAAGCCAATTGGTTGTGAGGAACAAATGTGTCAAAACCAGAACTTCTGTGCTGGACTCTGCCTTAAGATTTTGCAAGATTGAAAAAGCTTCTGTGCTAGGCTTGGATGGGATGGAGTCTGAGGGCTGAACAGACAGCCTTGGCTTCCTGTCAGCCCTGCCCTATGTGGCCCTTAGGTCTCAGTGTCCCTCGGTAATTGCTGCAGCCCTCTCTGTGCACATGCGCATGCGCCTCCAGATCTCTGCATTTCCGGCTCCCCTGAGTTTTTGTGTGCTCTGGGGACCCGTATGAGTCTCGGTCCCCAAGGTCTCACCAAAACTAGGGTTTAGTGCAGTCCGACTTGGATTTCAGTGCAGTAGGGAGGTTCTGTCTTCCTCCTACTAGAGAAAACCAGTGGCACATTCAGCAGTCAGTTCTCTCTGCGCATACCTCCAGACCTCTGTCTTTCGCAGCTCCCCTAAGTTTCCTTGCACTTCTCCCTTTTCATAACAGTCCAGACTCCCCGGTAACTGGGGTTCAATACAGTTGGAAGTGGGGTTCAGTGCAGTCAGGAGTTTCCATCTCCCTCTCACTAGAGGAAGCCAGCCAGGCACTCTGCCACCCTTCCTCTCCACACACGTGTCTTTGTACCTCAGCTTTTTGCAGCTCTTCTGAGTCTCCATGAGCCCCTCTTTTTCCTTCTAGTTGCAGAATTTCCACTCAGCCAGCTTTCCTGTGGTTCTGGATGATGTCTGTTCTGTCTTTTAGTTGTAGTTTTGAAATTGTTCTGCGAGGCAGCAGTTTAGGTGTTCACCTCTGCAGCCATCTTGGTTTCTATCCCTGATAGCTTCTTAAGTGACATTGTTTTTATCTTGGATTTAGCCTTAACTAAAAATCACCTATAGGCTTTTTACTGAAATAAAACAATATTATTTCCTCTTTTTCTTACAACAGATTTAGTTGGGTTTGGAACTTCTAACTGAAACAATTCTAACATATAGAGATACTAGTTCCTGGCAGTGGGGCATTGCCACTCATTCATGAGTTAATATAGAATGGACTTTTTCTCTTCTGCCTCCAATTGAGTCCATTAATTTGAAGGTTAGGCACAGGAGCAGGCTGAGAAGCCTGGAACAACAGACATAAGGCACATGGGCTTCAAGGGCATGGAAAAAAAAAAGGTAAGTGAAAAATATGTAGACCACTGAAAACAAGTTTCCCCAGCCTCATCACTCTGCATCAGAATTGCCATGCCCTTCCCACAAAATGCAGCCCCTTGATAATGATAGAAGAAGAGGATCAAATAGTTCAGCTTCAGAGAGAGACTGATGGGTATTTCTAGGAGTGAATGGAAGTCATTTAGGACTGTGACATTCCTGGTGCAACCCAGTCACGGAGCTGCTTGTGTAGTTTTGATGCTGGCATGGTACAGCTGCTCCTATGTGTTTGCTCTGAAAGTATGATCAGACACCTGATCCTTTCCCACAAGCATTTACAAGTTGCAAATGCCTAATTCTCCCCAGGCAGCCTAAAACCTTTGGACCTGTCATTTTTTTTCCACTCACATCAGTGGAGATTTTCTTGTATCTCCCTCACATTTCCGTAGTGTTCTAAAACTCTACATGATTAAGGGATTTCCAACAGTACTGATGTGTTGTGTGACTTATTAAGTAATTTGATAGTCTAAACTTCATTTTACATTCAAAGAAATGGGGTGAGCACAAAGAAAATGGACCTTCCTGGATCCCCTTGTGGCTATGGTTGCTGATGACTTTCCAGGGGAACACCTGCACGTTGATTACAGCCAGGATTTATGACAGAAACAAGTATCTTGGACTTGGCATGCCTAAAACATAGTCTTGCCAAACATAAAAACGCATTCCTTCCCAATTGATTTCTGCATGTAGACAGAGGAGTGAGCAAAGCAGGGGCAGGCTGAAGTTGCTGAGATCAAGAGCCACTGATTTCTGATCAGGGCCAAATCTGGGAATGCTACAGTTTTCAAATTGCCTTCTTCAACCTCTCTTCTCTTACATATGGGTTTGGCAAGAGTCTGCTGAGAACTCTGTAATAGTTAACTGATTTTTTTATTGAAGGTAATAGTAACTAATTGCTATTTTCTCATTTTCTAATGAAGTATAGTGGATAAGGGTTTTAGCAAATTTTTTATTATTTTAACATGATTTATGTAGGATTAGATATTATCTCAGAGTCCTGAATTAAAAAAAAAAATTGGTGGTGGCTGTTCCAAAGTATTTCTCAATCCTATAACTTCTGGCATCACGGTGAACCTTAGAAATGAAAACAAATTCTGCCTAAACAGTGTGGCCTCTCTATTTACTTTATTGCTGGCTTCACTTTTATCTCTTTACCTACCACATTCCTACTAAAAATACAAAAACTATACTAAATAAAAGTCAAAACATATCCACAATATAAATAAACATTTATTTTTTTCTCTATTATAAGCCAAATCTCATAATAGTCAGTGACAGAAACTCAAGTCAAACTAGGTTGGGGAAAAGCAAAATATATGAGCTCAGGCACTCAGGCTGGGCAGCCAGGAAGGCACTGGTGGCTTAAACAACAGGCATTTATTTTCTTACAATTCCAGAGATTGAAAGTCCCAGATCAGGGTACCAGCATGATTGAGTTCTGATGAAAGCTCATTACCTTGCTTGCAGACTACCACAGTCACATTCTCACCCTGTCCTCACATGGTCTTTCCTCAGTGTGTACAAATGGAGAGAGAGAGAAATCTCTTTCTTCTTCTTATAAGGACACAAATCCCATATTGAGAATCCTATCATTATGCCCTCATGTAAACTTAATCATTGCCCAAAGACTGTACCTCCAAATACTATTATGTTGGGGGTTAGAACTTCATGTGATTTGAGAGCACACTAATATTCAGTCCATCTCTCTCTCCCACTCCCTCCTCTCCAAATACACACATTCACACACAGTCGCATACACTTTTACCAATGTCTACCTTTCAGTCTCATTTTCTCCTATCCCAATTTGATCAGACACCTGACTACTGAACCCTCCAAAGTCTCCTATCTCTATTCCCAGATTGGAAATGCTAGTTACTCTCACTGGTCCCATGTTTAAAACCTGGAGAAGAGCATTGTTTGGTCCAGCTTTGCTCTGATGTGCATTCCTGGGGAAATGGTCAAGAAGATGGCACCATCCATTCAACCAAAGGGCTCAGTAGGAAGGAGCATCCATAAAGCAGGCTTACAAGTCATGTTTATAAAGAGTCATTAGAACACACTACTGATCAAAGTTAAGTAAAAACAGCAAGATAATAAGCATATCTATGATATGATAACCATGTCCGTGTCCAGTGCGGCTAAAGAACGGGTCCAGTTCCTGAGTAGAGGAGCTGGGGATTGAGAAATAGAAGAAAGAGAGAAAACACAAAATGGAAGGAAAAAGCTGAGAATGGGGTGGGACTGCTGCCCTCTTCTTCGGGAGAGACAGTGACCCAAAGCTGATATAGCATATTTATTTTATACCCCCAAATACCAGGAAGTCTTACCAAAACTTAAGATAAAAGGAGATTATTTGCATTCTTGCATTCCTTGTGCTTGACTGGATTTACATATCAAAACCTACTTCCGGACACCTAGGCAAAGATAAGAGCTAATGCTGAGAACAAATCTGTCTTTTTGGTAAGATGTGTAACCAAGATGCAGCTTTGCCTGTAGCCTTGGATTCAGCTGACAATAATTAAAGAAGAATGCCCATGTGCCTTCCCAGGTGCTCTCTACAGAAACTTTACCTTATTCCTCACTTTAAATGAACATATGCACATAACAGATGCTCAGTGGATACTTGTTAAATGAATAAATGCAATAAAGTGAACAGAGAACAATGATAGAAACTATATATGACAAATTCAAAAAGCAATAATCTCTCAATGTGAAATTACAGAAAATTGACATTTTTCCAAAATCTACTTTATTTCTAAATTTTCTATAGTAAGCCTGTGGGAATTTTAAAATGAAAAGAGTGATGTTACTTTTAAATAAGCTTTTTGAGAAATTGAGTATTCTGTGTTTTGATGGGAAGAAAAATTGAAATGTTGTCAAGTTCCCTTGACAGCAATCATCAGTTTTTCCCTAAGAGACACTGGAGGCAGTAAAATGCAGGCTCTGCCTCCTCCACCCTGAAGCAGGTCACCCAGAGGGTGTAGTGTCTTCTGGGAGGAAAGCATGTTCAAAGCTGCCCTTCCTGACATTCAGATAACAGAGGCAGGACTCTGGCTCCCAGGCCCACTGTGGTGGAACACCTCCCTAAGGCCGCATCCAGGGTTGTTTCTGGCTCCCCAGTGGCAGCTGCCAAAAAAGCAAAACACTGAAAAGTATAAGGTTCGAGGCTCAGGAAACGGGAGTCAGAGACCACGGCATGTCTAAAGAAGAGGTTTATTCCACACTAATGAGCAAGATTTATTACGGAGGTGGTAGAAAAACCAGGATTAGAGGAGGGGGAGGAGAAGGAGGAGCCAGCCGGACTGCCTAGAGGACTGGGAGTCAGCAACACGTGCAGCAGTGAACATGCCTTTTGAGGGGAGGAGCAGGAAGGGGTTGGGCCCAAGGTGAGGCCCAGAGCACTGGGCACACATTGATTGGTGATTGAATGTCTTGGGGATTCCCCACCACAGACTCTGGTTACGTTATAACTCCGCCCACCAGTTGGGGGAGGGAGGATCTATCAAATAGCACTGAGACCTAACTGATGGAAAGCTACTGTCCTAGTGATTGTGAAAGAAGTCAGCTTGTTCCCCCCAAAAACTGGGAGCTTAGAGGAATCCTGGAGATCCCCTAGTCTACCCCTCATCCTACTAGGAAGAAACCTCAAGGGCAAAGAGGCAAAGAAGCAAAGCAATTTTTGGAGCCATGTGAACTTTAGTGTCTCCATCTGTCCAAAAACTGAGTACAACCTGCCTTAGTGTACTCAATTTAAGGTTCATTCATTTCAGCATTCTAGACACACAAACTCAAAGGCCTCGAAGAATGTCACTCCTGTGTGACAGAAGGCAAAGGAAATGTGTATTTCACTGGCAGAGAACACAGAGTTCCTAAAAACCTCTTTTGCATCTCTCTCTTCTTGCAGCCCTGTGCCTGACCGTATTGCAATTCATCTTCTGCCCACCTCAAAATCCCCAGCCCATCTAGCTTTTCTCCACTGTGGGTAGAGTTTCTTCCCCACTCAGAGATATTTACCCCCAGGGATCTGCATGTTTTATTGTGCCACTCAATGTGGCCTCTTCAATTCTCCCTCCACTTCTCACCTATCAGCACAACAAAGGACAAGTTACTGCCCAATCAAAGCAAACTCCCTGCCTCCAAAAAATTTTAAATATGTATAATTTATGAATGAGGCTTTCTTTTATTTTTTTACACAGGTGGTAACAACATATACTTCACAGAGTTGTCTGTGAGAAATGAACAAGGTAGCCTAAGTGAAGCGCTTAGCACATAGTGAGCACTCAATAATGGCACCTTGCTTCCCTGTTCCCTAGACACAACAGGCCTGGCCAGTAAGTCCAACCTCAGGTAAGTAAATGAAAGCTGCCAACTCTAAACGCACTTCTACTTCCCCAGGGAGTGGTCTTAGGCAAAGCTGCAACTTGATTGTAGCATTTTTAACATTCAAACACCTCCCCTCCCCACCTCTACCCATTTATTTCCTCCAGGGCCCCTCCCCATCTTCCCATTTGCTTAAAGTCTCTGTAGAGGGGAATCCAAGATGGTGGCATAGGTAAACACCTACACTGCTGCCTCGCACAACAATTTCAAAACTACAACTAAAAGACAGAGCAGACATCATCCAGAACCACAGGAAAGCTGGCTGAGTGTAAGTTCTACAGCTAGAAGGAAAGAGAGGAGCTCACAGAAACCCAGAGGAGCTGCAAAAAGCTGAGGTACAGAGATGCACGCATTTAGAGAGCAGGTGCCAGAGACTCCCAATGGCATTGAACCCCTTATCTTACGACACTAAACCCCAGATCCAGCTGAAACTCATACGGGGGGAGTTTGAACTGTGAAAAGGGAGAGATGCATGGAAATTTAGGGGAGTCGCAAAAGATCAGAGGTCTGGTGGCGTGCACGGCACTGCGCAGAGGACAGATTGCTGATTGTGCCACTGGCTTTCGCGAGTGGGCGGGAGACAGACGCTCCCAACTGTGCCACTTCTGACTCCACTAAGCCCCTGTTTTGAGTGAAACCTTGGGGACCTAGACTTGTGTGGTCCTGGTGCGCAGGGGAGCTGGAAAGGCAGCAGTCTAGAGGCATTGCTGGTGCACGCACGCACAAGGACCACTCCAGCGATTACCCAGTCACGTGAGACTCAGGGGCCGTGGAGGGTGGGGCCAACTGCAAGGCAAGGCGGTCTCTTAAGCCCTGAGACTCCATCCATCCCAAGCTCAACAGAGGCTTCTTCGGTTTTGCAAGTCTGGTATCATAAGGCTGAATTCAACACAGAAGTTTCCCCGGCATAGTGAAAATGCCGAGACAAGGGAAGGGATCACAAACAAAAGAAATGGAGGGGAAAAAAACGACTTGATATAGAGTTCAAAACCACGCTTATAAGGTTTTTCAAGAATATCCTAGAAAAGATGGATAAATTTATCAAGTCCCAAGAGGAAATGCAAAAGGACCAACTAGAGATGCAAAAGATCCAACTAGAGATGATGGATAAATTTAGCGAGTCCCAAGAGGAGATGAAAAAGGACCAACTAGAGACACTGACTGAAATAAAAAATATTATACAGTCCTAACAGCAGACTAGAGAAAGGCAAGAATCAAGTCAAAAATTTGAAATATAAAGAAGCAGAAAACACTCAACTGGAAAAGTAAGAAGAGAAAAGAATCCAAAAATGTGAAGATAATGTAAGGAGCCTCTGGGACAGCTTCAAGCGTACCAACATCAGAATAGTGGGGGTACCAAAAGAAGAGAGAGAGCAAGATACTGAAAACCTATTTAAAGAAATAATGACTGAAAACTTCCCACATCTGGTAAAAGAAATAGACTTACAAGTCCAGGAAGCACACAGAACCCCAAATAAAAGGAATCCAAAGAGGACCACACCAAGACACATCATCATTAAAATACCAAGAGCAAAAGACAAAGAGAGAATATTAAAAGCAGCAAGAGAAAAACAGTTCATTACCTACAAGGGAGCACTCATACGACTGTCAGCTGATTTCTCAACAGAAACGATGCAGGCCAGACGGGAGTGGCAAGAAATATTCAACGTGATGAACAGCAAGAACCTACAACCAAGAATAATCTATCCAGCAGAGCTATCATTCAAAATTGAAGGGCAGATAAAGATCTTCACAGAGAAGAAAAAGCTAAAGGAGTTCATCAACTCCAAACCAGTATTATATGAAATGCTGAAAGGTACTCTTTTAGAAGAGGAAGAAGAAAAAGGTAAAAGACAAAAAATTATGAACAACAAATACATATCTATCAACAAGTGAATCTAAAAAATTAAGTGAATTAAAAATTTGATCAACAGAATAAACTGGTGAATATAATAGAATCAGGAGCACAGAAAGGGAGTAGACTGATAATTCTCAAGGGGGAAGGGGTGAGGGGTGTACAGGGAGAGACTGGACAAAAATCATACACCTATGGATGAGATCAATGGGAGGGAGGTAAGGGCAGAGGGAAGGGTGGGAGCTGGGTGGAGGGGTGTTATGGAGGGGAAAAAAGAGAAACAAATGTAATAATCTGAATAATAAAGATTTAATTTTAAAAAAAAGTCTCTGTAGAATGGCTGCCAAACAGGACTTAGGTTCATGGAATACAGCCTTGGTGCTCAACCCCTGACCTCCACCCAGCTTCCCTGTCATAAATTCTCATAGACCCATATACTCTTCACAGTCCTCACAACTGTAATCCTGTTGATATAATTGCTTGTCTTCTCTGAGAGGGTACAAACACCAAGAACACAGAAACCATAGTGTCTTATTATTTGCCATGATTATGCCCTTATGGTTATGTGCTATCATAGTATCTGGCACCGGAGGGAGAAAGGAAGGAGGGAGGGAAGGAGGGAGGAGTAGGAAGGGAGGAGAGAGTAATCTCACAAGAGACCATTCCACCCAAAGAAATTTGAACTCACTTTGCTTTATGTCCTGCTCCTGACCTTCTAAACACTTCTCAGACATAAAAGGGCCATTAGTTCCAGCTTAAATCATCTACTCTACCTCCTCACCTGTTATCCATCCAACTGCTTCCACCACTTCGTTTCTGGTGGTACACAGCTTTACAGATGTATGCATGTCGGAGGCAGGGGGCATTATATGAACTGAGAATCAGTTTGAGGCATCCTGATGCCTTTGTTTGCTCTGCCATGTTGCTCAGCTATCCTCTCTGACAGCTCTGCCTTCCTCTATGACCCTCCCTTTCAGAATCCCTACCACTCCCACCCTCAAGATTTCCATCTTTCTTTATACAGAGGAATTTCTATTTCCTCAGTCTCTGGGGTATAAACAGAGGGAGCAGCGGGGAAAATATCACACCCAAGACTATGCTAAATCTTTGAAATCACAGCTCGCAAGGGTTGATGAAATTGTAAGCCAGGAGTTGTCCTTCCTCCCCAGCATCTCTCGGCAGAGATTAAGACACTGTTTCCAATCTCATTGGTATTATCCAGCTCATCTTCCTTTTCTGAGCCAGCCCTTACTCTTCCTTTAATGATTCTCATTGTGTCAACATCTTTTTTTCTCATGAGACATTTAATTTTCCTCTTACAAATACACATATATGGCTTTCCATAAATGCATAGGTATGAACATACTAGAGGTGTTTCTAGTACAATGTTTTAACTCTTCTTTCCCTATGTTACGTGGTTTTCTCTCTCCCTGTCTTCCTCCTTATTATTCACATTAACTACCTAGGATATTTATCTATAGACACTTCTCATTATGCTTATATAGCTATATGTAAACATCTGTATACATATAAATACGAGGCAGTGAATACATTTTTGTTTTATAAGGATGAGATCATATTTTACAGACTTTCCTGTATCTTACTTTTCTCATGCAACAACAATTCATGGAAATGCCTTCCAATCAACTGGCATGGGCCTAATTCTTTTTGTTTAATGGATGCATAATATGACATGGGATGAACGTTCCACGATGTATTTACCGTTCTCTTATTGACAGGCATTCACTTGCTCCCAGTTTTTGAGCAGCTAATCCTTAAACATATATTCTTAAGTCCTGGTGCTTTTCCTTTAAGTGGTTCTCAGAAGTATGATTTGCTAGGTGGAGAGATATATGTATTTTTTAATTGCTATTTCTAGTTTATCTTCCAAAAGAACATAATAATTCACATTTCCATCAGCAGAGCATGAGATGGCTCTTTTCCTCTGCATGCCCACCAGCAATGAGTATCATTTTTTAGAGTCCTGGCCTTCTGTGAGGTGTAAAGCTATTTTCTGTTACTCTAATTTGCATTTCCTTGTCCTCTAGTGAGTTTGGGCATCTTCATTTTTTTCATGAATTGCCTCTTTCCCTCTTTTCCCCATTTCCCATTGAGTGTTTATCTTCTTGTAAATCTGTAAAAGTTCTTTTTACATTAACCTTCTGTACATACTCTGTATTTTTCCAAATCAATTTTTATTTAGACTTTTGTAGTGTCTTTTGTCAAACAAAAGCCTTTTTCTTTTTCAATTTTAAACTTGGAAATACAGCAAAAGAATTATGCATGGTATTTAACAGCCCCATTAAAGGATTATTTTATTCTCTGGTCCCAAAGACAAGGAAATAAATCATTTTTATTATTAAATTTAATGAGGCAACATAGATTTCAGGTGTACAGCTTTATAATATGATACCTGCATACTCAATTTTGTGCTGACCAATCAAAATATAGTCTCCTTCCCTCCCAAAATATAGTGACCCCCTTTACACTCTTTTTTTTTATAATATATTTTATTGATTTTTTTTACAGAGAGGAAAGGAGAGGGATAGAAAGTCAGAAACATCGATGAGAGAGACATCCATCAGCCGCCTCTTGCACGCCCCCTACTGGAGATGTGCCCGCAAGCAAGGCACATGCCCTTGACCGGAATCGAACCTGGGACCTTTCAGTCTGCAGGCAGACGCTCTATCCACTGAGCCAAACCGATCTTGGCCCCCTTTACACTCTTAATACTCCCCCAATCCCTTCTGGTGATAACCATTCTGGTGTGTGTATCTATGAATTTGTTTTTGTTTGTTTGTTTGTCACATTTTGTTTTATATGCGCAAAATCATATGGTTCTTGTCTTTTTCCGTGTAACGTATTTCACCTATCATAGTACTCTCAAGATTCATCCATATTATCCCAAATGGCAGATGCATGATTTTTTATTTGCTATTTACTATTGATGCAAACCCAGAGTCTATGGCTTTTCATGCTAACTTATAGGTTTTTCTCTAATAGAGATGCAAATTATTCCTGTCCGATAGAGAAAAATAAGTCATTGTTTTATTTCCCTTAACCAGTTTTGTCTCTAACATTGTAAGCTTGTTCCAGCCTGCCTTCCTCAACTAGTTGTATAAATCTCTGTTCTCCAAATACTTTGAACCAGCTTTGTCATCCTGCTGGTTCCCTCATTAATGAGCTAAATAAATCTTAGACTTGTGTTCAAAGTATATTCATATGAGAGTCATGTTTTTAACTTTTTAAAAAATTACACTCTGACACTAGATTGTTTTAATTTAATGTGAGAGAGGTTTAACTTTAATTTCCTTCATATGGTTGGTTGTGTCAGCTCTACCTTTTAAGTAACCTATCCTTTCCCCATATAAGTAGCAATACTTTATTTTTGCCATGTCTAGAATAAAATGGCATATAGTAGGCATGCAATAAACATACTTTGATGAACACTGCATATTATCATATACACTGAGTGCCCAGATTATTATGATCTCTGAACATATAATCTGGCCACTCAATGTATATTCTATATAATAAAAGACCAATATGCAAATTTCCCCCTTGACTGGAGTTTGACCAGCAGGCAGGCCAGCCAACCGCCCATGTCCCCTCCCCCTGGCCAGGTTGGCCTGACCCCATATATATACATATATATATACAGAGCCTCCAATATATATATATATATATATATATTACACTGAGTGGCCAGATTATCATGCATTCAGAGATCATAATAATCTGGCCATTCAGTGTATATTGGGTTCTACTTCCCAGTTCTCTATTCAGGTATTCTGAACTATTAGTCCATTCTCTTGCCAATACCACTGACTTGTTTACTGTGGCATTATTGTATGACCTCATGCTTAAGACCTTTATTTAGTTTTCTTTTTCAAAAATTCTCTTCTATTCATGAGTATTTATTCTTCCATATAAACTTGAAGAACATTTTATCCAATTCTAAAAAGAAAAACCCTTTGAAATTATACTGAAAATTGTGGATTTATCTATTAGTTTTGATAACATTGATATTTTGTTACTTTAAGCCCTTCTATTTTAGCACATACTGTATCTTTCCAATTGTTCAGTTCTTGCTTTATGTCTTTCCATAACAATTTTATGGTTTTCTTTATGTAGGTCCTGTATCTTGGTATCTTTATTGCTATGTATATTAGATATTGTTGCTATATCAACCATAGGACATGTTTTTCACATTTCCATTTTTAGATGACTTTCGCAACTTTATCTTCTTACAAATGCTTTACAAAATCTCATTATTTTTAATAGTTCATATTATTTCACATTGGTTTGATCTTTCTCTGGTCCCAAAGTGCTTTTAGAATAAAAACAAACCAAGGGCCCACATGATTTCTTTTCTACCTATAAGCATTTACTGACAACCTTCAGCACACTTCTTTCTTCCCCCATGTACTCTATTACTTGCTGTGAACAAGCTTATTTTTTACTGTTTCAGCTCTCTCTCTCAAAAGAAAAAGATGAGCCCTACAGGAATTCCATCCATGGGAGACACTAGATCTGGAAAAAGAAATAAATCCCAGATGAAGCAGTAGAAAACAAAGAAGAAGAAGTGGAAAATAGAATTAGCATCACAGTTAGTGGAAAGTGCTGAGTACTCGGCTGCAGGGATGACATGGAATTGAAAAAAGATTAATAACAAAGTAAGACAGAGGATCTGGGAGCAGGTTAGGATGGGAACAAAAAAGAGGTCACGGCAAGATATTTCAGAACTAAGCTGTGACCCTGGCAAGGATGCCCAAGACCTACATGTATCCAGTGCAGGTTATGGAAACCCATGGAAAACCCAGGATCCAAGTACTCTCAGAAGCATTGCACACATTTTTTAAAAGGAAAGTGACATTATGTAGTAGACACTTCCAGAGGAGCATACTCAAATTAATAAATGCCTTTTTCAGTACTCTTTGCTTAATCCAGACACCTCCTTTGTAATGTTCCTTTCTGTTAATCCTGATTTTTTTTTAATTCTCTTTCCCTCTGGGGTTTAAGATAAAGTACAAAAGGAAATGTGATTATTATCTTTTTATGAATAATATACCACTACTTGGTTTTATGTAATTTAATCATAGCATTTTTTAGTCTATAAAAATCACTTTCTGAATTCAAAATAACTTGTCTTTTACAGAGAAAAAATATCCATCAGGAGCACATATGTTTTTCAAATCCATTTGTTCTTCATGTTAGCAATGTTGAAAGAGGCATTTCCAGCTAGCCCATACTTGTTCTAAATGTCACGATTGACAGGCTATTACCTTAGAGGAAATATCTTCATTTGCCATCATCTGAGTCAATATTGTTGCAAGGAACATTTGATCAGACTAATGAATCACCAGACTCCTTTAGTTTGGATAAATGGAAAACCAGTGAAATATGCTGATATCATTTTTCATGGGGCCAAGAAAAGAAATTCTGCAGACAGAACAGCTGTATTCTCTTTATACTTAAAAAAAAAAGAATTCACAAAAGGAACAACAGTCACTGCTTTCTAGGCTTAACCCCATAGTTATCTGACTACATTTCCCATGGCCTCCCACCACTAGACTCCAAAAGACAGCCGTGCCCCCTTGTGTTGTGTTAGGTGTACACATCACCCCAAAGGCCAGGATCTCTGTGGTACTGCTCTACGCTTACCGTATGGTTTTCTTATCCTTCATCTACTAACCCAGCTATAGGGAGAGTGATTTATCCTCTAATCACCACCTGGGCTATTCCACAGGCAAGTGACTTTCCAGTTCTTCTGAGCACAAAAATATGTTTTACCTTGCAACCCAGAACCTAAACAGACACAAAATAACTAAAACAAAAATGTTAGAAAACAATACTTACCCTCATAACATGTGACATACTCTGATCTTTTCTTGTCAATTTTAACCTCCATTTTTTAAAATGATGGCCAAGACCACCAAATCAAAATTTCAGAATCTAATAATGGATCTAAGACATCATTTTAAGGAAAAATGGATGAGGAGGACATAGCCATACATTTCTAATGAGAGTAGAAGGGTGACATCCACTTGAAGAATCATTGAATTATACATAGTAGCACCTGGCTTAAATCTACCTTCCTCTCAAGATCTCAAGTCCCAGATTGGAAAACCATTCATTCATTCATCATGTAGTCATTATATATATATATATATATATATATATATATATATATATATATATATATATATATAATACCTACTGTAACCCAGAAAATAGAAGTTAACAGATCACTATCACATGACATACCACATTCTACCTTCTTTGTAGTAAGGCCTATAAGTATCACTGAACCCTGTCATGTTCCAGAAAATATTCTAGCTGGTGGAGACATAGTAATGAATAAGAAATGTTCCCTATGATATTGTTTGAAGGAGGAGGATGTGCTCCGTAAAACCATTTATATTTTCTTAATGAATCATTCTTCACTGGAGTTTGATTTTTTTCCCTTCTGGGGGACTCCTGGTGACATTTGGCAATACCTGGAGGTCATTTTGGTTGGCATGATTGGGGGCTGTTAATGGCATCCAGTGGATATAAGCCTGGGATACTGCTAAACATACTACAGTGCACACAACCCCACTCCACACAACAAAAATTATTCAGCCCAGAATATCAACAGGTGAGCCCTTTTCTTTATGATCAGTGCATATATTTGACAAAAGAAAAAATTTTGAGATGTCAGTAGGCCAGAGGGCAGGAGGAATAGAGAGAGGAAGTTGACCAGTCAGCAGCTGTAAGTCAAAGCCAACAAAAGACTGCCACATTGCTGAATGTATGTTGAAATTTTGAATTAACTTCCAGACACCACCTTATCTTTCTTACATATGAACTTTCCAAACTATTGCCTATAATCAATCCAGAAGAAGCAAATATTTCTTTTTTATGGGCTATTTATCTATCTCAGAACTCTCTCACTTCACTTCCCATCCATATTACACTGGACAGCCAGTGTAAATTCTTTCAAAACAACTTACATCTTTCTTCCCCAAACTTGTATAAAAGAACCTGTCAACCCCAGGATGGCAGACAAGTTTGTCTTCTCCCTCCAATCCTGCTAGTGGTTTATGCTCCAAGACCTGCCCTTTTTCTGGTTAGCATATGGCTCAATAAAGCCTTTTCTTTCAGGATAACTTTAGTCTCAAAGGTTGGTTGTTGTTTTTTGTTTTGTTTTGTAACATTGGACGAGATGAGATTCAGGTAAGTCCATAGCTGTGAACAGCATTTTCTTCTTGTGAAGTGTTGGGAAGTGATGGGGAATAAAGCTAATATTAACTGAGTACCACCTATATACAGAGGACTGTATCCAATTGTTTTGTGTCTGTGTGTGTCTGTGTGTGTAGGTATAGGCTGAGGGCTGCAGGAAGAACATAAACAAAGCTTACTCTGACTTTAAACTCTATCTACAACAAATTCACAATCTGATCTTATTAACCAAAATATTTAATTAATAATATATAGTAGAACTTTAGTTATATCCACATTTTTCAGGAAGCAACTGAATTCTTAAAATAAATACTTTAAACATTAAAAAGAAACTAAAGAAAGTGAGTTCATGCAGACTAAAGGTAGCATTTCAAGCCCATAAAAGCAAGATAGCAATGTTTACATGATCCAACATGTTTTAGAAGGGGAAAAGATTATCATAAGTAGTAATAAATAGCAGTAAGTCTAGATCAGGGCCATGTAAATGGCTAAACTTCACTTTTCTCAAGTTATTTAGATTTGGGGAGCAGGGGGTGGGGTGGGGGAAGGGCGATGTAGAAATCCAGTTACTTAGAACTGTTGAATTGTCTGCAGTGGGGGAAATGCTCTGCTCCAGTGTTCACGTAAAATCTATCTGGAATAACTTTCCTGGTAAATCTTTCAAAAAAACAGATTTTCAATTTCATTTTTAATATTGTGACGATTTTCAAGTATGGCATTTTGTCTTTGTTTTTTAAGCCTTTGGTTCTAAGGAGCATTCTTGTTCTTTTAAAAATAGGGAGTTTAGGCATTAGGTGTGAGTTTAGAGAAGATGTTCTTAAAAGTATCCTTTCAACCCTCAGATTCCACAATTTTTAATGGAGGGAAAGTTGACAGCTTTCTGCATTACTTTCTATCTGGGCAACATCTGCTGTCCCCTGAAAATTACCCAACTTCTCAAAAGCCTGTGTCCCTCTTAAATGTATCAAACTCTCACTTAATTCCCACCATTTGGGAAAGCATGCATTATATTAAACCCTGACTACATTACTTGGCACCAGAAATACATAAGACAGTATTTTGAATATGAAGCCTATTTACAGTATATTATTGCTTCTCTAAGGCTGAGTTATGAGTTTAGTGACAATTACTATTCCTCATCTGGCTTCAGGGTCTCTGACAAAGGCATACAGAGCAGGGAGCAATTAAAAAGAGTAGGCAGAATGTTAGAAAAGAGGCAAAATGTGGCACCTTGAAGAACCACCAAGGAGAAGTATTAAGAAAAATCATCCAAAATGATTATCCCAAAGACAAGTGGGGACATGGCATATCCACAAGTTCTCAAGATGCATCCTAATGTCACTGAACCCAGGAGGACTAAAGAAACATTTGCTTCAATGATTTGCTAGAATAACAAATGCCGTTCAAAAACATCAGCAATTAAACGTGCACCTGTAGATCTGCTCTATCTGTAGTGAATGCTGTCTTACTTCCTTTCCCATCTCAGGTTCCCTCCCTCTCCCTTCAACTCCCCTCTCACTCCTCTCCCCATCTCTTCCTTCTCCCCCTTTCTCTCCCTCTCTTTCCATATGCATGTTTATGTGCATGAATGCTTATGTGCACACACAAAAAGCTATTTTAAAATTTTTAAATGAAGAGCATTTTTGAATTTTTATCACCTTCTAGCATATCCCAATTCACATTTCTCACTAAAACATTCAATTTTGAAGTGTTTCTGAATAAGCTTTCTAATGAATATTTCTTAAGAATTACATTTTTATGCAACTAGATGTATGGTAGATAGATTTTATTAGTCAACCAGTTTTAAGACAAATTTCAAAGTTAGCCAAACTACCTATTGATAATATCACTTGATTTTTATAGTTTTTCAAAACTATTGAGTTATGAGCATCAGATAATTTCCTAGCACCTAGAACTATAATTTAGAGTTTGGGGTAGCTGCTAAATAGAAATCTGGTGTTATTTTCACATCCATTAGGATTCTGATGAGGTTTTCAATTTGAAAGCATTTGACAAATTTATGGAAATTTCTTTTCCTAAGAGTTTGACATGGGAGGAGAGATTATAAAGAAAAAGTGGTAAAAGTCGGGTAAGATTTCATATATAGCTTAGGCTGCTAAACATATTTCCATTTTAAACATAGGACTCATTTTCTGGTCTGTGTTCTGAATCTAATTCCACCACGGAGGTTCCTTCAAGCATTACAGAATGTCTAGGTTTAAGAGAGTTTCAAAAAAAAGGTAATCATTTAAAAATTTGTGTAAGAAGATGGCCTTTTAGAAAAAAGCCTTGAGTTTTTCATTTAAGAGACTTAGGAGTGACCACTCACATTTAAGAAAATGTGCCCAATTATTCACTCCTACCTCTCGGTTCATAGCAATACAGTTTTTGAGAGATTTCTAGGAAGTTAGTCCTTGCCCTCACAGCTAAGACTGTTAATAATAAGGGCCTGAAGTCCCAGTCCCCACCTCCGCCCACCCATCCCATTTCTTGCCCAATCCCAACAGAATGTTTTCCCTATCCGGTGTGTCTTGGAATTAATGCATACTCCCAGTTGCTAAAATAATTTCTAGGCTTCCAAGAAGACCTGTAGTTAAAGCAAGCACTTGCAGCTTATGGTACTGAATTAGCCAACAGAACTTGTTTAGGAATTTCAAGGCTAAATCAATAGTCAATCTTCAATAATAATAACACATTCAAAATTATTAACTTAGTTGGACCCTAGTCTGTGTACACCCTTGTACCCTAGCTATCGGCTCAGTTCCTTGTTTCTGAGATAGGTATCACCTCTCTTAAATACTCTGCAGTCCCCCTGGATTGTCCCGCCGATTGCCCAAGTTTAGATCACCTGCCTATGGATTTTCCATGCTGTGGGAAATCTTTACAGTAAAGTTAGAACTTCAGCCCAAATTGGCTTCTTCTCATCACCCAGAGAGCTCCTGAGCTGCCTTTATCTCAATCCAAATAGCTGGGATTAGACAAAGCAAGATTGTTTTGACATTAGGCTGAGGATAACATGATTAGAAAGATAAATAGGCAGGGGACAAAATCTTTGGTGTATACCAAAATCAAGAGAAAAAAAAATCAATCTGAGATAGATAGTTCTTATTCTAGAAGCAACTATAGTAAGTAAGTAAGATAACATTGCATATTTCCCCAGGTCAGCATTTCCTACATGTTCCGACAAGACAGGGTCCCAGTGACTCTGATGTATACTAGTAGCCCTACGGCATTGCTTCCAGCAAATTTTTAAGAATAGTCTGGCTTTTCTGGAAAAAAATGATTCTCAATAAAAAGCCAGAAGCTTGTCATGAGTGGTAGGGTCATTTCTTCCACTAGCCCCACTATATATCCTGAGAGAGTTTCCACTTTCATAAACCCATTTTTATCACCATATTCCTATGGCTAGGTGACCAGCAGCCTCCCAGAAAGGCATTACTATGCTGTTAGCTTGTTGCTCTGTGCATAGCTTGAATCACAACTAAATATTCCTATAAGTTTTTCTCATCCCCTTTAAGCCTTAACTTTCTCAGGGTATGTGTGATGTTGCTGAGCTGTCAAAAAAGCTGTCCCCGGAAAGCTTCTAATTTTTCTTTTAGTGTCAGTTCATAAAGTTACAAAGCAAAACAAATCATCCCCATAAAATTATAAAAGCGAACAGGAAAATTCATGAAGGCCTCCTCCAGGACTGTAGCTGCCACAATTCATGCTGGCCCACACCCGCTCACCACCATCTCCCCACGCTGGGTGGGGAGTGCTGGCTCCAGGGAGCTGGACCTTGGAAGCAAGCGTGTCCTTCCCACCAGTTACTCAACCCACCCAGACAATTTCTGCCCTCGCCAAAGTCACCAGTGACCTAGGGTTGCATAATCCAATAGGCAACTTTCAAGCATTGTTTTTATGACCTCTCAGGAGTATGTAATACTTTGACTACTCCTTTCTATGAGAAAAATAGTCTCATTAGTTGGCTTCCAAAACATCCCTTTCTCCTGACAATCTATCAATCCGATCTAGCCCATATCCTATCTAAAACTAGTCCAATTTCCCCCCTCACCAATTCTGCCCAGGCCTACACACTTCCTTTAGGCTATAACAACTGCCCCTCATTCACTGTGTCCCCTCCAACAACTCACCACATGGCAGCAGAGCAAACTTTCTCTACAATTCTGATCACATTATACCCACTTTATGTCCTGTGATTCCCATCGCCTCTTAGGATGAAGGAAAGAACACTAACCTGACTTTCTGGCTCTGCACCATCTGGCACTCTTACTCTTACACTCTCCTTTCATTCCACTTCCTCAACCCTACCCCACCCCTATCTCTCTGCTCCAGTCACTTGGATATTTTTCTGTTCCTCGGTCTGTCTGCCCATGCTCTTCTTTGGTTTCAGCTCTTCCATAAATGTGCTTCCACCACTGTACCTCTTCTCCTTTTCCATCTGGCTAACTCCTACTTTTCTTCAAACCATCCTGACCCGTGAGACGAGGTCCATTATTTTTGTTACATATCCCACAGTCCACTAAACATGCCCTTCCCTAATAGCCTCTGCACTTGGATTTGTTGATTTAATGTCCTTGTTTCCACTAGTCTGTGGACTTCATTAGTTCAGGACCCCAGTCTATCTCATGCACAACAATGTCTCCACGGTTTGGAGAGTGCCTGACACATAAATAATGTCCAGTAAATGTCTCATGATTAAAATGAAACAGATTTTCCAACCTCCTGGGGAGCAGGAGTTAATTTTTATTTTCTGTTTTTGCTGCACATCTTACATCTTTGTCCATCGAGATCCAGAAAGTTGTTTAGGATTGTTCATCTCTCTTCTAGCTTTACCTCTTTTGTGCTCACAGTGCCTCATACATTATAGGTGCTTGGTAAATGTTACATGATTGAATAACAGAAACTAGGGCAACATAAACAAATCATGAAGAACATAGGCTAGCCCTAGCCAGTTTGGCACAGTGTATAGATCTCAGCTTGTGGACTGAAGGGTTCTGGGTTTGATCCCGGTCAAGGGCACAAGCCTGGGTTGCAGGCTCAATCCCCAGTGGGGGACATGCAGGAGGCAGCCGATTAATGGTTCTCTCTCATCATTGATGTTTCTTTTTCTCCCTCCCCCATTTTCACTGAAATCAAGAAGATAAACAAACAAACAACAACAAAAAAAAAACAACACAGGCTAAGTATCAAGAGATCTGGCAAAGGGTCCAGTTATACCACTCATTTCTTTAGAATTTCAGGCAAGTTTCTAAAGCTTGATTAGTTTCATTTTCCTCAGCTGAAAAATGGAGATAATAATACTTACTAGTTGGGATGTTGAAAAGCTAACATGAAATAATATGTGTAAAGCACAAGAATAAGTGCTTATATTCAATAAAGAATAGATAGCACTACTATAACTAACAGCCTTAGACCAAATATCAAAGTCTAATTAGGCCTCTAACAAATGAGGAATTATTAAATAAGTGGCAGTATGGATATGCCAAGAAACACTTTGAAGTCATTAGAAATGCCTTTAAATACTATTAATGGCATGGAAGAAATGCTCACGCTATAAAGTTAACAAAATTACATAGTAATGTAATAAATATACATGAAGTATTTAACATGTACAAATCAGTGTTAATGCTGGGGCTATAATGGTCAATAAGATAGCATGGTCCCTGGTTTCATGGAGCTCTATTCTAGTTTGCATAAAGTAACAAGTGGCACATTAATTGAAAATAATAATATCTCAAATGAGACATTTACATACAGCCCTACATAGAACAGCATGTCAATTATATGTAAAGTATATGAATAAATTAATGATTAAATGAAAATCCAGGAAAATAAAAAATGTGGGATTATAATTTTTATATACTTTCCTATATTTATACAGGGTTGGCAAAAGTAGGTTGTGAGGAATACTCTCCCCCTGGAGAGCACACCAGCACCATCCCCTCCCCGCTTCTTTCCTCTAAGGGACCCAATTAGACTTGCAACCAGGGGAGCAATGGGCAGCAGCAGCTCATCTCAGGCTAACCCCCTGAATCTATCTCTAAGGTCCCCTTTTTTCTGACTTCTCAGTGAGAAAAATTTAATTCAAAACTTTAAAAAAGTAGGTTGTGAATATATGAAGCACAGACTTTATTCTTGTATTATTATTTATTTACTGTATTATTTACTTGTATTACAACTATAAACCTATTGTTGCCCACCCCTGTATATTAACCAAAAACATGTACTAATTTTTTTTTCTTTCTTTATTGTTTAAAGTATTACATATAGTAGTATATATGTCTCCCGTTTTTTTCCCTCATTGACCTTCCACCAGCCTCCCCTACCTCCTGTGGCATGCCCTCATCACATCCCCCCAGTATCTTATGTCCATCGGCTGTGCTTATATGCATGCATATAAGTCCTTTGGTAGATCTCTTCCCCCTCCTCCCCAGCACTCCCCAGCGTTGCCGCTGTAATTTGACAGTCTGTTCGGTGCTTTACTGCCTCTGAATATATATTTTTGTTCATCAGGTTATAATTTTACTTTCCATAAATGAGTGAGATCATGTGGTATTTTTCTTTCATTGCCTGGTTTATTTCATTTAATATAATGCACTCCAGGTCCATCCATACTGCTTCAAATGGTAAGAATTCCTTCTTTTTTATAGCAGCATAGTACTCCATTGTGTAGATGTACCATATTTTTCTGATCCACTCATCTGCTGATGGGCATTTAGGCAGTTTCTAAATCTTAGCTATGGTGAATTGTGCTGCTATGAACATAGGATACATATATCCTTTCTGATTGGTGTTTCTAGTTTCTTGGGATATATTCCTAGAAGTGGGATTACTGGGTCAAATGGGAGTTTCATTTTTAGTTTTTTGAGGAAACTTCATACTGTTCTCCACAGTGGCTGCACTATCTGCATTCCCACCCAGCAGTGCATGAGGGTTCCTTTTTCTCCACATCTTCACCAACACTTGTTGTTTGTTGATTTGTTGATGATTGCCATTTTGACAGGTCTGACATGGTACCGCATTGTCCTTCTGATTTGCATCTCTTGGATAATTAGTCATTTTGAGCATGTTTTCATATGTCTCTTGGACTTCCTTCTTATTTCCAAAGTTTCTATTTAGATCCCTTGCCCATTTTTTTTATTGAGTTGTTTATCTTCCTTTTGTTGAGTTGTCTGAGTTCCTTGTAAATGTTGGAGATTAAACCCTTATTAGTGATAACATTGGCAAATATGTTCTCCCATGTAGTAGTCTTTCTCTTTGTTTTGTTGATGGTTTCTTTTGCTGTACAAAAGTTTTTTATTTTGATGTAATCCCATTTGTTTATTTTCTCTTTAGCTTCCATTGCCCTAGGAGCAGTATCAGTGAAGAAATTGTTTCGGCATATGTCTGAGATTTCTCTGGCTGTGGATTCCTCTAGTATTTTTATGGTTTCCTGTCTTGTGTTTAAGTCTTATATCCATTCTGAGTTTATTTCGGGTATGGTATAAGTTGTTAGTCTAGTTTCATTTTTTTTTTTGTATGTTTCTGTCCAATTTTCCTAACACCATTTATTGAAGAGACAATGTCTTAACTCCATTGTTTGTTCATGTTTCCTTTGTCAGATATTAATTGAGCATAGTAATTTGGGTTGATATCTGGGTTCTCTATTCTATTCCATTGGTCTATATGTCTGTTCTTGTTCCAGTACCAGGCTGTTTTGAGGACAGTTGCTTTGTGATATAGCTTGAAATCTTGTATTGAGATTCCCACATACTTTGTTCTTCTTTTTCATGATTGCTGCAGCTGTCCAGGGTCTTCTTTGATTCCAGATGAATCTTTGGAGAGTACTTTCTAGGTCTATGAAATATGTTGTTGGTATTTTAATGGGTAGTACACTGAATCTATAGATTGCTTTGGGTATTATGGACATTTTAATGATGTTGATTCTCCCAACCCATGAGCATGGCATGCTCTTCCATCTGTTTGCATCTTCCTCTATCTCTTTTTTTCAGTGTCCTGTAGTTTTCTGTGTATAGGTCTTTTACCTCCTTAGTTAGGTTTATTCCTAGGTATCTTAAATTTTTTGGTGTGGTGGTAAATGGGATTGCTTTTTTAGTCTCTCTTTCTTTAATTTCACAATTAGTGTATAGAAATGCCACAGATTTCTTGGCATTAATTTTGTATCCTCCTACATTGCCGAATTCATTTAAGTCAATTAGTTTTTGGATAGAGTCCTTCAGGATTTTATGTACAGTATCATGTCATCTGCAAATAAGGACAGCTTTATTTATTCTTTTCCAATTTGGATGCCTTTTATTTCTTCTTCTTGTGTAATTGCAATGGCTAATACTTCCAGTACTATGTCAAACAGGAGTGGTGAGAGTGGGCATCCCTGTCTTGTATCTGTACTTAGGGGAAATGGTTTTAGTTTTTGCCCATTGAGTATGATGTTAGCTGTGGGTTTATCATATATGGCTTTTATGATGTTGAGGTATGATCCTTCTATTCCCACCTCGCTGAGAGTTTTTATCAAGAAAGGGTGTTGGATTTTGTCAAATGCTTTTTCTGCATCAATTGATATGACTATGTGATTTTTAATCTCTCAATTTGTTTATGTGATGTATCACTTTTATTGATTTGTGTATATTATACCATCCTTGCATTCCTGGGATAAATCCTACTTGGTCATGGTGAATGATCTTTCTGATGTACTGCTGGATCCGATTTGCTAGAATTTTGTTGAGGATTTTGGCATCTATGTTCATGAGAGATATTAGCCTGTAATTCTTTTTTATTGTGCTGTCTTTATCTAGGTTTGGTATTAGGGTGATGCTGGCTTCATAGAAGGTGTTTGGAAGTGTTCCTTCTTCTTAAATATTTTTGAATAGTCTGAGGAGGATAGGTTTTAATTCTTCCTTGAATGTTTGGTAAAACTCCCTTGTGAAGCTGTCTGGCCCCGGGCTTTTGATTGCTGGAAGCTTTTTGATGACTGCTTCAATTGCTTCCATAGTTATTGGCCTATTGAGATATTTAGATTCTTCCTGATTGAGTTTTGGAAGGTTGTATTTTTCTAGGAATATGTCCATTTCCTCCAGGTTGTCCAATTTGTTGGAATAGATTGTTCATAGTATTTTTTTTAACAATCTTTTGTAATTCGGTGGGGTCTATTGTTATTTCTTCTCTTTCACTTCTGATTATGGTTATTTGGATCCTCTCTCTTTGCTTCTTGGTGAGCCTGGCTAGAGGTTCATCAATCTTGTTTATCTTTTTGAAGAACCAGCTCTTGATTTTGTTGATTTTTTGTATTGTTTTTCTTGTCTCTATGTCATTTGTCTCCACTCTGATCTTTATTATTTCCTTCCTTCTGCTTATACTGGGCTTTTCTTGTTGCTCTCTTTCTAAATCTTTGAATTGTAAGGTTAGGTAATTTATTGCCATTGTTTCTTGTTTTTTGTTGTTGTTGTTGTTGTATTTATAATTTATTGATTTTTTACAGAAAGGAGGGGAGAGAGATAGAAAGTCAGAAACATCGATGAGAGAGAGATATCGATCAGCCGCCTCCTGCATGCCCCACAGTGGAGATATGCCCACAAGCAAGGTACATGCCCCCGACAGGAATCGAACCTGGGACCTTTCAGTCCGCAAGCCGAGGCTCTATCCACTAAGCCAAACTGGTCTCGGCCATTGTTTCTTGTTTTTTGTAGTATGCTTGTAGAGCTATGAACTTCCCTCTCAAGACTGCCTTCACTGTGTCCCATAGATTTTGTATTGTTGTGTTGTCATTGTTATTTGTTGCCATGATATTTTTTTTTATATTTTATTGATTTTTTACAGAGAGAAAGGGAGAGGGATAGAGAGTTAGAAACATCAATAAGAGAGAAACATTGATCAGCCACCTCCTGCACACCCCCCACTGCGGATGTGCCCGCAACCAGGATACATGCACCTGACTGGAATCAAACCTGGGACCTTTCAGTCTACAGGCCGATGCTCTATCCACTGAGCCAAACTGGTTCCAGCAGCCATATTTTTTATTTCTTCTTTGATCTCTCTGGTAACTCCGTCATTGTTTAATAGCATATATTTAGTCTTCATGTGTTTGATATTTTTGAATTGTTTTGTACTAATTTTTTTAAATGCAAACCTGTTATATAATTCTATAAATCTGCCTTTTTATGGGAAGCTTCGACAGAACTTTTAAATTCTCTACCTGAAATCTACTTCTTTTTTTAAAATAAAAAGAGGGGGGGATATATGCAATACTTCCAACAATAAAGAATTTTTTAAAATAGGTTGTTGGAAAATGGTGGCAGAATAGATGGACGAGTCTGGAGCTTTGTCGCTGGGCAGAGGGAGAGAGAGCAGCTGAGAGTCGCATGGGGAGTGTTTGTTGGCAAGTTAGGAGTCAGTTGTCCTCCAGGAGAAGGCGGGGAACTGCTGGATGGGGCTCTCCTGGCCAGGCAGCCCCACTGCCACGGGGTTTTTGTCAGCCAGAGCCGCCGGCATGAACACGGAGACCTAGCCATCTTGCAGAGGGAGGTAGATGTCTGCGGCAATCTGAAAGCTGCGGCTGGCTGAAACACCCACCGAACAGCGGGAGACCCAGAACACTGCTCTCCAATCGGCACAGACACAAGGCGGATTCAGAGATCCACACGGCACATGGAAAGGTCAGATTTCGCCTGGGATAAGGTGAGGTCTCCTGCCCCTCAGAACAGAGATGCAAACACTGTGGAGCCGGGCTGTGGGAAAGCTGCCTCTGGAGAGGTCCGCGGAGGTGGGCAGGATGTGATCCCTAAGTGTGGAGGCAAACTTTCTGAGCTGTTGACAGAGGGGAGCTCTGGAAAATGACTCATTTTTTTATCTGAGGCAGAGGGACAGCCTGGGAGTTATTGCAGTGTCCCAGCTGCAAAATCCCCACAAACCGGCTTTGAGAACCACAGAGTAGCAGGATCTGAGCACAGCCTAGAGAGGTCCTGTGCTTTGTCTCAGAGATCAATTCCAAAACACTGCCACCCAGTGGATGACACACAAATTGACTCTCACATAACCACAAAAGAATAAAGAGATTAAAACATCAACAGTGCAACACAGGGAACCGCAATACCTTCCCTACTGGGAAACAGGAGTGCCAAGCAGAACAATAGTGGAAGTGAATGACCACTCTATTTTTTTTTCTTTTTCCTTTTTTCTTCTTTCTCTTTTTTTAAAAATTTTAAATTATTTTTTTATTTTTCATTTTTACATATTTTAATTAAAAGACTATTTTTTTCTTTCTACCTCAATTGATTTTACCTTTTTGATTATTACATTTTTGTTTTCAACTAGTACTATTAATTACTACTAGTATTTGACCTTTTTGGACATTCTATTTTCATCTTTCCTTTAGTATAATTTTACTCCAAATCAACTGTACCTTTATGTCAACATTTTCCTCCTAACTTTCCCCATTTTGTTGTCTTGTTTCTCTTTCCCTTTTCCAACTTTAGTTTCCCCCCTATTCTTTCTCTTTACCTGGTTAAAATTTCACCCCACTTATATATCTAATTTCAAATCCCCTACTACAAGTCCATAAAAACCTCTCTCTTGTCTTCACCAGTCAAAAAGTTGTTTTTACTCTATGTCCTTTTGTTACTATTGGCCTGAACAGTGATTATATGGATTTTTGAACTTTTTCGTGAGATTGTTTTAGCGTATTCTACTTGTTTTATTTTGCTTTTTGCTTGCTTTGTTTTTTACCTCTCTTCTTCCTCACCTCTCTCGATACCAGCTGTTATCTGCAGTATTAATCTCTAGGTACTAGTTGCTGGCCTTTACTGGGAATAGTGACTGTTCTATTGAGTTTTCTCCTGACATCTATATTTTGTTCCTCTTTTCTCTCTTATCCGCTTTCTTTTCTCTCTGACTTTGTTTCTCTTTCTCTTTTCTTTTTCTTCTTCTCCTTTTTTAAAATTTTATTTTATTTTATTTTTTAGTTCATTTATTTCTTTTTTTTCTCCCTCTCCCAATTTGATTTTGGCATTTCTTTCCTTTCTTCTTCCCTCAATGTCCTCCTCCTCTTTCTGTACTTACGCCTAATTTGGCTTTCATTGGTGGTTGCCTTATTGGTGATTATTAACATAGTGAATACATTTCTGTTCAGTGCCTTGTGTGCTATACTGAGTCGTGTTGTATTTCGTGTCTTTGAATCAACGTAGGAGAGAGAACTACAAAACCAGACACCCAGGGAAGAAAAACCATGGGCAGAAGAAGAAACAGCCCGCATACGACAGATAGGCAGGTATCACCAGAAAAGGAAGTAAATGAAATAGAAGCAGAAATAAGCCTACCGGAGAAAGAGTTCAGAGAAATGATCATAAGGTGGATGAAAAGAAGGGAAGACAAAATTGACACTGTAAGATCCAAGAGGAAATGAAGAAGAAGCAAGAAGAAATGCAGAAGCATCAAAAAGAAATGCATAAGAAGCAGGAAGAAATGCGGAAGAACCTTAAAAAATGCAGAATAATCAAGAAGAAATGAAAAATGACATCACTGCTATAAAGAACTCAATAAAAAGCATCAAAAGTAGACTAGAAGAAGCAAAGGACCGCATCAGTGAGCTAGAAGATACGATAGGAAAAAATACCCAAGTACAGTAACTTCTAGAAAAAAAAGTTAAAAAGCAATAGGAGAGCCTAAGGGAAATTTGGGATAACATGAAACAAAACAACATCCACATAATTGGGGTTCCAGAAAGAGTGGAAACTGAACAAGGAATAGAAAACCTGTATGAAGAAATAATGACAGAAAATTTCCCCAATATAGGAAGGAAAAAACCCACACAAATCCAAGAAGCTCAGAGTCCCAAGAAAAATTAACCCCAACAAACTGACACCAAGGCACATTATAATTAAATTGGCAAACACCAACAACAAAGTAAGAATCTTCAAAGCAGCCAGAGAGAAACAGAAAGTTACCTACAAAGGAACCCCCATAAGACTAGCTACTGATTTCTCAACAGAAACTCATCAGGCCAGAAGGGAATGGAATGAAATATACAAAGTCATGCAAAGGAAGGGTCTGAATCCAATAATTCTTTACCTTGCAAGGCTCTCATTCAAAATTGAAGGTGAAATCAGAAGCTTCATAGACAAAAAAGGACTAAGGGAATATATTACCACCAAACCAGCAATGCAAGAAATGTTAAAGGGTCTGCTGTAATAAAAAGTGATAGGAAGCAAAGAAGGAACTCGGGGGTAAGGACTAAAAATGGCAACAGATAAGTACTTATCAATAATAACTTTAAATGTAAACGGATTAAATGCTCAAATCAAAAGACATAAGGTAACCGATTGGATAAGAAAACACGATCCATATATCTGCTCTCTGCAAGAAACCCACCTCAGGAAAAGAGATGCACACAGATTAAGGGTGAAGGGATAGAAGATGGTATTTCAGGCAAATGGAAATAAAAAAAAAAGCTGGGGTTGCAATACTTTTATCTGACAAATTAGATCCAAAGTGAAGGACATAACAAGAGATAAAGAAGGCCACTTCATAATACTAAAGGGAAAAATCCAACAAGAAGAAATAACTCTGATAAACATATATGGAGCAAATATAGGAGCACCTAAATACATAAAAAAAAACTCTTGGAGGATATTAAGGGAGAGATTGACAGCAATACTATCATAGTAGGAGATTAATACCACACTGTCACCATTGGATAAATCCTCTAAACAAAAAATCAGCAAAGAAACATCAATCCTAAATGACACACTAGACCAGATGGAATTAATTGACATCTTCAGAACATTTCACCTCAAAGCCACAGAATATACATTCTTCTCCAGTGCACATGGGTCATTTTAAAAGATAGATCATATGTTGGGTCATAAGAAAAGTCTCTTCAAATTCAAGAAGATGGAAATCATATCAAGCATCTTCTCAGACCACAGTGGCATAAAACTGGAAATCAACTATAATAAAAACAATAGAAAGAAATCAAACACATGGAGACTAAACAGCATGCTATTAAACAACAATTGGGTAACCAGAGAGATCAAGGAAGAAATAAAAAACATCATGGCAACAAAGAAAATGACAACACCACAATACAAAATTTATGGGACACAGTGAAAGCAGTCCTGAGAGGGAAGTTCATAGCCCTACAAGCCTACTGCAAAAAACAGGAAACAATGGTAATAAATTACCTAACCCTACAACTCAAAGAGCTAGAATGAGAGCAACAAGAAAAGCCCAGTGTATTCAGAAGGAAGGAAATAGTGAAGATCAGAGCAGAGATAAACAACTTGGAGACCAAAGAAACAATTCAAAAGATCAACAAAACCAAGAGCTGGATCTTTGAAAGGATAAACAAGATTGATGAACCTCTAACCAGGCTCACCAAGAAGCAAAGAGAGAAGACCCAAATAAACAAAATCAGAAATGAAAGAGGAGAAATAACAACAGACCCTGTGGAAATACAAAGGATTGTTAAAAAATACTATGAACAACTCTATTCCAACAAATTGGACATTTTCCTAGAAAAATATAACCTTGCAAAACTCAATGAGGAGGAATCTAAATATCTCAATAGTCCAATAACTATGGAAGAAATTGAAACAGTCATCAAAAAGCTTCCATCAAATAAAAGCCTGGGACCAGAGGGCTACACAGGAGAGTTTTACCAAACATTGAAGGAAGAATTACAACCTATCCTCTTCAGACTATTCAAAAACATTCAAGAAGAAGGAACACTTCCAAACACCTTCTATGAAGCCAGCATCACCCTAATACGAAAACCAGATAAAGACAACACAATAAAAGATAATTATAGGCCAATATCTCTCATGAACATAGATGCCAAAATCCTCAACAAAATTCTAGCAAACCGGATCCAGCAGTACATCACAAAGATCATACACCATGACCAAGCAAGATTCATCCCAGGAATGCAGGGATGGTACAATATCCACAAATCAATAAATGTGATACATCACATAACCAAATTGAGAGATAAAAATCACATAGTCATATCAATTGATGCAGAAAAAGCATTTGACAAAATCCAACAACCTTTCTTGATAAAAACTCTCAGAAAAGTAGAAATAGAAGGAGCATACCTCATCATCATAAAAGCCATATATGATAAACCCACAGCTAACATCATACTCAATGGACAAAAACTAAAACCATTTCTCCTAAGAACAGGAACAAGACAGAGATGCCCACTCTCACCTCTCCTGTTCGACATAATACTAGAAGTATTAGCCATTGTAATTAGACAAGAAGAAGAAATAAAAGGCATCCAAATTGGAAAAGAATAAGTAAAGCTGTCCTTATTTGCAGATGACATCATAATGTACATAAAAAAACCCAAAGGACTCCATCTCAAAACTAATCGACTTAATTAATGAATTTGGCAAGGTAGCAGGATACAAAATTAATGCTAAGAAGTCTGTGGCATTTCTATTCACTAATAGTGAAATTACAGAAAGAGAGACTAAAAAAGCAATCCCATTTAGCATCGCACCAAAAAAATTAAGATACCTAGGAATAAACCTAACTAAAGAAATAAAAGACCTATATGCAGAAAACTACAGGACACTGAAAAAAGAGATAGAGGAAGATGTTAACAGATGGACGAGCATACCATGTTCATGGATTGGAAGAATCAACATCATTAAAATGTCCATACTACCCAAAGCAATCTACAGATTCAATGCACTACCCATTAAAATACCAACGACATATTTCACAGACCTAGAAAGAATTCTTCATAGATTCATCTGGAACAAAAAAAGACCACGAATAGCTACAGCAATCCTGAGAAAGAAGAATAAAGTAGGTGGGATCTCAATAACAGATTTCAAGCTATACTACAAAGCAACTGTCTTTATCTAGTTTTGGTATCAGGGTGATGCTGGCTTAATAGAAGGTGTTTGGAAGTATTCCTTCTTCTTGAATATTTTTGAATAGTCTGAGGAGGATAGGTTTTAATTCTTCCTTGAATATTTGGTAAAACTCTCCTGTGTAGCCATCTGGTCCCAGGCTTTTATTTGCTGGAAGCTTTTTGATGACTGTTTCAATTTCTTCCATAGTTATTGGACTATTGAGATGTTTAAATTCCTCCTCATTGAGTTTCGGAAGGTTATATTTTTCTAGAAAAATGTCCATTTCTTGCAGGTTGTCCAGTTTGTTGGAATAGAGTTGTTCATAGTATTTTTTAACAAGCCATGTATGATAAACCCACAGCTAACATCATACTCAATGGACAAAAACTAAAACCATTTCCCCTAAGAACAGATACAAGGGATGCCCACTCTCACCACTCCTGTTTGACATAGTACGGGAAGTATTAGCCATTGCAATTAGACAAAAAGAAGAAATAAAAAGCATCCAAATTGGAAAAGAAGAAGTAAATCTGTCCTTATTTGCAGATGACATGATACTGTACATAAAAAACCCAAAGGACTCCATCCCAAAACTAATCGACTTAATAAATGAATTGAGCAATGTAGCAGGATACAAAATTAATGCCTAGAAATCTGTGGCATTTCTATACACTAATAGTGAAATTACAGAAAGAGAGACTAAAAAAGCAATCCCATTTACCATCGCACCAAAAAATTAAGATACCTAGGAATAAAGCTAACTAAAGAAATAAAAGACCTATATGTAGAAAAATACAGGACACTGAAAAAAGATATAGAGGAAGATGTTAACAAATGGAAGAGCATACCATGCTCATGGATTGGGAGAATCAACATCATTAAAATGTCCATACTACCCAAAGCAATCTATAGATTCAATGCACTACCCATTAAAATACCAATGACATATTTCACAGATCTAGAAAGATTTCTTCATAGATTCATCTGGAACAAATAAAGGCCACGAATAACCACAGCAATTCTGAGAAAGAAGAATAAAGTAGGTGGGATCTCAATACCAGATTTCAAGCTATACTACAAAGCAACTGTTCTCAAAACAGCCTGGTACTGGCACAAGAACAAACATATAGACCAATAGAATAGAATAGAGAACCCAGATATCCACCCAAACCACTATGCTCAACTAATATTTGACAAAGGAGGCATGAACATACAATGGAGCCAAGATAGCCTCTTCAATTAATGGTGTTGGGAAAATTGGACAGATACATGCAAAAAAATGAAATTGAACCACCAACTTACACCAAATAGAAAAATAAACTCAAAATGGATACAGGACTTAAACATTAGAAGGGATACCATAAAAATACTAGAGGAATCCACAGGCAGCACAATCTCAGATATATGCCGAAAGAACTTCTTCACTGATACTACTCCAAAGGCAATGGAAGCTAAAGAAAAAATAAACAAATGGGACTACATCAAAATAAAAGGCTTTTGCACAGCAAAAGAAACCATAAAGAAAACAAGAAAGACCACTTTATGGGAGAACATATTTGCAAATGTTATCACTGATAAAGGTTTAATCTACAGCATCTACAGCCAACTTATACAACTTAATAAAAGGAAGGTAAACAATCCAATAAAAAAATGGGCAACGGACCTAAATAGAACCTTTTTGAAAGAAACAGAAGGAAGGCCAAGAGACACATGAAAACATGTTCAAAGTCACTAATTATCTGAGAGATGCAAATCAAAATGACAATGTGATACCATCTTACACCTCTCAGAATGGCAATCATCAACAAATCAACAAACAACAAGTGTTGGTGAGGATGCGGAGAAAAAAGAACCCTTGTGCACTGTTGCTGGGAATGCAGAGTGGTGCAGCCACTGTGGAGAACAGTATGGAGTTTCCTCAAAAAACTAAAAATCGATCTCCCATTTGACCCTGTAATCTCACTCTTAGGAATTTCTTATCCTAAGAAATCACAAACACCAATCAGAAAGGATTTATGCACCCCTATGTTCATAGCAGCACAATTTACAATAGCTACAATTTGGAAACAGCCTAGGTGCCTGTCAGCAGATGAGTGGATCAGAAAACTGTGGTACATCTACACAATGGAATTCTATGTTGCCATTAAAAAGAAGGAACTCTGACCATTTGCAGCAACCTGGATGGAACTGGAGAGCCTTATGCTTAGTGAAATAAGCCTGTCAATGAAGGAGAAGCATCACATGATCTCACTCATTTGTGGATAATAAAGAACGTTATAAACTGATGAACAAAATGATAGATACAGAGGCAGTAAAGCATCACACAGACTGAAATTACAGCAGGAAGATTAAGGTTAGGTGGGGTAGATAAGAGATCACTCAAAGGACTTGTATGCATGCATATCAGCATAACCGATGAACATAGACACTGGGGGGTTGGGGTATGCCTGGGAGGGAGGGGGGCAATGGGGAGACATGTACAAAAAATTAATTTAAAAAAAGAACCTACAGAAAGGAAGGCAGCCCTGCCTAGATCTTGCTTTTAACCCAGACTTCTAATGGTAAGATGATAAATTGTATTGTTTTAAGCCACTACGTTTGTGGTAAATTGTGTGGCAGCAGTAGAAAACAAATACAAATTTCCTTGCAATGAGAAAAAATTCTATCAAAGTGAAATTTGTCACAGAATTACAGTATTGAAATGAGATCTTGTAAGGCTTTAGTCCATTCTTAATTCCTCATACATGAGTATCCTCTACCACATAGATAATAAAGGGTCTTCCAGGCTGTGTGGTGAACCTATCAACAGTGGGAACTGCCAATGTCCAGATATGGTTTGTTTCATTTTGGGATGGTTTGAATTGTCCAAGTTCTTTTACCCAGAAAATCAGAAATGAGCTTTTCTGTGGCATGAATTCTTTAGCTTAATGGGACTTTTCCAAGAATCTTGTTAATAAAAGATGGCCCTTTAATTGTTCGAAGATTTAACCATGATTCCTTAAAGAGTTCTCCTTCCCTGACAGTATTCTCATGTTTTTCTCGTGGATTCCAAAGCACATATCTCCTGGTGACTAAAACTGTAATAAACAATACAGATATATTAGGTGAGTAGAGAGTCTGCAGAGGTGTGATTACTTCCTTGGTTCTAGATATCACACTTCTATGTTGGTTAGGAGTGTCTCTATCACTTGCCCAATGCTCTATAAATAGTTCTTTCTTTCACAATAATGTGAGCTCCCTTTCCCATATCCAAAACTCTGAGTGCTCTGCTTTGCAGTTAATGGATACCTGTTAGGATGCTTATTCCTGAGACGCCACAGTTCTCATATCTTTCATCTCCCTGGTCTGATTCCTTGTATGACCTGTGCTTGGGGGTGAGTAGAAGAGGAGATAAAACTGATTTCTTCAATACAGAGGAAAGAACAGTCAGATCCCTGGGTTTGAATCCTGTCTACGTTTTCTTGGCTCTGAACTATGGACAATTTTCTTAGCCTCTTATGAACCTCATTACTGTATAGGGTTGTGGTGAGGAGCCAATGAGATTGCCTATGTAATGTGCATGATGTAGTCCTTGGCACAATTTGGTATCTCTTCTCTCTTGCTTCTCCCACTACCCCCCACTTTTTTCCTCCTTTACCTTATGCAATTAGAAAACAATAGCAACTTAAGCTGCATGGGTTCAGGATGATCAGTGTGGACTGGAGCAATAGCAAACTCCCAGGGGTGGCAGGGCCTGGACTGAACTTCACAGGTTGGTGAGGAGTGAGCTGAATACAGGGATGACTGGGAAAGTTTGTCCTCTGACTTACTGGTGCTCTTTTCAAGCCTTCTAAAGATAAAGACAAAGAAACTAGCTTTCCATGTAGGAAGGAACACTTTATTTATAACTCAGTTTTGAAATGTAGCTTAGAGGAGGTGGGACATGGTTTCACTGCTGTAATGAGACAAACATGAAAAAGAACAGGCTAAGTTTTGAATTGCCAATGGCCTGAGCAGGGATGTCACTGAGTATTTGCAAACCAGAAGAGTTCATTTTATTTCCTTAGGAAAAAAATATATATTTTTTAACTTAACTGGCCTGGTTTGGATAATGAAGACCAGACCATTGATCCTAGCATGTCATCAAGATGTTGAGAAGTCAGACTAGGGAACAGAATGGCCAGGAAAAATGGGTTCTTGGAAAGTTTTAGGTTGTGGAGAGTAGCTAGATTCTACAGGCCTATCAATGATTAGTTTCTCAGTTCTCCCAGAATTATTCCTTTTTATATAGCTTGGCAAGCAGTTATTTTATTTTTTTCTCATGAAATCATAATCTGGGACATCATTTTGGAAGGCATGCCAGTAGCTATTCTTTGGTCCACTCTTCCTTCGCTAGTTTTATTTTTAGCCTCCTCTTGATTATTTCTAAACCCCTTAATCATGAAATCTCAATTTCTTTTATTAGGAGGTATTTATTCACAAGGCTAGTCTAAACCTACATGAAATCCTTTAATATACATTACTGAATGCTGACATGGTTCTGCAAGCATTAATAAATGCTTTTTTGATATGAAATACACAAAATATGTGGAAAAATGAAGAGGCTCCTGCTTGAGTTCATAATATGAAATTCTTTTGACAATAACAGAGAACTCAACAACAATGGGACCAACAATAATTCCCTCTTTCTAGGTTCCAGGTTACATGTTAGGTGCTAAAGATAAAACAGTGAACAAGCTAGATAGGTGAGGTCCCTGTTCTTATGAAATAATGTCCCAGAATGAGATATTATCCCCCTCCCCCAATACCACTACTAAACAGATAAAGTAATTGCAAGTTGTATACATATTATGATGAAAGCAAAAAGAAGAGGTTGAGATTATTAGGTGTGCTCTAGACTGAATGTGTTCCCCACAGATTCATATGTTGAAACTTAATTCCCAATGTGATGGCATTTGGAAGTGGGGCCTTTGGGAGGTGATTAGGTCATGGGGATGAAATCCTTATGAATAGGATTAGCTCTCTCATAAAAGAGACCCCAGAAAGCTTCCTTTCCACTTCTACCATGTGAGGGCACATCAAGAAAATAATTATTTAACCAGACCAGCATGGTTCAGTGATTGAACATCGAGTGGCCTATGATTTCCAGTCAGGGCACATGCCCAGGTTGTGGTCTTGATCCCCAGTATGGGGCATGCAAGGAGGTAGTCAACTAATGATTTTCACTTATCATTAATGTTTCTATCTCTCTCTCCCTCTCCTTCTCCCTTCCTCTCTGAAATCGATAAAAAATACATTTTTAAAAAAGAAAACAACTATCTATGAATCAGGAAGTATACCTTCACCATACACTGAGTCTGCCAGAGCCTTGATCTTGAACTTCCCAGTCTCCAGAACTAAATTTCTGCTGTTTACAAGTCACCAGTCTATGGTATTTTGTTATAGCAGCGTGGACAAACTAAAACAAGCTGTGATGGGACTACCTATTTGTAATAAGATGGCCAAGAAAGGCTTCACTGAAGGTTAACATTTATGCTAAAAATCTACAGAGGAGAAAGAGTTTATCTTTCAAAGTATGGATAGAAAGATATTCAAGGTAGAGAAAATAGCATGTTCCAAGGCCCTTAGGTAGGAAAGAACTTGGTGTGGTCAACAGTAAGAGAAGGCTGAAGGGGCTAGAGCATATTGAATGAAGAAGGGGAAAAAAAAAAACCAAAAACTAGGTGGTAGAGATTTCTTCAGGTCAGTGATATTTGTATTGATTTTACTCCCACTGGCAAATGCCACGTCACTCTACTCCCATCCATCCTCACTTCCAAATTTTCCCCAATTTTTGTCAAGGCAGGGGAACGAAAGAATTAGACCTGCCAGTCTGCCTGTTTTGTGTCTTTCCTATCAGAGTTGAGACTGTGGAACTTTCATCTATATACTTGGTTTTATCTCAAAATCAGATATTTTGACTTCTGGTGGCAGGGTTATAAGGAGCAATTGCCCAGGACTTTGGGATTAGTCATGTATATCAACTGATGGCCTACCTCTGGTCTTGTGCCTGTTCTGATAAACAGCTTCTGCCTCTCTTGAAGATATTGTCCCAAGTACTTCTCATAAATGCATTCATTCATTTAACTTATTTATCTTGTTTTTATTGAGAGACATACTCTAGGCAAGGCACTGGTTTAGGCCTTGGACATATAAAGGCAAACAAGAAGCTTCTTCCTTGGGGTACCAGCAGGGTAAAAGGGAGGTAAGCTATGTGGTGAGTGCAGTGACCGGAAGCACAATCTGTGGGGTTCAAGGAAGGCTGCCTAAAAGAGAGGCACAGGTAACAAGGTGAGAGGCGCAGGATAGAGAGGCGGAAGATTTCCTGGCAGAAAAGATGGCAGGAACAGAGGAAACAAGAAATGGCATGGTGTGAGTGAAGAACTCCCAGCAGCAATCAGCTTCTTGCCACATGTTGGTCACACCAGGATTTGAACTTATGTTACTCTTACCAGGAGTCAGCTGTGTACCTGAACTGAGGCCTACTTCCCTGTACAGATTTGGCATCCTCTGGAGTCTGCTCTAGGATCCCCCATTAGAGAATTCTGCCCATTTATTGGAGTATAGTGGCCTGTCATTTGCTTTGGTCTCTTGGTACTGCACTGCTCTTCCTCCCTGAACTTATGTGGAGACTTTCTGGTATGTTCTCTCCTCTTCTTGCTATTATTAGGTCTTCTGGGAGTTGAGTTGGAAGGGCCCTGACCCTGAGGACATTTTTCTTGGCTCCTTGGGGTGGGAAGAATGCAGCTTGTTGATGGAGGGTTCCCATTGGCCTCCTCTTGTCTCTGCTTTTGGCCAGCATTGTCATCTTTTGAGAGTGATGAGGTTAAGAGGAGAACAAGACAATTTGACATCAATGGAGATCATCTGTGCCTATAGGAGCAAGACAGTTATTAACAGAAGCCAAGGGAGAAAACTGAAAGGTCAGGATTAAACTAACAATGCTGTCAACCCATGTGGGTGCTCTCTACAAAACAAAGTGACCCTTGGGACATAGCCCACTGGGAATAGTGAGAGGACATCCCTATAGCAATTGACTTGCACTTTTTTATTCCAGGAAAGAACCAGATAAGAGATCCTGGATAGAAAGCTCTGGGAATAATCATTATGAAAGCAACATAGTAGGGAAAAGGGACTAGTGCATCCTGAGAAAAGTAGGCTTTTAGGCATTTTGAGAAAAGACAGATGTTTTGCCTCCCTCATTTATTTATTCATTAATTAACCTATTCGTTCATTTAACAAAAATTTATTCACTCACTTTTGTGGCAGGCTCTACACTAGTTTTGGGGAATATAATCTGTTAACAAAATATCATGTTTCTTAACCTCAAGTACTGATAGATTGAATGGTATGTGTGTGGTGAGTGTGTGTGACTAGAAGAAGAGTTTTAAAAAATAATATAGCCCTAGCTGGTTTGGCTCATTAGAACACTGGCCTGTGGGCTGAAGGGTCCCAGATTTGATTCCAGGCAAGGGCACATGCCTGGGTTGTGGGCTTCATCCCCAGTAGGGGGCATGCAGAAGGCAGCTGATCAATGATTCTCTCTCATCATTGATGTTTCTATCTCTCTCTTCCACTTCCTTCCTCTCTGAAATCAATAAAAATAGATTTAAAAATAATATAAAACTTGGTAAATAGCACAAATGAATCATACAGTGTTCCATGGGTGCACATAACTTAATCAACCAACCTTTTTTAGGGGTCAAGGAAAGCTTCTTGGAGCATGTATTTTTTAAGTTGAGTCTAGATAGCAAAGTAGAGGTGGGGAAGAGTGGGCAGACAGAATATTCTAAACATCAGGGATAACATGTACAAAGGCCTGGAAATTGTTAACAAAAAAAACAACAATAAAAAAAAACACATTGAAACCTGTAAAGAATTTTTGTGAGTTTATTTGAGCCAAACTGTTGACATATGCCAGGAAGCAGAACCTTAAGGAATTGAGATAATGTTCTGGAGAATGGCACGTTAGATTTGTATTTATACATTGCAATCAAAGGAGGGACATAGGTGGGTTACATGAAATTCATTGGTGATAGATTAAGGAGGTGGAATAAAGCAAAGTGGAGAAAACCTCTGGGATTGGATAAAAAGTAAAATGGTGGGCATATACTTAGGTGGGTGCATGAACAATTAGCATGATAATGAAGGAATTTGTGGCATCTGTCCTGGCCCCCACCACATTTGATTGGGCCCCAGGAGCTCCGGAAAAAGGGAAGTTACAAGTTACCCAGACATTTCAAGGGTATGTTATCATAGATGCAAAAAGACAGATAGGCTCAGTTAAGGTAAAGTTTGACCTTGTCAAGTGAAGATACCAGCCTAGGATGTAACTGCCCACCATAACTGCGTTTAGCTAAAGTTTAATTTCAGGCCATCCTTTGTGGTTACGTTAGGTCTCTGAGTTTGCAAGACTATCATGAAGGCCTCCTCTAAGCTTGTCAGGTCAGCATGTGGCCCCTTTTGTCCACAAAATGAAGGGAGATGATTCTTCAAGAAGTTCATCCCAAGCATTATAACTTATAATAAGGAAAGGTATTGTTTAACACCTCTGCATATCGAATAAGTAAGAGAACACTGTGGGAGAGCCTTGGGTTAGTGTAAGAAGCACTCTGGCAACCATATCAAAGCCCCTCAGACTTCCAGCTGTGGTAGCCGCTTTCATGGGCAGTGTGCACATTTATTGCTGGGATGTTTTGAGCTCTCAACTTGGGTTGCTCCTCATTCGGCCCAGGTCCTTCTCTAGCTGCAGCAGGAGCATGATAGAATTGGTGCCTTGGGACTAAGCCTCAGCAAATGGGGACTGAAACAGGAGAAGAAGTGCTCTGCCATCTTTCAGGTAGCCCATTCTAGGAGGCATTCTATACCCTTCTCAGGAAAGCCAGTGGAATTAAGCTCAAATTGCTCACAGAAGTGACTTTACTAATGAACCTTTGCTTTGGCTTCCCTTCTTTTCCCCCACCAACCCCTCTCTCCTGCTTCCAGGGATCATATGCCAAGTAAGACACTTGCACCTAAGTTCTCTTCTCAGCTGAGCCTTTGGGGCAGCCCAAACTTCAACAGTTGGCCATCCAAAGTCAAGTGCAATTTTCCTTAACTTTTAATTGAGTTCTCTCTTTATCAACTATCATAAATTGTGTTTTTTACATACTTGTAAGGCTACTTTCTCTAAGGAATGCTCTGCTGAGCTGTCTCATTTTTTATATGTTGATGAAGCTAACTCTCAACCCATCTCAAGGGAACATAGGATTAAAGCTAAGGATTTCTTAATTCAAATTAAATACCTTCTGGACTGCTCCATTTTGGGGTATCATGCTTCTTAAGGGAACGACTAATTCTGTGTGCCATTCTCTTTGTTTTATTCAATATCTTTCTTCAGAAGTCATTCTCTCAAAGGAATAATCCAATCAGAGCCAAAGCATTTGAAAATACTATCTGGTCCTCATTGCTGATGTTTTGAAGTTATCTATGCACAAAATCACACCACTGTGTATTAGAGAATTCTAAACAAGAGAATCCAGAAATCATCTCATTTCAGAGATGCTCGTTTTTACCCTAAGTCCATGTACTGAGACACAAGGTCATTGATTGTTATTGCAGAATAAGACTCAGCAGTGGGTTACATGTTCAACACACCCTGTTCCAGTGTAGAGGGTGAGCTATGTTTTAGATGGAATTTTTCAATTTCAACTTTGCAGAGGAAATGCAGTAGGTTCCACAATGTTGAAAATATGCCCTGGCCGGATTGCAAGTTGACTGGGTCCAAGTGGTCTAGCTTCATGTAAGTTCTCATCAGCAGCATAGCAATGAGATACTTGGAGTCTGCTCTCTTCTTTCTTAAGTTTGCTTTAAATGCCTGATTTATAATGACAGAAAAAGAAAATCCATTGGCCTAACTAGTATTAGAGAAAAGATTTAAATAGAATTTTTTGGCTCTCAGAGCCATTCCAGTTTGTCATTTTGTGAAATTAGAGACAGATGGGTGACCTCTGTGTGTTGTGGGAAATTCTGCCCTACATTCTAACCAATGCTGGGAGTTCTGGAAGGGGACAGAGAGGAGAAAGAGAAAGCTATTTGGACCAGGCAGAATATATTCTAATTCTGGGACAAAAATAGTATATAATCTGCAAACATTAATTCTAGGCAAGTCTCATTCTTAGCCTGTTTTCTTTCCCTTTTGTAGCTTTCACAGTAGTAAATGAATTTAAACTGGTTGTAAATGGAAGAGGATTCAGAAATCTTTTGGCTTGTCTCTTACTGCAGAATATTGGTTTTGTTATAAGATAAGCATTCGGCTATAGAAGGAACCACTGGTGGTCAAATAATCAACATATATTTCAGGCAGATCATAACTAATTTTGAGCTGATCAGACTCTTGCTCTAAAGACTCAAATGGTGGAGGGAGTAAATGGTAGTATGTGGGAAAGGGACTATGGGTTTTGGAGAGAAGAATTGGGTCCACACTCCAGGGGTTCCATAATTTAGGGGGCCTATCTTCAAATAATCCTGTCCCTTTTTAAAGGTGTCCTGAGACTTCTGTGATCATGTCCTGGTGCTGAGGTTAAAGGAAACAGATGGATCACTATGTCAGAGCAGAACAAGGTACAGATGGTGGGTGTTGTAGGGTGACTGACAATGTATTGAGGTGGCTCAAGGAGCATGGGTTCAGAAGAAAGCACCTAGAAAGGACCCAGGTACTTAATGTTGAGAACTCAAGAGCCTTAGAGTCACTGAGGCAGGGATTGGTATATATTGGCATGGTTCCTGCCAGGCACAAGGCAGTTAGCTTCCAGGTGAGAGGACAAGAAAATAAGTTAAATACAAATCAAGGTTTGCAGAGTATCTGCAAGTACTGACTGAAAGAAAGCAAAAAGAAGCCTTCGCAAGAAAAAACAGAGTCAGTGTAAGGTCAATTTGACAGAGAAAATGAGTCCATTTCCATGGAAGGGAAGTGGAATGTAACTGCATTTCTTGGGCCAGCTTCTTTTATTCTTCAAGCTTCAGTTTCTCATTTGTGAAATAGATATAAAAATTCTTTGTACATTTCATATTGGGATTGAAAATCAGACAGGGTCATACAGGTGAAAACATTTTGTACACAATAAGAAAAGATAGTTATTATGAAGCTTGGTGATATTCTCTGCTAGGACTAATAGGCAGGGGTAAGATAGCAGTCCTGTGGTGAACCACACACTTTATTGGCTAAGGGACAGATTCCCCAGTCCAACCTAGATCCTAAGAGTGCTTAATGGTTATCCTGTTGTGCCAAACATAGGATACCTCTATTAAAATTTTCATAACATAACATATTATTTTTTCTTCATGAATAACCTAGAATGAACATTTCAAAAAGGAACTGTTCCAGAACAGGGACTTTTAGAATGGGATAAAAACTGTTGGCCTTTTCTTCAGGAAAGTAGCAACTCGGTAGTCTCTACTTCACTGACAATGATGCTTAGACTGGGCAAAACTAGTCAAGGAGCCTCCTTTATAGAATACTGTCTGGGTGCATCTCTCTTGGGCTGCTCTGAGCATGGTGTACAGTCAGCAGGAGAGGGAGCAATCTGAGGTAGAAAGGGTTTGATTGGATCCAACACCTTGTCCTTTCAGGAGGAGAATAAAGTGGAAGACAAGTGAATACTTAGAAATGTTTGGGAAACTCCTGTTACTCCCAGGCTAGCTTTGAAAGGCCTGACTGCTAGGTGGAAATCACCCTAATAAATCATATAGCCTGATTTGGTAGTTCTTGGAAAAGATTATTAATATTTGCAAAGAGGTCCTCCTTAATGGACTGAAGGAGAAAAATAGCAGCAAGTCATTCTTTCCTGATGTCTCCCTTGAAATATTTTCTCTCTCTTTAATTGAAGTGTTCTCAGGAGAAAGCAGTAAAGACAAAGGGTTTGGTTTCAATCTATAATTCAAGTGCAAAGGTATCCTAACGACACCAGAGGAGCCATCTGAGTAACTGTGTCATGCCTATCCTTCCCAAATGCATCTATGTCTTCTTATAGAATAAAGGACTTCCTAGAAACTGGTCATTAGGGATTGAAAGGCTTCAAACACATTATAACTTCTATTAATGATTTGTTTTTTATTCACAACACTTTGACACCAAATGCTGGGGTTTTTCACCCCATGCATTTCTCTAATTCTCTGTGGACACTAGCCAGATGTCCTACAATTTATTCAATTCTGACACTAACTACCTGGAGTTGCTACAGACCCCATAAGTTAAGGGCTCAAAACTACCCCTCACTTGAAATTGCAGTCACAAGTAGTGTGTCCCCTTGTTGTCTAGACCTTTGTTCACCTTGGCTAAAAATTGGAGATTTCCATGACTCCCTTCCTCAGATTTGGAAATTAGCTATAGTGGCTCATTGAACTCAGGGACAAACTTATTTACTCTTACTGGTTTATTATATTACAAAGTATACAGATGAACAGTCAGAGAGAGAGATGCATAGAGTGAGGTCCAGAAAGGTCCTGGGGTCAGGAGCTTCTCTCTCCATAGAGTTGGGGATGCATTATACTCCTGGCACATGGATGTGTTCACCAACTTGGTAGCTTTCTTTACCCAGTCATAAGTTGAAGGACATTTGTCTTGTTTAAGTTCTTGGCAATTATAAATAAAGGTGCTATAAACATTTGTGTCTAGGTCTTTGTGTGGACATAAGCTTTTATTTCTCTTGGATAAATAGCTGATTGAGATTGCTGGGTCATACATTAAATACACGTTTAACAGAAACTCCTTGTTTCCACCAGCAGTGTATGAGAGCTCCAGTGTGGAAACAAGGGAGCTTATCTTTATTGTGATGCAAAAAGGAGAGATGGGGAAGGCAACTTTTACATAATATTATTTAAGCTGAGACCTGAAAGAGAGGAGTTAGTCAGGCAAATGGTCTAGGGGTGGGGTAACGTGAAGCATCTAGACTGAGAGATCAGCCTGTGAAAATCCCAGCAAAGTGGCTTTTGAAAGTAAGAATGCAAACTGTGCATTGTATGCTTCAATGAATATTCTGAATGATACTTGCAGGAGCAGTTTCAGTGGAGTGGTGTGGGTGGAAGCAAATTTGCTGATGTTGAAGAGTAAATGGGATATGAGAAAGGAGAGTAAAGTGTCTGGATCATTCTCAAAAATGTTAGCTATTAGTGGAAAGAGAGAAAGAGAGGGTAGGACCTAGAGTAGTTCACAGGGTCCTGGAGAGTTCTTAAGGGCAGGAAAAATGTGAGTAGGATGATAGCCTCAAAAGGAAGAGGTTATACATGCAGATAAAGGAGATAGCAAAGAAGGAGCTTGCCATACAGAAGAATGAATGAAAAAAATGGGGGTTGCCTACGATTTGGTTGTCTGATACATTCTTCTTGGCATGGTAGGGAAGAGAGTAGTCAGGTGTGGTGTAGACAGCAGGAAGCTGAGGCAATCATGTCTGACCTACCTCTGACTTTATTATGAAAACCAAGAAAGACAACAAAAAAGGTAGATTCTAGATAATTTATTTATTAATTAATTTTTTGTGAAATTTTATTTTTATTTATTATTTTGAAAAATTGTTTTTTTATTATTATTTTATTATTTTTTATACATATCTCCCCATTGCCCCCCCTCCCTCCCAGGCTTAACCCAACCCCCCAGTGTCTGTGTTCATTGGTTATGCTTATATGCATGCATACAAGTCCTTTGATTGATCTCTTATCTACCCCACCTAACTTTAATCTTCCTGCTGTAATTTCACAGTCTGAAGCTTTACTGCCTCTGTATCTATCATTTTGTTCATCAGTTTATAATGTTCTTTATTATCCACAAATGAGTGAGATCATGTGATGCTTCTCCTTCATTGACAGGCTTATTTCACTAAGCATAAGGCTCTCCAGTTCCAACCAGGTTGCTGCAAATGGTAAGAATTCCTTCTTTTTAATGGCAGCATAGAATTCCATTGTGTAGATGTACCACAGTTTTCTGATCCACTCATCTGCTGACAGGCACCTAGGCTGTTTCCAAATTGTAGCTATTGTAAATTGTGCTGCTATGAACATAGGGGTGCATAAATCCTTTCTGATTGGTGTTTGTGATTTCTTAGGATAAATTCCTAAGAGTGAGATTACAGGGTCAAATGGGAGATCGATTTTTAGTTTTTTGAGGAAACTCCATACTGTTCTCCACAGTGGCTGCACCAGTCTGTATTCCCAGCAACAGTGCACAAGGGTTCCTTTTTCTCCACATCCTCGCCAACACTTGTCTTTTGTTGATTTGTTGACGATTGCCATTCTAACCGGTGTAAAATGGTATCGCATCGATATTTTGATTTGCATATCTCGGATGATTAGTGACTTTGAACATGTTTTCATGTGTCTCTTGGCCTTCCTTCTGTCATCTTTCAAAAAGGTTCTATTTAGGTCCGTTGCCCATTTTTTTATTGGATCGTTTATCTTCCTTTTATTAAGTTGTATAAATTGGCTGTAGATTTTGGAGATTAAACCTTTATCAATGATATCATTTGCAAATATGTTCTCCCATAAAGTGGTCTTTCTTGTTGTTTTGTTGATGGTTTCTTTTGCTGTGCAAAAGCTTTTTATTTTGATGTAGTCCCATTTGTTTATTTTTTCTTTAGCTTCCATTGCCTTTGGAGCAGTATCAGTGAAGAAGTTCTTTTCGGCATATATTTGAGATTGTGCTGCCTGTGGATTCCTCTAGTATTTTTATGGTTTCCTTTCTAATGTTTAAGTCCTGTATCCATTTTGAGTTTATTTTTCTATTTGGTGTAAGTTGGTGGTTCAGTTTCATTTCTGATTTTGTTTATTTGGGTCTTCTTTCTTTGCTTCTTGGTGAGCCTGGCTACAGGTCCATCAATCTTGTTTATCCTTTCTAAGAACCAGCTCTTGGTTTTGTTGATCTTTTGAATTGTTTCTTTGGTCTCCATGTTGTTTATCTCCGCTCTGATCTTTACTATTTCCTTCCTTCTGCTTACACTGGGCTTTTCTTGTTGCTCTTGTTCTAGCTCTTTGCATTGTCGGGTTAGGTAATTTATTACCATTGTTTCCTGTTTTTTGCAGTAGGCTTGTAGGGCTATGAACTTCCCCCTCAAGACTGCATTTATTGTGTCCCATAAATGTTGCATTGTGGTGCTGTCATTGTTTTTTGTTCTTATGATGTTTTTTATTTCTTCCTTGATCTCTTTGGTTACCCAGTCGTTGTTTAATAGCATGCTGTTTAGTCTCCATATGTTTGATTTCTTTCTATTGTTTTTATTATAGTTGATTTCCAGTTTTATGCCACTGTGGTCTGAGAAAATGTTTATATGATTTCTATCTTCTTGAATTTGAAGAGATATTTCTTATGACCCAACATATGATCTATCTTTGAAAATGACCCATGTGCACTAGAGAAGAATGTATATTCTGTGGCTTTGGGGTGAAATGTTCTGAAGATGTCAATTAATTCCATCTGGTCTAGTGTGTCATTTAGGATTGATGTTTCTTTGGTGATTTTTTGTTTAGAGGATTTGTCTGATGGTGACAGTGGGGTATTAAAGTCTCCTACTATAATTGTATCTCTCCCTTAATATCCTCCAGGATTTTTTTTATGTATTTAGGTGCTCCTATATTGAGTGTGTATATATGTTTACCAGAGTTACTTCTCCTTGTTGGATTGTTCCCTTTAGTATTATGAAGTGGCCTTCTTTATCTCTTGTTATATCCTTCACTTTGATATCTAACTTGTCAGATATAAGTATTGCAGCCCCAGCTTCTTTTTCATTTCCATTTGCCTGAAATACCATCTTCCATCCCTTCACCCTCAATCTGTGTGCATCTCTTTTCCTGAGGTGGGTTTCTTATAGACAGCAGATATATGGATCATGTTTTCTTATCCAATTGATTACCCTATGTCTCTTGATTGGATCATTTAATTCATTTAAATTAAAAGTTATTATTGATAGGTACTTATCTGTTTGCTATTTTTAGTCTTTACCCCAGAGTTCCTTCTTCACTTCCTATTTCTTTTTATTACAGCAGACCCTTTAGCATTTCTTGCATTGCTGGTTTGGTGGTAATATATTCCCTTAGTCCTTTTTTGTCTGTGAAGCTTCTGATTTCACCTTCAATTTTGAATGAAAGCCTTGCAAGGTTAAGTATTATTGTATTCAGACCCTTCCTTTGCATGACTTTGTATATTTCATTCCATTCCCTTCTGGCCTGATGAGTTTCTGTTGAGAAATCAGTAGCTAGTCTTATGGGGATTCCTTTGTAGGTAACTTTCTGTTTCTCTCTGGCCACTTTTAAGATTCTTACTTTGTTGTTGGTGTGTGTCAATTTAATTATAATGTGCCTTGGTGTCAGTTTTGTGGGGTTCATTTTTCTTGGGACTCCGTGAGCTTCTTGAATTTGTGTGGGTTTTTTCTTTCCTATATTGGGGAAATTTTCTGTCATTATTTCTTCAAACAGGTTCTCTAATCCTTGCTCAGTTTCCACTCTTTCTGGAACCCCAATTATGCAGATGTTGTTTTGTTTCGTGTTATCCCAGAGTTCCCTTAGGCTCTCCTCTTGCTTTTTAATTTTTTTTTCCTAGAAGCTGCTGTACTTGGGTATTTTTTCCTACCGTGTCTTCTAGCTCACTGATGTGGTCCTCTGCTTCTTCTAATCTACTTTTGATGCTTTCTATTGAGTTCTTTAAAGCAGTGATGTCATTTTTCATTTCTTCTTGCATTTCTTTTTGCTTCTTCTTCATTTCCTCTTGGGTCTTCTTCATTTCCTGTTGGCTCTTACTCACATTGTCAATTTTTTCTTCCATTCTTTTCATCCACCTTATGATCATTTCTCTGAACTCTCTCTGGCAGGCTTATTTCTGCTTCTATTTCGTTTACTTCCTTTTCTGGTGATACCTGCCTTTCTGTCGTATGCGGGCTGTTTCTTCTTCTGCCCATGGTCTTTCTTCTCCGGGTGTCTGGTTATGTAGTTCTCTCTCCTTTCCGTGTGCCATGTGGATCTCCTCTGAGTTTGCATGTCTGCACCGATTGAAGAGTGGTGTTCTGGGTCCCCGGCTGTTCGGTTAGTGCTGCAGCTGCAGCTTTCAGACCGCCGCAGACATCCACCTCCCTGTGCAAGATGGCATCGTCTCCGCGTTGGCACTGGTGGGTCCGGCAGACAAAAACCCTGTGGCAGTGGGGTTGCCTGGTCAGGAGAGTCCCGTCCAGCAGTCCCCCACCTTCTCCTGGAGGATAACTGACTCTTAACTTGCCAACAAAAACTCCCAGTGTGACTCTCAGCTGCTCTCTCTCCCTCTGCCCAGCGACAAAGCTCCAGATGCATCCGTCTATCCCGCCGCCATTTTTCCTCCTATCCCTTTCTGTAGGTTCTTGGGGAGAATCTATTTCCTTGCCTGGTCTGGCTTACAGGCTTATGACACCTTTCGCCATCCTTAATGCCACAACAGCACACCAAGCCTCTCTCACCTATCACTTCACTCCAACTTCCTCGTCTGCTTCTCTTCCATTTCTAAGGACCCTTCTGATTATATTGGGCCCACCCAGATAATTCAGGATAGTCTCTCTAGGTTAAGATCAAATGAATAGCAATTGTAATTCTATTTGCAGCCTTAGTTCACTTTATCATGTAACATAACACATTCACAGGTCCCATCAATTACTAGTAGGAGACATGAATGTCTTCGGGATGAGGCGGAAAGGGCATTATCCTGACTATCCCATCAAGGTTCTGACAAATGCCACCAGTACATCCCACCAGTTCAAGCTGACATGTGACTTTTGGCCTTCCCTGAGGATCACAGGGGAGAGGAAAGGGATTTGGTGAGAGTATATCAGGCCTCCTCAAGTAAACTTGAGAAACTCAGCCTCTACCTAACCCAAACAAGCAAAGAAAATATTTTTTGATAAAATAGATCTTACCTCTTAATATAGGATATTAAGTGACTCAAGTGAACATTGACTTCCAAACATTCCTTGGGACCTAAGGCCTATGTAACTAAGCAAAGAAATCAAAATTATCTAATAAGGGAGCCTCCAAAATTGATAGGTTATAAGATTAGTCAGAAAGGAAAATTAAAAGGTAGCTAGCTCTCCTCTCCTCTCTCTCCTTTTATCCCCAGTATATATTAGAAGCTAGATGTGTCTTCCTTGTATCTCCCTTCCCCATGGCAGACACTACTACTCCTTCAGCCTTTCTCACAGCCTGCAACAGGCTTCAGAAGTCTTCCCCAGTCTGTACCCAAAGCAGTAACTAGCAATTATCAGAGTTGGCATGAGAAAAAACTATTTGCTATCACCTTAGGAAAGATTCTCTGTTTGGTGGGTTGGGGTTTAGAATTGTTGTTATTGCTTTACTAATTACTATGTACAGGGCAATGAACTGGAAATCATGCTTTCAGAAAAAAAAAGTACAATTCATAATCTCAACTATCTAAGGAATACAGTCTAGTAACATTTATTGCTATTTTGGCTTTTTTTAATATATTTTTTATATTTAAAAGGGAGACAGAGAGATACATATAAACATTGATGATGAGAATGATTAATGGGCTGCCTCCTGCATGTCCCACATGGGGGATTAAGCCCACAATCCCAAGCATGTGTCCTGACAGGGAATCAAACCGTCACTTTCTTGTTCATAGGTTGACGCTCAAGCACTAAGCCACATTGGCCAGGTACTATTTTGTTTTTTATAAATAGAACTCCTGATCTCACTTCACCCTTGTTTGTATTTACATGGAGTTTTATCATTATACTACCTTAGGAACCCCATAATTTGAATAACAAAGAAATCCTTAATTGGTCATTTCTTTTCCATAGTCTACTTATTGTGGGATATTTTTCTAAGGGCCCTTTCAGCCACCATAAATGGTCCAACAGGATTCTTTCTGTTATAGTTGATAGAAAACTCTATTAGAACTGGTTGAGGCAAAAAAGGAGAATCTATTGACTAATACAGTGGTCGGCAAACTGCGGCTCACAAGCCACATGCTGCTCGCAAGCCTCAGTTTGCCACTTTGTTGACTAATGAGTTTGCCGACAACTGGACTAACATCCTGAAAAATCAAGGGGTAAATCTGGCTTTGGCCATTTTCAAAGCCTCCAATGATGCTCTCAAATCGTCTCACCCTCAGCACCACTTCCCCTCTTATCCCTTGTTGACTTAATTCTCCTGCAGGCCCTTCTTTGTGGGAACAAGTTAACTCGAAGCAGCTCCAAACTTACCTCTTGTCTCCAGAAACCCCAGTGTAAAAGAAAATTCTTCTTCTCTATCTACCCCTATCAGTCCTGGACTGAATTTAATTTTAGTGGCTTATTATTGATCTAGCTCAGGTCATGTGCTCACTTATGAACCAATAACACTGAAAAGAGAAATGCAAACTTCTAATTAGCCAGCCCTAGCACCTGCCAACTTCTGGAGAAACTCAGCCTCTACCTAACTCAAATCAAGGAAAAAAAATTACAGAAAATATTTTTCTGGTTAAATAGATTTTACCTCTTGATATAGGATATCAAATGACTCAAGTGAATATTGACATAAATCTCGCCCCCAAAAAAACATTCCTTGGAACCTAAGGCCTAAGTAATTAAGCAAAGAAATAAACCAAAAGAATCTAATAAGAGAGCCTTCGTAATTGGTAGGTTATAAAATTAGTAAGAAAGGAAAAGTTAAAAGGTAGCTGCATTGAGTGCCATTTGAACCACATGAGATAAAAGAAGAAAGAAATTGATTCCCCCAAGAAAAACTGGGATTTTGTTATGAGAGAAAATAGATGCTAGGTAGGTAGAAATATCAGAGAACCCCTCTACTTGGTGACAATTTGAGTTAGATTACTAGCAACTCTCTGTCTCAATATTAACTGAGAATAGAACAAGAAAAAGAATGCCATCTTTTGGATAGGAGAGCATATAAAGGAGGCTGTCCAAAGCTCAGGCCACAGTCCAGGGAAGTGGGATTAGATGGAACACCCCAGTAGAGGGGCCCTGGGCAATTTGCCTAACATTTTAGGATCAAAGTCCAGAAGATATAGACAGCCACTGAAAGTGGAACACTCACCAAATTCACAAGCCTTATTCACTTCTAAGCCTGAAATCACTTCTAAGAAAATAGAAAATAGAATATGATGACAAAATGATTTCATATCAGACAACCTGGCTTTGAGCCCTAACATTTACCAGTGGTATGGTCTTAACATGTCACTTAACCTCTCAAAGCCTCAATTCCTTGGGATTAATAATACTTCCTATCTTGCAGAGAATTAAATGTGATCTAATATGTAAGAAAGACCATTTCTTAAGGTGATTTCTTAAGATGACCCTCCCATCCACATGGCTATTGCAATGAGACTTTGCTGCTCCTCTCTTCTATTCACCTTCCTTTGAATCCAGGCTGCCCTGGAAGTTGCTTTGTTCACTAGAATGAAGCAGAAAGGATGTGTGACTTCCAAGGTTAGCCTGTAAGAGGCTTTGCAGCTTCTATTCATTCACTTGTGGAAAACTTCCTCTTGGAAGCCAGCCACCATGCCATAAACAAACTCAGGCTAGACTACAGAATAAGGAGAAGCAACATACAGACCCTGAAAATGGGAAGCTATCTTGAATGTCCCAAACCTACTTGAGTTCCCAGCTGAACGCAGCTGCATGAATGTCCTCAGCTGCATCACAAGAACATCACATCTGCCGAAACTGGTTTGGCTCAGCGGATAGAGCATCAGCCTGTGGAATGGGTGGGGGGAGAGGGGGTCCCAGGTTCAATTCCAGTCAAGGGCATGTATCTTGGTTGCAGGCACATCCCCAGTAGGGGGCGTGCAGGAGGCGGCTGATCGATGTCTCTCTTTCATCGATGTTTCTAACTCTCTATCCCTCTCTCTTCCTCTCTATAAAAATTCAATAAAATATATTTTTTTTAAAAAAGGACATCACATCTGAGCACAGTCAACTCACAGAATAATGAGAAATAATAAAGCACTGTTGTTTGTGTGTTTGTTTGTTTTTTAACATATTTTATTTTTTTTACAGAGAGGAAGGAAGAGGGATAGAGAGTTAAAAACATCGATGAGAGAGAAACATCCATCAGCTGCCTCCTGCACACCTCCTACTGGGGATGTGCCCACAGCCAAGGTACATGCCCTTGACTGGAATAGAATCTGGGACCTTTCAGTCTGCAGGCTGATGCTCTATCCACTGAGCCAAGCCAGTTTGGGCAAGCACTGTTGTTTTAATCCACTATGTTTTTGGTGGTTTATAAAACAGAACCTGTAACTGAGACAATGTGTAGAAAGAATGTTTCCACAGCTCTGCAATACTTTTTCTGCAGAACTCCTCAAGAGGAATTTTATTTGCACTTTAAGCAGAACAATTCCTTATTTGTAGAACTGTCGCGTGTTGTGCAAGAGGTCCAGCATCACTGACCCTTACTTGTTAAATCCCAGTGGTGATCTACAGTGATTGAGAGAATCAAAGACACCAGGCCCGAATGCCCCTTGCTATGATACAATTCCAAGAGGAGCACTTAATTCTGGGAGGGTGAGGACTCCATAGCCTCACTAATCAAAGGCAAGAACTGTATTCTTCCTGTGTTTCCTGATCCTCATTATGAGTTGAAATACTTTCTTCCCTGGCATTGCATGTTGCCTTAAACAGAAAGGACTGCATACCAAGTAGATGGATGGCATGGCTAGCCATGACCCCCTTGGTCATGAGAGAACTGAATGCCCTCCTTCAAGAACGGCCTGCACTGCACTACACTGTGCACATTCTCTGCTCTAAGTGCCTTAAGAGAGGATTGCCCAGTCCACATGCTTTCCTAGGGGAGCTGCTGAGTTAGGCCAAATGGAAAGGAGTGGCCAAGATCATTTGCCCCACGCACAGCAGTGAGCGAGAGAATGTTGCCTTGGTCTATCTACCTACACCGACTGTGATCAGCCCCTGTTCCAAGAAGAACATTAGTGAAAAGCACAGAAACCAGTGACCTTTACGGCTGTGGAATTTCCGTGAAGGGACTCACCTCAACTATGTTTTGCACCTGGTAACCCTTCAAACTCCCAGTGTGTCATGAACTTGAGTACATGGTTCAGGGTGCTCTCAGAGGACGGAGCATGCCTGGCCTGCTAATGAGTTGGGGAGGGGGAGGAGGGACGTCGAGAGAGAGAATATGGAGCAAGTGTTTTACAACCTGAACCTCAGAACTGTGATCCTCCAAGGAGAGCGCTACTAGAAAAGACAAAAAAAAAGGTCAAATGGCTTCTCAAGGGTTTTGTTTTCTATGCACATATAAGCCATAGTTCCAGTGCAGGTGGCAGTATTTAGAGCACTCAGATTTCAGTTCTGTTCAGTGTGAACGAGGGCATGTCTGACCATTCATTGCTGTTCCATAACTAGAATAAAATATGTACATGTTTATCTTTTTTCTTATAATACACAAATATATTTAAATTTATACAGTTAAAAAAAAAAAAAGAAAGGATTGCATTAGGCCATACCAAAAATGAGTTTAGAATGCCTATAAAATTATACTATACTAGAGGCCCTATGCATGAAGATTCATGCAAGAATAGGCCTTCTTTCCCCTGGCTGCCAGCACCACCTTCACTCTGCCAGAGCTGCCTTTTCACTCTGGCCTGGAGCTGCCTTTCTGCCTTCCCACGCTGCCGAGGGGCCCAGAGTGGCTGGGGGCAAGGGCATAACACCTGCGTCATCACCATGGTGACACAAGCATCCTGCCCCTCCCCTAGCTGCTCTGTGCCTGCATATGCAAATTAACCCACCATATTTGTTGGGTTAATTTACATACTCACTCCTAATTGGCTGGTGAGTGTTGCGAAGGTACAGTCAATTTGTATCTTTTCTTTTATTAGTGTAGATTATTTGATAATGAAAAATGCAACTTGATGTGGTAAACCTGGATAGATTTGGCCTTAAAAGGGCTCCAAGAAAACTGTCTTCTACAGTCAATTAAAGTTCAGTTAATGTAGAAATCATCAGCAGTCTTTCTCAAATTTGTCCCATTTATTTAGCACTTGAGGCTTAGGAGAAAATAAGTAAATGAACATTATTCTTGACTGCATGACCATCCTTGTCTTTCTCTCTTGATGGATCTTTGTAATAGAAACCCCTAGTAATAAAAAATTGACAACACAAGTTAGGGTACTGTGGAGATGAAACTTCTCTAAGATAAATACCACTTTCCAGGAGGCAGAAGACTTAAGAAGCAACCTCTTAAAAGAGAGCTGCCATTAACCATGACTATATATCTCTTCTGTGTAAACAGCAGGGAAGATCAAAACATTATCTGTTAATTTCACAACAGTGGAATTCCAGAGCTTGTATTTTCTTTCCTGGAGAGCTTCAACTTTAAAGCCAACTTTAAGTGCAAGGTTTCATTCAATAAGTCTGAAGCATCAGTACTTCTGACTTAATAAGATATAAAATATTCCTTTTACCCAATTCTTCTACCCACATCCATTTCTCTCTTTCATATGTCTATTAATTTTGAATTTCATGCCCCTGCTAAAGTATTAGCTGAAATGGGGATGGTAATTTATTTAAGCACATGTCTGTAGATTTAGTTCTAAACAAAAGCTAGTATGCAAGACTTGCACATACCATCCAAAGAAGATATAGGATACTAAATTAGAATTTAGAATGAAGCTTTCAAAAATAACAAAATTATACTTTAAATCCTTGTATTATACTTAGTCAATATTGTACAAATTCCCTAGTAATCTTAAATGAGTGGAATAAAGAAGTAATCATATTGTTAGAAAAAGATAAGATCCTATATAATAAAAGGTTAATATGCAAATAGACTGAATGGCAGAACAATAAGTCGTTATGACATGTGCTGCCCACCAGGGGGCATGCGTGGAACATGGTGGGCATCGGCCATGGAGGGATGGTGGAGCAGATGAGTGGGGAAGCCAAACCAAGGCAGAGCACCAGATACTGTCATCAGGGCAAAACTCTTGTGTTTACTAAAAATTCTTTGCTCTTGCATGCCACAGTCTGCTCAGCACTCACAGCTGCGACTGGCTGGCTCCTGGCACTGGCCCCAATTACTTGGTGCCATCAGCAGATGCGAGTGGCTGCTGGCCCCAATCGCCCTTGAGGGCTTCTCTACCTCCCCCTGCTCCTGAGGAGCAATTGGGACAGCAGCTGATGCTTGCACCCACTGCTGGCGCCAGCCTCAGTAGCCTTGCACTGATAGTGCATGGGAGTGGTGGCGATGGGAGCAGAGCTGCTGACAAACAGAACATCAAGGGCTGTGGCTGGAGGGGTCCAGTGGGGACACAGAAAATGGGTCAAGACATGCCCCTTTGCCCACTGCAGTCTTGCAGCCCATAATTCCTTTCAAGGTGCATGAATTCCTGCATAGGTAAGGTTCCTAGCCCTCGCCTGTGATCAGGACTGATCTACTGCAGCTGTTGGCAGCTAGCCCCAACCACCACCACTGGTCTCCCTCTATGTGTGGGGTGACCAGCAGGGTGGTCAGGGCCCTGTGCCACCTGTATCTGCTGCAACCCATGCCCAGTTCCCACTTCCCCATCAGGCAATCAGAGCCTGCCAATCAGGGGGAGGGATTGAGAGGTTGGCCAGTAGGTCCCAATGGGGTGATCAGGGCCTGCGGGCTAGGGGCAGCTCCTGTGTTGAGCATCTGCCCCCTGGTGGTCAGTGCACATCATTGCCAACCAGTCATCTACTGTCTGGTTGATTTGTATATTATGCTTTTATAGATAGACTAGAGGCTCGGTACATTGTGGGAGGAGGTCCTTCAGCCCAGCCTGCCTCCTCTCACAGTCCAGGAGCCCTCAGGGGATATCCTAGTGGGCCTAAGCCACTAGTCTGGCCTCTTTCTGAGGAAGGCAATCAGCTAATCAGGGGAAGGCACAACCCCCATCACCTCACTGCTACTGCCACTGCAGGCCTCTGCAGCCATCAAGATGTTTTCATCAACATGGATTCTAGACCCTTCACCACAGAAAAATGACAACTTTCTTTAGGCATTTTCAAGATATCTCTTTCAGAGGATATTACTTTTTATTTTAAATCCTCACCTAAAGATATTTTTCCATTAATTTTTAGAGAGCATGGAAGAGAGAGGGAAAGACAGAGAGAAACATCAATGTGAGAGGGACACTTTGGTTGGTTGCCCTCTGCATGAGCTCTGATCTGGGCCCTGGCCAGGAAGGAGCCTGCAACCTAGGTACATGCCCTTGAACAGAATCAAACCCGGACCCTACAGTCCACAGGCTGAGGCTCTATCCACTGAGCCAAACTCACTAGGGCAGGATATGACATTTCTTAGATCCTCTATCAGTGGACTTTCATTTTTGGATCACCTTCTTGGATTCTTATTACCAAGTTATCAAGAACACTGCAAGTAGCATTCAGGGAGCTTAGCCAATAAGTTGTAAGAAAAGGTGTTTCCTCTGCAGCTCACATGCAGAGGCAGGACTTCTGGCATGCTGTCTCCCAGTGAGGGCAGGCCCTCCTGTGTGTTGTGTCTCTACTCTGTGCCTGGCTCCTGCCCCAGTCCCCCTGTGTGTTACATCTCTGCTCCAGGCCCATGGCCCATCTGCAAATGCAGCCTTCTCCTGAGCTGGTCATGATTGTTATGGTGTACCAGCTAATTTGCATATACAGTGGTACCTCGAGATACGAGTGCCCTAACATATGAGATTTTTTGAGATACAAGCCATCGAGCGAGTGATTTTTGCTTTGCAATACGAGCAACATTTGAGATAGGAGTAATCACACGGATCGGCCCGCTGTACACGACCCACCAGTTTACCGCGACTCGAGCATCTCATAGTTTCCCACACCTCAAGGTTACAGAACGAATTAAACTCGTATCTCAAGGTACCACTGTGTGTGTATAGATAGATAGATAGATAGATAGATAGATAGATAGATAGATAGATAGATATGTATATGTATATTGACTAGAGGCCCGATGCATGAAATTTGTGCAAGGGGCTTCACCCTTGCAGCCTCACAGCCCCACCCACTGTTCATTCCAGAAGGTCTTTCTGCTGTCCAGTCTAATTAGCATATTAGCTCTTTCTTATATAGGATAATGACACTGGTGTTTCTTATGGATATCTGTAGATGGTACCACATGTACAGATTGCATAGTAAAATAAGCAAATGCAGGAGCTCTCAGATTTGAAAATTAACTACTATATTAAAGAAAAGAGAGAGACCTAAATACTTAATCAATTAAAATTTAAACTTAAAATATATTTCTTAGAAAAAATATATATGCTAGAACAGTATGCTACTTTTCAATCCTAGTCTATTTTAGGAAAAACTGCTTCTTGGTAAATGAATACTATATTTATACTTCAAGTATATTTTTAAGAGTTAAGATTTCAAATCCATATAACATTTATTTTAATAAAATTTGATATTGTAAAAATAAGAAGAGAACATTTTTCACTTTACAAAAGAAAGGATTCACAACCAGGTTTCATTACATATTAAGACCTTTTGAGAAATGTTAATGTGATTATACATATTAAAAGTGTCTCTCTCCCTTTCTTCCACTCTTTCCAAAAATCAATGGAAAAAATACCCTAAGGTGAGAATTAACAATAACAACAACAAAAGAAAGACAGTCAAGAGAGACCTAAATAAATAGAAAGATACACTATGTTCATGACTGGAAAACTCAATATTGAACTAAAGCCCTAAGACATAAATAAATGCAAAAAGCAACTAGACATGGGCTCATTTATATATGGTATTTGGTATATTACAGATGTAGCACTCATAAAAGTAGGGAAAGGATGCTTGCTACAATTTGATATACATATGAGGAACATTAAACTTGACTTCCAACCTCTCATTCCATCAATACCTACACCCCACATAATATACATTAAAAAACTTTTGTATTTATGCATTTATGAAATAATGATTATAAAATCACTGTAGGAGTAAAACTTCTTAAACTTGAAACAACACATTTTCATAAAAAGTAGAATGAATAAATGAAGTGTTGATATGTTCATACAATGAAATACTATAGTGCCATGAAAATTAATGTGACATCATGGATAAATCTCAATCATATTTTATCTTCAAGAAATTCATCAATTCTAAATCCTGCTTGTTGGTATTGTTATGTGTTCAGGTAGACTTTTAAACATGTAGTAACTATTCCTCCATTCTGTTTAAATATTTTGTATGTGAATTTGATAAGACAGTTTCAAAACCTTTTGGATGTCTTGGTGTTTGTCTTTGGCTAAGGAAGAATAATAAGTGGCCTGCTACCTTAGAGTCAGTAGCCTCATAATGATAGCTATGTTGTAATTCCTTTTTGAATATACTAGTAAAGACTATGAACATAACAAATCTTCTAAGTCTTAAATCATTCATAGTCTTTATGGTGTTTTTTGCAATATTAACAGTTTTTTGCAATATTAACTACTTGGGGCACTTGTGAAACTTCAGGTAATTGACATAACATCTCTAAGCCTCCGTTTCCTCAGATGTACTAGTACAACAAAAATAGTAATGCAACCTGCCTCACACGTGTGTTTTGAGAATTAAATAAGATAGTCATTCATACAAAGCACTTATACTGTAAAGTCCTTTATCTATTACTAGAGGCCTGGTGCATGAAATTTTATACACTGGGGGGCAGGGATGTCTCTCAGCCCTGCCTGTTCCCTCTCTCAATCTGGGATCCCTCGCTCTTTAACTCTCACTTTGCTGCTCCTTAGCGCTGACTCAGAGGTGGGAGAGGCTTCCACCACCACAGCTGCGCTCACTAGCAGTCAGCTTCTGGCTGAGCAGCATTCCCCCTGTGGGAGTGCACTGACCACCTGGGGGCAACTCCTGCATTGAGTGTCTGCCCTCTGCTCCCGGGTGGTCAGAGCACTTTATAATGACTGATAATTCCACCATTTAGTTGATTTGCATATTAGGGTGTTATTATATAGGATAATTATCTCTGAAAAGGGTTAAAACTCCCCACCTTAAATGGTTAAGAAGACACCTTCTCCAGGAAGCTATTGGAGCTGATTAGATTCGGTTTGGGCACCTGAGACATGGTGACACATGGTGTAACTATAAAATTATTTATTTTCCTGGGGAGGTGAGGAGGAAAGGGGGAGTGTTAAACAGTATTATATTCTAATTTGCATTTAGTCATTCTTCCCTTCCCTACTGACAGGAGCCTGGGCCCATTTACCATGTCTCTCAGCCCACTGAGTTAACTCCAAGTCAATACAGACTTCAGCTTCTATCTTCAGCACTATCCCAACAAAACTGACCATTTCCTGCTTCTTCAGTCTCCACCCCCCACTTTCACTAGCCCAGGCTAGGCTGCCCCCACAGAAGGTAGATATAGCAAGAAACAAAATCAATATTGTTTATTCAAGTTTTAATTTAAAATAAATACTCCAAAGGTTCAATTCTGAGAAGGATGGGTTCTTGCCTAAAATGGAGAACAAATTCATAACAAATTATTGTGTTTTGCTTGACATAAGGCTTAAAGTAGTCTGCCATGCAAAACAATTTAGAATATAAATAAAATGGGCTTGCCCTACCTGATTTGGCTCAGTGGATGGAGCAACGGCCTGTGGACTAAAGGGTCCTAGTTTGATTCTAGTCAAGGGCACATGTCCGGGTTGCAGGCTTGATGACCAGTGGAACTCATGCAGGAGGCAGTGACTCTCTCTTCTCATTGATGTTTCTATCTCTCTCTCTCCCTCTTCCTTCCTCTCAAAAAATAATAAAAATATTTTTACAGGGGAGAAAAGAAGAGAAAGTAAAATTAAATTAAATTAAATTAAATTAAAGAAAAAAGAGAGAGAGAAAATGGGCTTAGCGAAAATGCCATTTCAGAACACTTTATATAGGACTTTATAGATTTGTGTATAAAATCTCCATTTAGTGGGCTGGCCAAAGATTCTATTAACTTAGTAATTGGAGAACCAAGCATTCATCTATCACTACAACAAATAACGTGAGATGAAAACAGATCCAGGTTCATCAGCAACGTTATAAGAGCTGCTACTCTCCTTCTGCACTTGACTCACAATCCTGTTACCAATAACTCATGGCCTCAGAGTAGCTAAAACAACAAAACAGCCATGGGACCACTGGGATCCAATGCAATCATCATTCAGCAAAGTTATAGCTTAATGGCTACTGATTCAAACACTAGAATCTACACTGACCCTGTCCAGTTCTCATTATCACATTAACCTCATCCTTAAATTCTCCAAAGATATTTTTCTCCCAACAAGTTCCTCTTCAAAGATTTATAATTACCATGAAACATTGTAATTCATACATTAAATGGTTTATTTCAGACATCCAGTTAATACTGATTACCACTGTTTGCCTGACTGAAGCCTTCCTGATATTATGAGGTTTGCCTCTCCAGTTAATTAACATTTTTCAGGCACTTGTCTGGAAGACAACCACAGGAGTTGCTATGTAATTGCCGTCGTTTACCACAAATTGCAAGGTGCTATGGTTACTTCATCCTTGTCACTATGACCTAACATCATCATCACCATCATTATCAATATTTATTGAATAACCACTTAAATGTACTCAACTCTAAGGGCTCTAATGTGTCCTACAGCACAGCTTGCCCATGAAGGCTAATCCCCAAATAGCACACCAGAATCTTACTGCTATTCCAATACTATTTTTTTAAAGTAATCATTTCTACTCACTTTTGGAACCTAAAAGTTAGAAGCACAAACATTAGCAAATTATCTCTTTATTGGGTCATCTATATCTATGATGTCTAACACATATAGGCTCTCTTAATATCTTGTTAATAAATGAAGCTATGAATGAATTTCATAAACAAGTATGCAGAAACTTGTAGCAAAAATATCCAACGAAATCTGAGACTCCAGATAAAAATGAGAGTAAAAAGTAGCCGATACCTCTTAAGCATATTGTCCTCCTTCATCCAACATTGCATCCGGGGAAAATCAAATCACATTTTTTCCCTTTAAAGGAAAAAGAAAATTACAGAAGGCAGAAGCTCAGAGGTTCTCCTGAGCATCATATGATCTGACATTGCAGAGTTTAAACTTACTCTGTTGAGACACAACTGATGCTTACCTAAGCAGAAGACTCTCATGGGGTATCCAAGGTTGACTGTAACTCCTACTTCTTTCTCTCCTCTTCAAGAAATGATAGAATGTAAGGGATATGGGCATGAGTATAGGGATAACCTTGAATTTGCTTTTATTTCTTTAAAACAAAAAAAGTAAATCCTTCAAATATCTTGGTGCCTGAACTTTCCTGGTAAGATAATTATTTGGAAATACTATATTGTAACATGTCTCGATCTCTCAGCATATCCGCCAAGAGATCTGGGTTCTAGGTCCTAATCATAACAATAATTAGCCCTACTCATTTCCCTTCATTGAATTTCAGTTTTATTGTAACATGAAAAGATTAAACAAGGGTCCCACTTCAATTCTAATTACTCTACCTGAGGGCTGATTGGGACCCCTGCTTGGATTCTGAAGTTTGCCAAGTATGGCCGTCCTGGGAAAAGCTAAACAGGACTTTGAGCTTTATCAAGAGTTTTTATATCTCAAAGCAGTTTATCCTCCCAATCCTTCTTCCAGTAATTTCCACATCATGTAGAAAAGAGTCTAGACACTTTTCTCAAGCATGAAAGGTCTCATAGGATGGCTGGATTCTATAAGCTAGCTTTTTGGACATTTACTTACTCTTTGCCCAAACTTTGTCCCATTGGAGATTCATCTACTTCCCTTCTATAATAATTTTGCTTAGTCTATGGGGTTCAAGTATAAATCTTTACATCCTAGAATAGACACACGACATAACTTTTATGCTTGCAGGACTCTTGAGTCTCATGACAATTTTGTGAGGTGGACAAGATGGGTATAATTCTAATTCCCTTTGTAAATGTAATAAAACAATTAATTGGGTTTCATGACTTCATTAAAACCATACATACAGGAGCTGCTGCTATACAAACCCCAGAGTTTTCCCCGCTTCAAATCTAGTGTTATCTCCACTTCCCTATAAGATTGTGAACCCTTTTACTTGTCATTATATCCTCATCCTGTAAGTAGACAGAAAATTTACCCAAGATTCTGAGAATAAGGTTGATATCATCAACCACTGTGAAAGAAGAAAGCAGACTTTAGCAAAAGCCATTATAAAGATGCAGAATGTCTCTACAAAATTAAAGGTAGGAAGAGCAACACTGGCAATAGCTTAATCAATAGCATTGATTTAAGGGGCAGAAATGTCAGGAAAGAGGAGTTTCAACATGGAAAATTTAAAAACAGAATAAAAAAAGGCAATGCTCAATCAACAATGTCTATTTGAAAGAAACATATTATAATAAGGGTGACAAAAGAATTTTATTTTATTATTTTTTTTGTGTGCCCCAGAATTTTATTTTTTTAATTAAATCTTTATTGTTCAGATTGTTATAGATGTTCCTCTTTTCCCTCCCCATAGCTCCACTCCACCTGATCCCCCCATCCCACCCCATAACCTTACCCTCCACTACTGTCCTCATCCATAGGTATAAGATTTTTGTTCGATCTCTTCCCCCAAGAATTGTCAGTCCACTCCCTTTATATGCCCCGATTCTATTATATTCACCAGTTTATTCTTTCATCAGATTTTTTATTGACTTAATTTTTACATTCACTTGTTGATAGGTGTGTATTTGTTGTCACTTCGTTGTTCATAATTTTTATCTTTACCTTTTTCTTCTTCTTCCTTTTCTTAAAGAATAATAGCCTTCAGCATTTCACATAATCCTGGTCTGTGGTGATGGAGTCCTTTAGCTTTTTTTTTTCTTTTTTTTTTTTTTTGGTTTATGAAGCTCTTTATCTGACCTTCAATTCAGAATGATAGCTTTGCTGGATAGAGTAATCTTGGTTGTAGGTTCTTGTTGTTCATCACTTTGAATATCTTGCCACTCCTTTCTGGCTTACATAGTTTCTGTTGAGAAATCAGCTGACAGTCGTATGGGTACTCCCTTGTAGGTAACTGGTTTTCTCTTGCTGCTTTCAAGATTCTCTCTTTGTCTTTTGTCCTTGGCATTTTAATTATGATATGTCTTGGTGGGGTCCTCTTTGGATTCCTTTGGTTTGGGGTTCTGTGTGCTTCCTGGACTTGTAAGTTTATTTCTTTCACCAGGTGGGGGAAGTTTTCAGTCATTATTTCTTCAAATAGGTTTTCAGTATCTTGCTCTCTGTCTTCTGACATCCCCATAATTCAAATGTTGGTACGTTTGAAGTTGTCCCAGAGACTCCTTACACTATCTTTATATTTTTGGATTCTTTTTTTATTTTTGTTTTTCTGGTTGGGTGTTTTTTGCTTCCTCATATTTCAAATCTTTGGTTTGATTCTTGGGGTCCTCTAGTCTACTGTTGGATTTCTGTATATTACTCTTTATTTCAGACAGTATATGCATAATTTCTGACTGGTCCTTTTCCTTTTTTTTTTTTTTTTTTTTGCATTCTCATTAAGATCCTTAAAGGTCTCACCAAGTTCCTCAGAGGTCTCATTAAGTTTCTCAGTGGTTTCCAGAAAATTCTTGAGTAACCTTATAACTATGGTTTTGAACTCTATGTCCAGTAGTTTGCTTCCCTCCATTTCTTTTGTTGGTGATATGTTTCTTCATCTCCCCATTTTGGCTCCTTCCCTGTGTTGTTGGAGTGGCTTTGTGTGGTAGGTTACCTATAGGGCCCAGTGGCTCAGCCTCCCCAATCACCTGAGGTGGACACTCTTGGTGCATCTCTTTGTGGGCTGGGTGCACAGTCTTGTTGTAGGTAAGGCTTGATTGTTGATGGTACACTGGGCGGAAATTGACCTCCAGGCCAATTGGCTGTGAGGATCAGCTGTGTCTATATTGGAAGAACTGCTGTGTTGGAGACACCCTTATGGGCCAGGACTTGCTTCACTGGGGCTTTGGTGCTCATTGAGTCTGCCTCTTGAGTGTGTCACTTATGGATGTGAGGAGTTGAAATCTGGTGTCATCTCACACTGACCACTAGGTACACTGGCTCCTAGATATCCAATGGGATGCAAGTCAGCTACTATCTGAGGCTACCCAGCAAGAACTACAGTGAGATCTGCAGATTTCTCCTCTTTGTTTGGGGTTTGGAAGTTTTGGACCTCTTTGACCCAGCTGCAATCTGTTAGGTTAAGCTGTAAAAGGGCAGGCCATTCATATGCAAAAGCCACTGCATACAGCTCAGATGAGTTTATAAATTCGGTGAGGTGGGGTCTCAGGGAATCACTAGGGTATGGCAAACAGTGATGACCACCTGTCAGCCGTCTCTGCATCCCCGTGTTTCCCTAGCACAATAAACAATGATTCCTGAGTGTACCTCTGTGAGAAAGCCACCCTCACTTTCTGACCTGATGGCAGAAACATAGGAGTCTGAGTCCCCAGAGTCTCACGGGAAACTGGAGTTCAGAGCACTCAGGAGCTTATATCTCCCTTCCAATTAAGAAAAACAGTGCACCCAGTTACCAGCCTGATTAGTGCTTGCCTCCATACCTCTGTTTTTCTGCACCTCTGTACCTCCTATACAGTTTCAATGAGCTAATTTCTTTCCTTCTAGTTGTAAAACTTCTACTCTGCCAGCTTTCCTGTGGTTCTGGGTGGTCGTTGTTTTGTCTTTTAGTTGAAGTTTTGGTGTGGTCATGAGAGAGAGTACATACAGGTGTATACCTTATGCCATCATCTTGGTTTCTCCCATGAGTAAATAATTTTAGTCAGCAGAGAAATATTCTATGATGAGGGGCAAGGCTAGTTTTTCAAACCTCACAATAGCCTAAATAAAATATCTCCCAAGTTGATCCTCTTCACTTTTCCTGGTATCCATGTATTAACTTATGATTTTAAATAATCTGGTCATTCTAATTTAATTTAGTTCAAAAAGCATGTTTTAAGTGTCCTGTGTACAAGATATTGTGTTGGGGATTGGAAATAAAAGAATTAGTGAGAAACAGTTTTTATATTCAAGGAGAATGAACAAGATAAAGGTGATAAAGATCCCCATGATTCTGACTTGGGCAATTGGGTGGATGCCATTAAATGGTGAATATAAGTGGAACAACAAGAAGGAAGACAGGAAAGAGGAGTTTTGTTTTGAGACATCAGATCAGTTAGGAATGACTTTGGCTGCAAGGAACAACTTCAATCAGCAGAGTTTAAGCAACAGACATTGAATTACCACAATATGAATTCACAATAGAAAAAATGCAGTGCAGGCTGGCACAGTGATACAACAATATCATCAAGCATGTAGGCTCACTCCATCCTTTATTTCACTATCCTTGGTACTTCATTTTTCTTGGCATCCATATACTAATTCATGACATTGTACTACTAACCTTGGCACATTGGCATTTTGTCATTATGTTTGTTACCTCATATTGCAAGTTCCAGATTATATGTCAGATATGTGACTAAAATGTTATTTGTCATCCCTCTTTAATCACTATAATGACTCTCCTAAACCCCAACATATCAAAAAATCAGAATTGGGTGAGGCATGTCATGGGTGACCTGTCAGTGTACAGGTGAATTAGCACCGTGCTCTGTATGGTAGCTGTGTCAGTGTTTTATGATACCACCTCATAACAATCTGTCTACTGGAATCCCCAATAGTAAAGTGAGAAATACTCATGACTCTCCAGCACAGACGATGGCTCCATTGACCTTCAGTTTAAGAATAGCCCATCTAAGATCCCATTTAAGGCCATTGATCTTGCTACAGGCTCCTCCTGCTGGTGGGTTATATCAGCAAAGTTGGAAGGGAGGAGAGGAGGGGTGATTGCAGACCAGTAGGCATCCTAGTGTTCCTGCCAGGATTTTACCACATACTTATTACCTACTATGATCAAAAGGTTACTGGGGTTACTTCTAAAATGACGATTCAGACTTGATATCTGGTACCCACCTCAGCCCTGAGAAGCAGTCAGATGGGAACTGAGCTCAGTTTTAAGATACTGACCAGAAACTATGGCTAAAGGCTAAGGAATTCTACAGTTTGCAGATGTTTAACAAAACAATGGCCAGGTCTTATGTATCTACGTATTCTAAAGATAATTGAGTTTACAATTAGCTAATTAAGACATGCTCTATTTTTCATCTCCTGGCCCTGACAGAAAGCTGACAAGTTTTTCTACATGAATCTGTATCATGGAAGAATATCAATGTTAATTGGAGAAAGTGGAAAGTATTGCTGCCACCACCCTTTTAAACAGTCTTTTAAACAGTCTTTATTGTCAGTTTGTTCTTATAACAAATGGAAGAATGCAGGAAGTCAAATTTCTTATTACTAAATAATTTATTTTGAAAATACCTAAGTATCTTACTCTCTATGCTCTAACTTCATGTTCTAGTGAAAAATGTTGGCAAAATCAAATATCTGTAATGTTTTTACTTGCTTTCTTATTAAGAGTAATGAGGAATTTTAAACTCAGAGCAAGTTTTCAAAATGTTAACATTTTCTTTGTTCACCACTCCTCTGATCTAGCTCACCATTAGGTTGGGCACCATATAATTTGGGTAATTCTATCCTTTGTGGATTAAAATGGTCTGTATATCCAGCCATTAAGGACTGGATTTTTTAATGTTTTCTAAGAAAAAATGTAGATAAGAATTAGTTAGAATTTATAACCTCATTGTTAGCACCTTGTATTTATGTCATTCTCAAGATTTGGCCTAGATCCCTATGGAACTAGACTGCTGTACTGTGATTGTTTCCTAGTTTGTAAAAAGTGACTTATGTTCAAAAGAAATTAAATTGTCAAAATCTTAAATCCTACACTTAAATAATTTACTTTAAACATATTTCAGAAAAAGGAAGATGACTGCCAATGGGAAGGCAGACTGTAAGATAGTATGTGAATGAGAAAACAAAGGGAGAGTATGTAGTCACACGGGGATTGTTTGTTGGTGAGTTGAGGGACAGCTATACTCCAGGGGACTGTGGGGGATTGCTGGACAGGGCTCCCCTGACCAGGCAGCCCCCACTGCTGCTGGGTTCCCTCCCAAAGTGATCAGCTCAGACATGGAACCATACCTTCTTGAAGGGGAAAGTGGATGTTATCAGGATCCTGAAAAGTGTGGAGAATCTATAACTATGGCACCCACCAAACAGCTGCGAACCCCAGAACATCAGTTCCAAATTGGAGCAAAAACACTGATTCAGAGGAGCTATCCACTCCACCACAGAAAGGTCATATTTCATCTGGAATAAGGTGAGGTCTCTTATCACAGCAAGAGAGAGAAACTCATGCACTGCGGGAGCTAGAGGATGGGGAGAAGTCTGCACCTAGAAAAATCCATGGCCTTTGGGACTGGCATGATCTGTGACTGTGGAAGGGGGTGAGTCCTCAGAGCTGCTGACAGAAGGGAACCCTAAAAAGCAATCCATTTTTACCTGACACAAAAGGACAGTCTAAAAATTTTTTAAATGTGTTGGCTGCTTAGACCCAAAGGGGAAAAGAAGACTGCACAGACTTAAGCGCAGAACAGGAGTTCTCACACTTACGCTGGCTATTTTTTTTCTTTTTTCTCTTTAAATCCTTGTTTCTGATTACTAAGCCCAATACATAGGATCACCCAATTAGGGACACCCTAAGAGACTGCAGGGGAAAGTTGATTTTCTGGAACCTGGGATCAGAGCGAGGAATAACCATCAGAGAACCAGCTCTGGGGCAACCCACTCCCACAAACCAGTATTGAGTGCCACAGGGAAAGCAGGATCTAAGCACTGGCTAGAGTGAACCTATAGATGCAGAGGTCAATCCGGAAACACTGCCACCCAGGGGTTGAATCACAAATTGACTCTTGTGTAAACACAAATAAAGGAATAAAAAAATTAAGACACACTGCCAACTTAAAAATCAGGATTGGCTCACAACACTGAGGAGCAGTGGAACACAGGGAACTGTAGTACTGCCCTGATGAGGAAACAGACTTGTCAAACAGAACAGTAGAGGAAGTGAATGATCCTCACTACTGCACATCTATTTTTCATCTTTTACTTAAGAAACTAATTTTTCTTTTTTCCTTATTTGATTTTACCTTTTTAATTACTACCTTTTTATTTTCAATCAGTATTATTACTACTATTTTACATTTTTTAAAATAAGTATTTTATTTTTTCTATTTTACTTTGGGATTAGGATTCGACATTCTATTTTCATCTTTCCTTTAGCATCATTTTACTCTATCTTAACTTTACCTTTATGCCATCAATCTCTTCCTCACTTTTCCCCTTTTGTTCTCCTGTTTCTCTTACTCTTTTCCTGATTTAGATTTACCCTATTCCTTCTTTTTACCCCGTTAAAATTTCATTGTACTTATATATCCAGTTTCCAATCCCCTGCTTCAAGTGCACACATACCTCTCTCTTCTCTGTCTTCACTATCTAAAAAATTGTTTTTCTCTCTGTCTCATTGTTGTTGTTTTCTTGATTGTTGATTATATCTATTTTTTATGCTTGTTTGTGAGATTGTTTTTGCTTATTCTTTTTGTTTGTTTTGTTTTTATTTGTTTTTTGCTTCTGTTTTCCCTTGCCTTGCTAGATATTAGTTATTATTTGTAGTTTATATTCAGCTCCAGGTACTTGTTGCTGGCATTTGTTGGGATTAGTGGCTGTTCTATTGGAGTTTTCTCCCCGTATATAGAGTTTGTTCCCCTCTTCTTTCTGATTCTCTTTCTTATGTCACAATTTTTCCCTTTCCCAATTTCATTTTTGTACTCCTTTCTTTTTTTCTTTTTTTTCTTTTTTTCTTTCTCTCCTATCCACTAATATGCCTTTCTCTAGTGGTCACCTTTATTTGGAGTTATTAATATCATGAATACATTTCTATTCAGTGCTTTATGCATTGCACCTAGTTATGTTGTATTTTGTGCCTTTAAATCAATGCAGGAGAGAGAGAACTACATAACCAGACACCCAGAGAAGAGATACGCTGGACAGACAAAGAAACAGCCTACATATGAAAGAAAAGCAGGCATCACCAGAAAAGGAAGTAAACAAAACGGAGGCAGGCAACCTCACAGAGAAAGAATTCAGAGAAATGGTCATAAAGTGACTGAAAAGAATGAAAGACAAATTCAACATGATCACTAAGAACCAAGAGGAAATGAAGAAGAACCAAGAAGAAATGAAAAATGACCTTGCTGTTGTAAAGAACTCAATAGAAAGCATCAAGAGTAGACCAGAAGAAGCATAGGACAGCATCAGTGAGCTAGAGGACAAAGTAGGAAAAAATACCCAAGTAGAGCAGCTTCTAGAAAAAAAAATTAAAAAGCAGGAGGAGAGCCTAAGGGACTTTGGGCAACACAAAACAAAACAACATCCACATAATTGGGGTTCCAGAAGGAGAGGAAACTGAGCCAGGAATAGATAATCTACATGAAGAAATAATGATAGAAAACTTCCCTGATATAGGGAAGCAAAAACCCACACAAATCCAAGAAGCTCACAGAGTCTCAAGCAAAATGGACCACAAAAGATCGATGCCCAGGCACATTATAATTAAATTGACAAACACCAGCAACAAAGTAAGAATTCTAAAAGTGGCCAAAGAAAGACATAAAGTTACCTACAAAGGAACCCCCATCAGACTAGCGACTGATTTCTTAACAAAAACTCATTAGGCCAGAAGGGAATGGAATGAAATATACAAAGTCATGCAAAGGAAAGGTATGAATCCAAGAATACTGTACCCAGCAAGGCTATCAATCAAAATTGAAAGTGAAATCAGGAGCTTCACAGACAAAAAAGGACTAAGGGAATTTATTACCACCAAACCAGAAATGCTAAAGGGTCTGTTGCAAAAAAACAAAAAAAAGAAATAGGAAGCAAAGAAGGAACACAGGGGTAAAGAATAAAAATGGTGACAAATAAGTACTTATCAATAATAACTTTAAATGTAAATCGATTAAATGCTCAAATAAAAAGACATAGAGTAACAGATTGGATAAGAAAACATGACCCATATATCTGATGTCTACAAAAAACCCATCTCAGAAAAAAAGATGCACACAGACTGAAGGTGAAGGGATGGAAAAATATTTTTCGGGTGAATGGAAATGAAAAAAAGCTGGGGTTGCAATACTTATATCTGACAGATTAGATCTCAAAGTGAAGGATATAACAATAGATAAGGAAGGCCACTTCATAATACTAAAGAGAGCAATCCAACAAGAAGAAATAACTCTGGGAAACATATCCGCACCCAATAGAGGAGCACCCAAATACTTTAAAAAAATGAACTCTCAGAGGATATCAAGCAAGAGAATAATAGCAACACAATGATAGTAGACTTTAATACCCCACTATAACCATTGGACAAATTCTCTAAACAAAAAATCAGCAAATAAACATCAATCCTAAATGACTCACTAAACCAGATGAAATTAATTGACATCTTCAGAGCATTTCATCCCAAAGCCACAGAATATACATTCTTCTTGAGTGTACATGGGTCATTTTCAAAGATAGACCAAGAAGATAGATTCAAGAAGATAGAAGTCATAAGAAGCATCTTCTCAGATCACGATGGCATAAAACTGGAAATCAACTACAATAAGACAATCCAAAGAAATCACACACATGGAGATTAAACAGCATGCTATGAAACAATGACTGGTAACCAGAGAGATCAAAGACGAAATAAAAAACATCATAGCAACAAATGACAATGACAACACAACAATCCAAAATCTATGGGACACAGTGAAAGCAATCTTGATAGGGAAGCATAGCTCTACAAGCATCCTGCCAAAAACAAGAAACAATGGTAATAAATTACCTAACCCTACAACTCAAAGAGCTAGAAAGAGAGCAATAAGAAAAGCCCAGTATAAGTAGAAGGAAGGAAATAGTAAAGACCAGAACAAAAAATAAAAATAAAAAACACATAGAGACCAAAGAAACAATACAAAAGATCAGCTAAACCAAGAGCTGGTTCTTTGAAAGGATAAACAAGATTGATGGACCTCTAACCAGGCTCACCAAGAAGCAAAGAGAGAGGATCCAAATAAACAAAATCACAAATGAAAGAGGAGAAATAACAGGCCCCACCGAAATACAAAGGATTGTTAAAAAATACTATGAACAATTCTATTCCAATAAACTGGAGAACCTGGAGGAAATGAACATATTTTTAGAAAAATATAACCTTCCAAAACTCAATGAGGAAGAAACTAAGCACCTCAATAGGCAAATAACTATGGAAGAAATTGAAGCAGTCATCAAAAAAGCTTCCAGCAAACAAAAGCCTGGGGCCAGACAGCTACACAAGGGAATTTTGCCAAACATTCAAGGAAGAATTAAAACTTATCCTCATCAGACTACTCCAAAAAAAATTCAAGAAAAAGGAACACTTCCAAGCTCCTTCTACAAAGCCAGCAACACCCTAATACCAAAACCTGATAAAGACAACACAATGAAAGAGAATTACAAGCCAATATCCCTCGTGAACATAAATGCCAAAATCTTCAACAAAATTCTAGCAAATCGGATCCAGCAAAACATCAGAAAGATCATACATCATGACCAAGTAGGATTTATCCCAGGAATGCAAGCATGGTACAATATCCGCAAATCAATAAATGTGATACATCACATAAACAAATTGAGAGATAAATATCACATAGTCATATCAATTGATGCAGAAAAAGCATTTGACAAAATCCAACATCCTTTCTTGATAAAAACTCTCAACAAGGTGGGAATAGGAGGATCATACCTCATCATAATAACAGCCATATACAATAAACCCACAGCTAACATCATATTCAATGGACAAAAATTAAACCATTTCCCCTTAGAATAGGAACAAGACAGGGATGCCCACTCTCACCACTCCTGTTCGACATAGTACTGGAAGTATTAGCCATTGCAATTAGACAAGAAGAAGAAATAAAAGGCATCCAAATTGGAAAAGAAGAAGTAAAGCTGTCCTTATTTGCAGATGACATGATATTGTACATTAAAAAAAAAAACACGAAACTCCATAAAAAAACTATTGGATTTAATGAATGAATTTGGCAATGTAGCAGGATACAAAATGAATGCCAAGAAATCTATGACATTTCTATACACTAATAGTGAACTTACAGAAAGAGAGACTAAAAAATTAAGATACCTAGGAATAAACTTAAGAAGGTAAAAGACCTATACATGGAAAACTATAGGACACTGAAAAAAGAGATAGAGGAAAATGTGAACAGACGGAAGAGCATACCATGTTCATGGATTGGGAGAATCAACATCATTAAAATGTCCATACTACCCAAAGCAATCTATAGATTCAATGCACTTCCCATTAAAATACCAATGTCATATTTCACAGACCTAGAAAGAACTTTTCAAAGATTCATCTGGAACAAAAAAAGACCGCAAATAGCCACAGCAATCCTGAGAAAGAATAAAGTAGGTGGGATCTCAATACCAGATTGCAAGCTATATTACAGAGCCACTGTTCTCAAAATAGCCTGGTACTGGCACAAGAACAGACATATAGACCAATGGAATAGAATAGTGAATCCAGATATCAACCTAAACTACTATGCTCAATTAATATTTGACAAAGGAGGCATGAACATACAATGGAGTCGAGAGAGTTTCTTCAATAACTACTGTTGGGAAAATTGGACAGATACATGCAAAAAAAATGAAACTAGACCACCAACTTACACCATATACAAAAATAAACTCAAAATGGATAAAGGACTTAAACATAAGACAGGAAACCATAAAATACTAGAGGAATCCACAGGCAGCACAATCTCAGACATATGCCGAAAGAACTTCTTCACTAATACTGCTCCAAGGGCAATGGAAGCTAAAGAAAAAATAAACAAATGAGACCACATCAAAATAAAAAGCTTTTGCACAGCAAAAGCAACCATCAACAAAACAAGAAAGCCCAATGTATGGGAGAACATATTTGCAAATGTTATCACTGATAAAGGTTTAATCTCCAACATCTACAGGGAACTTTTACAACTTAATAAAAGGAAGTTAAATGATCCAATAAAAAAATGGGCAATGAGCCAAAACCGGTTTGGCTCAGTGGATAGAGCATCGGCTTGCAGCCTGAAAGGTCCCAGGTTTGATTCCAGGCAAGGGCATGTATCTTGGTTGCAGGCACATCCCCACTAGGGGGCATGCAGGAGACAGTTGATCGATGTTTCTTTCTCATCAATGTTTCTAATTCTCTGTCCCTCTCCCTTCCTCTCTGTAAAAAATCATTAATATATATATATATATATATTTTAAATGGTCAACAGACCTAAATAGAATCTTTTTGAAAGAAGACAAAAAAAAGGCCAAGAGACCCATGAAAACATACTCAAAGTCATTAATTATCCAAGAGATGCAAATCAGAATGACAATGCGATACCATCTCACACCTGTCAGAATGGCAATTATCAACAAATCAACAAATGACAAGGGTTGGCGAGTATGCGGAGAAAAATACACCCTTGTGCACTGCTGGTGGGAATGCAGACTGGGGCAGCCACTGTGGAGGACAGTATGAAGTTTTCTCAAAAAATTAAAAATGGAACTCCCATTTGACCCAGTAACCCCACTCCTAGGAATATATCCTAAGAAACTAGAAACACCTATTAGAAAGGTTATATGTATCCCTATGTTCATACCAGCACCATTTACAATAGCTAAGATTTGCAAACAGCCTAGGTGTCTGTCAACAGATGATTGGATCAAAAAACTATGGTACATCTACACAATGGAATATTATGCTGCCATAAAAAAGAAGGAATTCTTACCACTTGCAGCAACCTGGATGGAACTGGAGAGCAATATGCTAAGTGAAATAAGCCAGTCAATGAAAGAAAAATACCACATGATCTCACGCATTCATAGATAATAAAGAACATTATAAATGATGAACAAAAAGATAGATACAGAGGCGGTAAAGCATCAAACAGACTGTTAAATTACAGTGGGAAGGTTAGGGAAAGGTCAGGTAGATAAGAGATCAACCGAGGGACTTGTATGCATGCATATAAGCATAACCAATGGACTCAAGATACTAGGGGGTTAGGGCATGCATGGAAGTGGAGTGGGGAGGGGGCCAATGGGAAGATATGAACACATGTAATACATAAATAAAAAATTAAATAAAAAAGAAAATAATTTTATGATTGGAGGTCACCACAAGATGAGGAACTGTATTAAAGGGTCACAGCATTAAGAAGGTTGAGAACTACTGATCTAAAACAATGAAGAAAAGCATCAGAGTGGATATGCTGAAACTGTGAAGGTAGACATCTGGTGGAATGGGCCCTTTATGTAGACCTGGGCAAAGCTTTATAAGCAGGAAAAACAACAATGCAATGAGTTTGACTTCTCATAGAACAAAAAGATTAATGTTCAGACAAGTAGAGAACAAGAGGAAAAGTTATGGGGAAAGAATTCAGAGGGCTGGAGAAGAGCCAGAAAATATAGACTTTATAAGCTGATCACTTAACATGTAGGGTTCTCAGAATCCCCCAGACAAAAATACATGTTATATCAGTCTGGATCCTCTTAAGATACCAAAAATCACTCTGAATTTTAAAAATAGAGAAAATGAATTTGGGGTATTGATTAAACAGGTAATCAAAGAGCCCAAAAAGCAAAGAATAAATGTCAAGGCCACAGCAGGAATCCATTTCCATGCTGGGGTGGGAAGAACTGTGCAAGGAAATGGCATCATCAGAGCCCAGGATCATATGGCTTTAGAATAGTTGGGGCCAGAGTAAGGGCCATCATACAGAAGCTGGGCATCATGAAGAAAGCTATCTCATGGGAGAAGAGCCTCTCCCAGCACAGGGCAAGAGGAGAAATACCTGACTTCTCTTCTCCTATCCAGCAATTTTCTACCAGGTCCTCTCACTGACCCAACATATCTGGAAATATAATTTCCCATGATTCAGAGCAGAGCAAGGGAAGGACGGGAATTGGCAAATGGCAGGCACATAGGTCGACTCTAAGAGGAAACGTAAAGACAGGGGAAAGATGAGGGCATAGCTAAATGCCTGTATTTGCCACTCCCCACAACCACATTGAAATTACAACTAAAATACAGAGCAAACAACTTTCAGAACCACTGGACAGCTGGCTTAATGGAAGTCCTACAACTAGAGAAGTAAAGAAGATAGCTCACTGAAAGACTGGTAGGATTATGGAGGCATGGAACAGGCTGGTCTGGCACCCACATGTGCCGTTTTTTTAATTGAGAGGGAGATCGCATCAGAGGAGGCCTCCCAGAGAAGCAAGAGGTCCCAGCCCTATATCAGACACCCATTTCAGGATTCCAGATCTGGGAAAAGAAGTCCCTATGGGCAGTAAAAACTATGGGCTGTAAAAACCAGTACAATTTGGGGCTCAGTGACACAGAGGCTGCTGGAGACCCAGCTGTTCCTCTTAAAAGGCTGGCACCATAAACTGAACTTACAAGGTCCTGCTTCCTCTAAGCTCCAGTGCCAGGCAAGGTTCTGGGGAACCCAGACACATATGTAGAGGAACTAGATTATCTGACATCTGGACAGGAACTCAGAGACAGCTTTCTTTTAGACAGAGGTGCTGGCAGAGATCATTGTTCCTGTGCTGGGACCTCTCTGGTACAGGGCTAACTGGTAGCCATTTCTGTTTACTCTTCCCTGGTGATTCCCTAAGACTCAACCTCATCCAATTTACAACTCCACCCATGCAGCAGCTCTTATGTTTGATTGGCCCTTCCTTGCTCAGGATAAAAACCTGTCAAACAAGCTGAAGCTGGGTCAAGGAGCTCCAAACCTATCATTAAAAGGCCCAAGATCCAGCACCAGCACCAACCTGCCTTGCTTCATAGCTGGGCCTCCTCTGGGCACTTCCAAACCTGATACAAAGAGGAAGAATCTGCAGAACTCTCTGTAGCTCCTGCTGGATGGCCCCAGGCAGTGGCTGACTTTGCACCTCCCTGGAGACCCAAGAGTCAGTGTACCCAATGGTCAGTGTCAGACCATACCAGATTACAACTCTTCACATCCATAAGCGACACACTCAAGGGACAGACTCAGTGAGTACCAAAGCCCCATGGAAGTCCTTCTCTACAGGGGTGTCTCCTGCACAGTAGCTCCCCCACTGTAGTCACAGCTGGTCCCCACAGCCAATTGGCCTGGAGGTCAGTTCCTCCCAGTAACACCAATAGCAATCAAGTCTCAACTACAAGACTGTGCTCATAGCATACAAAGGGGTGCACCTGGAGCTCCAGCTCAGGTGACTGGGGAGGCTGAGTCATGGACTCTATGGGACACCTACTACCCAGGCCACTCTACAACCCAAGGAGACATAGCAGCTCTACCTAAAACATAGAAACAAACACAGGGAAGCAGCAAAATGCAGAGACAAAGAAACAGGTCACAAATAAAAGAAATGGAAGAAAGCAAACTACTGGATATAGAGTTCAAAACCACAATTATAAGGTTATTCAAGCATCTTCTAATAACCTCCAAAAAAAATGGGAAAGGACCAGTCAGAAACTAAGTGTACACTGACTAAAATAAAGAATAATATACAGGAATTCAACAATAGAGTAGAGGATTCTGAGAATCAAATCAATGATTTGAAATATGAGAAAACAAAAAAAATACCCAACCAGTAAAGCAAAAAAAATCCAAAAATATGAAGAAATCAGCTAATTTTGCAACAGAAACTATCCAAGCCAGAAGGGAGCGGCAAGAAATATTCAAAGGGATGAATAGTAAGGAACTGCAACTAAGATTACTCTACCCAGCAAAACTATCATTTATAATTGAAGGTCAGATAAAGAGCTTCACAGACAAGAAAAAGCTAAAGGAGTTCATCACTATCAAACCAGTATTATATGAAACATTGAAAGATATTCTTTAAGAAGAGGAAAAAGAAGAAAAAGATAAAAAATATGAACAATAAAATGGCAACAAATATATACTTATCAACAATTAAATCTAAAAATCAAAATAAGCACATGAGAAATCTGATTAATAGAATAAACTGGTGAATAAAATAGAATTAGAGGCATTGAAATGGAATGGACTGATGAGTCTCGGGGAGAGGGGGCAAGCAAGAAGAGATTAAACAAAGATCTGATATGCATGTATGCATTACTTATGGACACAGACAATAGGGTGGCAAAGGCCTGGGGCAGGGTGGGAACCAGGTGGAAGGGGGCAATGGGGGAATTGGGGAGAGGAACATCTGTAATAATCTCAACAATATATTTTTAAAAGGAAAAAAAAAGAGGAAAGGTAAATTCCACCTGCCCCACCTGGTCTAACTGTACAAATCTCCTGCAAATCTTTTCTTGTCTGATTCTGTGTGTCTGGCAACACAACTTGAGGACAGAAACAGAGGGATTAGTTCCTATTTTGTGTGGGAGCCTATAAGTCAATCCTAGAACCAGACAGCTACTATTTCTTATTGATGGAGATGGTGGTGACTGCATTTATGGAAGGAGATCAAACTTAGAAATAGCACCTGAATAAATGTTGGAAATTTTCTAAAGTCATGGAATGTACCAGTTAGTCCTTTTATTCCCATAAAATCAAACTAATTTATTTGTTCCTCCCTCGGTGACAGCATTATCATCCATCTAATTCTTTTAGCTAGAAAATTAGAGGTCCTATTTGTCTCTTCTTTTTCTCCCAACCAACCCTCTTGATGGTTTAGCCTTCAAAATATATCCCAAATTCATTCATTCCTAATTCAAAATCCTCTCCTCCATCTCCATTCGTAGTCCTGTTCACCTTCACCTCTTCCCTAGATCATGGCAAATAGCCTCTTAACTCCTGACATGCTCCCATTCTTGGTCACTTGCAGCTTCCTCTACCCCCAGGTCCTCATATGGTGGCTCTTTCATGGTATATATCTCAGTTCCATCAGCATCTCCTCAGAAAAGCTTTCCCTGACTACATATTGAAAACTATGTCATGTCACCCCACTTTATTGTTTTCAGAGTATTTTCAATGCCTGAGATTATCTTGCTCTTCTATGTGTTTTCCTTTTGCCTTCTCCAGCAGTAGGTAAGCCACATGATGGCAGTGGCTGGACTGTCTTATCACCATTGCAACTTCAGCATGATCAAAAGCCCTTGGCACAAAACTGGCATGATAAACATTTATCAAATAAATAAATCTTACTCTACCTACTAGATTGTTGATCCACAACAACACAGATACACACAGTCTAGGATAAATTTATACATTAAATTTCTGCGGATATTTTGAAGGGCTTATAAAAGTAAAAATTACCCCCTCTCCCCTCCAAAAATGTTTTAAGACAACTGATCTATCTTAGTCAACGTGGACTGCCAAAATAAAACACCATAACCTGGGTGAGTTAAACAACATATTTTATTTTCTCACAGTTCTGGAGGCAGGAAGTCTGAAATCAGAGTGCCAGGGTGTTTAGAGTCTGGTGAGAGCCTCTTTCTGGTTTGCATACTGCCTGCCTTCTCACTGTGTCCTCACATGGTGCAAACAGATCTTTCTTTCTTCCTTCCTTTTATCATAAGGGCATTACTCCCATTATGAGGCTCCACCCTCATTGCCTTCATCTAATCCTAATTACCTACCAAAGGCTTCTTTCCTAATACCACCATATTGGAGATTATAGTTTCAACATATGAATTGTGGGGTGGGGGACAATTCAGTCCATAGCATGACCATTAGAAGAAAAGTCAAACATATCAGCAATGAAACTTAAGAACCTTAATGAATTGGCCCCTAGCCTGTCATTCCAGCTACCTCCCACCTCCACAATTTTCCTGGCTTCCAGTCAGACCAGACTCTCTAGAAATGTCACTTTTCCACATATCTGCCTTTGCAAATTCCCTTCCTTCTAACTAGAATACTGTTTCTTTTTGTTTGTCTGATACCCTTCAAAATTCAGTGCAAGAGTCACCTCCCCATTTCATCCTAGATGTTGATAGGCATTTCTCTATTTATGCTCTTTGGGAATCTAGCCCAGACTTAACTCTAGGCTTGCCTAGATTTGCATATTTCATCATTGTTGTGAATGCACATAGCTGTCTCTTCAACTCGATCATATGCTCCTGGCACCCAGTTTTTAGATGCTTAATCAGTGTTCAGTGAACAAACAAATAAACCAGCCTTTGACTAAGACTCTGAATGCCAAGGTTGTAATCTCCAGGGAGTGGGATATATAAAGAATATAGTGTTTAAATGACGTGGAATTGCAGAACACTGTCCCCACACCTCTCAACCCTGACTACAGGTTACAAACCTAAAAACATGCCTTTCCTAAAAAAAAAAAAAAACTCCCTTTCTTCAGAGCACACCTCTGATAAGCTTTTTTCATCACCCCATCCACCTGTGTACATTTTCTTTATTATATGAGGACACTGCAGAATTTTTTAAAATAAAGCACTAAAATTGCAGGCATGTCACTGTGCTATGCATTTGCTCTTCTATCGCCTTGTGTAAGTGGGTTGAAATTACTTCTCTGATGAAATGCCTACGAAGAGCTTTCTTTCTGTCTTGCGCATTCGGGGGCAAGGCGGGGGTAAGAGGAAGGGAGCAAAAGCAACTCTTCCCAGGGGATTGATGCCCTCCCTAAGACCCCCTTCTACATCTCCTTCTTGACAAGTCAATAGCCATGTCAACCTCCAGGGAGCCTCAGAAAGCTTAGAGATTGCCTGCAGGAGCCATCTGTTTTGCTCCACATCCTCCATCCAGGGGATTTAGGCCCTGCATCTGGGCTGAGCCACAGGCAAGAATACAAACCTTTCCTGAGGCCAGTCTGTCCTCAATGTGGCTACTCTGGTTCAAAAACCACTGTGGCTGAAGACTTGTCTCTGATCTAGGTTTATTGTGTCCATCAGCTTCTGCTTCCTTTTTGGCTTCTGATTATTGCTCCTACTTTCTCTTCACTGTTTTTTCTGAATTTACACTAAGCCCTTACCCAAAATTCTCTGCCCTGGGTTCCTAGTGTCTGCCATGATAATCTCAGTCCTGATTCCAGCCTTGTCTCCCCTGACCAGGCCTTCACCTACATCCTTTTCACCCTCACCTTCCTCCAACCCCCATCCAACTTGAGTCTACCAGTGAGTTACCTACCTGTGCTGGGACCATAACAGGTGGGTGAGGGAGAAGTTCACACCACCACATGAATGGAACAAATGTTCCTGTGGAGACATTTTTATCAGCCAAGATTACACCTGTCCAACCATATTAGGAGCACCATCAATTACCCAAATATATAAGTGCTTGATTCTAGATTCCTGGATATGACCTTTGGTAAATGATTGTGGAATGTATGGATTTAAAAAAAACCTTGATCTTATAAGTCCTTGGGTAAATTTTTCTCTACTCTACCAGTGGGCAATTATTCAAAGCTTACTAGTTAGATTTTAAGATAATAAGACTAAGCACTACTCATTTTTGTCTTTTAAAAATATGGCATAATTTGCCAAAACCAGTTTGGCTTAGTGGATAAAGTGTCGGTCTGTGGACTGAAAGGTCCCAGGTTCAATTCCAGTCAAGGGCATGTACCTTGGTTGCGGGCACATCCCCAGTAAGGGGTGTGCAAGAGGCAGCTGATCGATGTCTCTCTCTCTCTCTCTCATCAATGTTTCTCTCTGTCCCTCTCCCTTCCTCTCTGTAAAAAATCAATAAAATAAAAAATAAGAAAAGACATAATTCCAAGTACATGGTGAGTACCAAATGTTTGACAGTGGGAAGAAGGAAGGAAGGAAGGAAGGAAGGAAGGAAGGAAGGAAGGAAGGAAGGAAGGAAAGAAGGAAGGAAGGAAGGAAGGAGAAAGAGGGAGAGAGAGACTCTAGCCCCTTATTCAGATACCCCTCTGCCCCCTATGATAAGGATTCTAGGGCAATGCCCCAGAAGCCTCAAACAACTACTACAGTTGGTCCCTGAATGAAAAATAAGTCTCTGCCAAGAGATTTATAATTTCCCTTTAAATTTAAAATTCTATTACCTGTTTTCTAGTCTTATGTTCAAATGACTTATAGGTTTTTAGGTTCTCTCCACAGCTCTCTGCAGACACTAGGAAGGATAAAGAACTCATCAGGAGAAGTTTGAGCTCATCGCAGTGACATGAGGTTTTATTTCAGAGATTAATGCTTTTCCTACCCCAGAGTCTTTCATGTTGGTTCTCTATGAAGATCCTGCTTTTTAAAGACATTTTAGAAAGGAAACAATTCATACATCTTCAGGACAAAGGAAACAAAGATTCCTAAGCTTTTGTTCCTCCCCCATTTAACCATCTTCCCCCTCTCTGGCTGTCCCCCTCGGTAATGACTCTCCCAGACACACAATGGAGAGGGCAGTGCCAACATTTATATTTTGCAGCATGTACCCCAATTACCCTCAGCCTTGGGAGAAGTCCTTTGGTGGGCATGACTTTAGGCTACAAAATGAGTGGTTGCTCCATAGCCTCAGGATCATCCCCAGCCCTCAGAACAATATGAGAAAGAAAAGACTGCCAAACAACTAAAATCCCAGTGACATAAGCATATATGACATACAAATAGACAGTGAAATGTTTGTTTGATCTAGCTAGAATTTTTAAATTACATTAAATTTTAGGAAGGAAATTACTTTAAATCCTTGTCAAAGGTAAGTTCTGAGGCCCATCTTTGATAAGATCCTCAACCTCAGTCAGTGAGCTGGAAGAAGAGAATGGGACAAACCCTTGAGCAGCTGCTGGTTTACAATGTGTTCAAGATCCCAACAGTGACTATAGGATAAGGAGACTCAATAAACCCCATCCCTCCATGGCCAGGGCCCTCTCAAGGCCCTGTGGAGACCTTATAGCTCCCTTATCACCCACAGGCAAGACCACAGGATCCCTTAAAGGCTGTCTCCTAGTATCCCAAAATCTACTGTCCCCACTCTCAGACCCTAGTCCAGTCTTATCTGACATCAGATGTACATCCTTTGCTTCAGACACTCTACTTAACTCATCACAATCCCCCTTTAGAATTTAGACTTTAGATAGTTCCTGTGGACCAGGATGTCATCTCCATTCCCTTTTGTTCCACAACTGCCACAGTGGGTTAGTCCGGCTCCATATCCATACCCAGTTTCAGAATCCTGGTCTGTGCTAGAATCCCAATATTTTCATAATCTGGGCCACAAAGTTCACACTGACTGTATTAAAACACTAAATGGCTCATGTCACCCCTCAGAAGCTAGAGACTACTGTTCAAATCCTATGGGCTTGGGATTCAAAGAAAATATGGTCTTCAACCAAAAATATTCAAAAGAGAATCCTCAGGACTCCAGGGATGCCACAAAGATGCCTCAATAGTACTCTAGAGTCCAGGCAGGATGACGAATAAGATAGGCTCTAGCCAGCCTCTCTTCACCCAGGGTAGCTCCTCCATGATCTTGCATGCTTGCCATTTCCATATAATTTTATTTCAAAGAATGACCCCATTTGTGTGTGTGGGGGGGGGGTGGTGGTAGTCAATCCACTACTTAAATTTCTTCATGTAAATAATTATAACCAATTTGAATAATGATACTTTTCCTCTGTTTTTTGACTCTACAGTTGTTCTTTATTTTTTAACTAGTGTCCCAGTGCATGGATTTGTGCACATTGAAAGGAAATTAATTAAAAGAAATATTTTAATGTTGCTATTCACATCTTGCTAATGAAAAGAAAATAGGATGCTTCCAAGTCTCCTATCTAACTACTCCAGAATTTCTGTGAGGCACGTGAAAATGCATCACAAACATTCGGTTAAACTGTAAAATGTTTGCAACTGGCTATAAAGCAAGTCAGGTTCCTGGGCTGAAGAAACTCCAAGGAAGCTAGTCACTAGGGAGAGGAAGCTGGACATTACTACGTGATGTCATTACCCGGCATCCACAGTAACTGTTTTTGGTCTGGGCTGGGCTGTGGGCTGCATGCTGTGCCATAGGGTCTTGGCAATGTTGGCTGAGATTTGGTAGGGTGTCACTCCAGAGTGGTGGAAGGGCCTATGTCCCACTTGGCGAAGCTGAGTGTTGGTTTGTTGGTGCCAGGTCTGTGGTGCTATTTATTTTTAAATGGCCAGTGCACATCATGGCAGCTCCTGTTTTGAGCATCTGCCCCTTGGTGAACAGTGCATGTCATAGCTACCAGTCGAATGGACACTTAGCCTTTTATATATATAGAATAGAGACCTGGTGCATGAAATTCATGCACAGGAGAGGGGGAGGTCCCCTCAGCCCAGCCTGCACCCTTTCCAATCCAGGATCCCTCAGGCAATGTCCAACTGCAGTCGGACATCCCTCTCACAATCCAGAACCACTGGCTCCTAACTGCTCACCTGCCTGCCTGCCTGATTGCCTCTAAATGCCCCCCTGCTGGCCTAGTCATTCCCAACTGCCCCTCTCCCTGCCAGACTGGTCGCCCCTAACTGCCTCCCCACTGGCCTAATCACCCCTTACTGCCTCCCTCTGCTGGCCTTCTTGCCCCCCACACACCCAGACTGGCCACCCCCAACTACCTGCCCTGTGGGCCTGGTTGCCCCATGTAGCCTGCTGTTCAGTCATTTGGTCACCCTCACTAATCTTCCTGCTGGCCTGGTCACCCCACACAGCCTGCTTGCTTGGTTGTTTGGTTGCCCCTCACTGACCGCCCCCCCTACCAGCCTAGTTGCCCCAGGCAGCCTGTTTGGTCATCCATTCGGTTTCAATGGTTGCTTAGGCTTTTATATATACAGATAGCTCGAAACTACTAAGTGGACTTGGACAGAATCTTCTACCCACTTCAAGTGCAAAGCCAGTTGTTTGAAATTGCTGAGTAGAATTAGTTACCCCTGTTTTCTCCTTATTATCAGGAAAAATATATATATTTTTCCTCAGCAGGATCTCTTTAGAAAATCCATGTTTATAACAACATAATGATAACACATGAGAGAGAAATAAAATATGTTAATGACTGTTTTTCCTGAGAAACAGAGTCATTCAATGTTTGTGAATAAAATGCTATGTAAATGATCCTTTTTTAAAAGATGCATTTAAATTCAGCATTGACCTTTGTAGCAGACATCCCTGGCTTTCTCTCAGTTGGAAACAGCATGCATATATATCTACAGCTTTCAACAGCAGCTCTGTAAATTTCCTTCATTATGTGCTGCCCCTGAGCTGCTGATAAAATCTTCATAACTGGTTAACACATCTCCACAGAAATAAGAGAGAAAAGTGAATGTTCTTTTTTTCCCCCTGCTATGAACATAAAATACATGTTTCTCTGAAGGAGAATTAGTGGGAAGGAATAAGCCCTGGTTTTCCATAGTTGGCAGCTGTCAGATCGAAAAATAAATTCTTCACGCCAATAGACTGCTTTGCCACAGTTCCTTGTTTCCCAGGCCACATACTTTGTCAAGGCCATTGTGAGATCAAAGATTACAAGTCTATACTGGTTCCCTTTCCTAATTTCAGGGTTCACAATCCAGAGTTACTCACTTGCAGAAAAACATGATACTTTCTCACTACATACAAGTTCACAAAACAAGCTCAAGTCAGCAGCAGTTCTGGCTTCATTCACTGCAGCCAGCAAGGTCTTCCTCAGTCTTGGAAGAATGGTTTCCCTCTACTCAGTCCTGTTTCTTTTTTTTCTCCCTCCCGCTTCTCCTGGCCACAGTTCCTCTTGATTAAGACAGAATAAAATCTTTTCATTGTGAAGTACTTACCTTTAGCATAAATAACATCTAGATATATAAAAGCCTATGGGACAGGCTGACCAGCCAACTGGCTGACCTGCTGGTAGCTATGTTGTGCACTGACCACCAAAGGGCAGACACTCAATGCAGGAGCTGCCAAACTGTGGTGACATGACAACTATAGTTCTCAGGTAATGCACTGGGAACCAGAGAAGAGGGAGCCCAATTCTGGGGTGTGTCACCCAAGAACCACCCTCTTGCAATCTGAAATCCCTCAGGGATGTCAGAGAGCTGGTTTCGGCCCGATCCCTACAGGCCAGGCTGAAGGACCCCACCAGTGTATGAATCCGTGCATCAGGCCTCTAGTATAAAATAATCCTAATCCTTGTCTTTCATCCTCTGGAATTCTTCAAAGGATGGTCTTACAATTGCACCTCATTTTCTAGCAACCACAACAAAATCCTTAATATTTTGTCTAGAAGTTATTTTTAGTAGATCTGTGATCCTGGACCACAGAATTATGACTTTATTCTTTAGATCTTAAAACTGTATTGCCCAGAGATCCAGGGTTCTGCAGAGTGGTTAGGTAGAGGATGGTGATGCCTTCTATCTTTCACCAAAGCAGTCCTACTCTTACCTATGCAATGCACTGGGGTTATAGACTTGTGCCCTTAACTACTGGGAAAGCAACAGGGTACAACCATTTCCAAACACAATCACAAAGAACCCATACTTAGGTAATCATATATACACAAAGACACTGCTGGGTAAAAGAGCTTAGTCATCACCTGGGTCCTAAGTCCATCAGAGAACCCAGCATCTCTGGTCTCCCTCCCTCATCTTTTTCTCCCCTCATCATCACCTCTTTCAAACCCTTCATATCCCTAGAATTCTACCTCTTCTTCCCCTCATCTTTGGCAAAGGGGATGGAAAATGGAGAGGAGGCATGACACATCCAGACTTTCTGTTTGTAGAGAGAATGAAGAGCAAAGAACTCTGCTTCCAGATTCAAAGTGAAATGTCCACAAGATAAACCTTGTTCTGCTAATATAACGATGCAAAAACTTTCATTTCTTCAATATGACCCTTTCTCCTTTCTTTCCTTTTGATTCAAACTGGCCTCATCCAGCACCCTGACTCACCCACCTCCCTCTCCCTTGCACATCCACTTTCTTAATCATTAAGCCCTCAGGACAATGAGGTTCTGGTCAATATCAACTAATCTTAGGAACAAAACCTCAGGTCTGTTGACCACAGAAACAGAGTTTCAGTCAAACTAGAGATAACATCTAGGCCTCAGTTGCATTTCAGCTCCAGTATGACTCTACAGACCACATTCTTGTGCAACCAGATGAAGCAATGCCATGGCTGACATCAGAATCAGATACAACTATCAACTACCCTTTACCCTAGCACCAATTAACCAGCAAAGACTATGACTCTAAACATGACTCTACTCCTTTAATTCCCTCTATAACCCCTTTCCTGGAAGCCATCAGTGAGCCAAGTGTTTGAGCACTGGCTCACCTGTGACTCTGGGTGTGGCACCATGTTCTCAACTAATGAACCCTTACTTTTTTGGCTGCAAACACCTGTTTGGGTTTTGATTCATGCAGGCAAATGGACCCCTTTAGTCCAGTAACACTAACACCACTCACTTTTGTAGCAAAACTAAAAATATTATCACACCAACAGAGGCGCTAAATCTCTCACCATTGGCAAATACCCTTTTCTTTTTTCCCAACCAGTGTTTCAGACTGGAGATCCTATATGGACAAAAGATAGGAACAGGAGAAAACTGTGCCCATCAAAGAGTTCTATTCAAACAAACAAACAAAATTGAAGCTCTTTTACCTCTGCCAAGAGAGGGCTACACCTTTAGCCTAAAAGCCAGGATGACAAAGACACTTGAATAGATCACAAAACTGAGCTTCCTTTGACCCAGAGTTGGCATACTGGTATAGCTTGTAGTAAGAATTAGAGCTTTCTTGTAATCCACTAACATATAGGGCTGTTTCTACTACAATATAAACTGGAAAAGGCTGACAAATAAAGAAATGAGTTGCTGCTATAACAATTACCACCTCTGAACAGAAACTCAAAAGCTATTGCAGAGGTCTAGCCTTTATTATTATTATTATTATTATTATTATTATTATTATTATTATTATTCTTTTTTATGGGCTTTTTTTGTTTGTTTTTCCTCTGCCACAAGACCAAGATTGGGGCGGCTCCTCAGCCTAGATTCTAGAATGAAGGAGCATATAGGGCTGACCACAGAGCCATGGCCATGACATGGACTGAGGAATGTACCTTTGTTGCTTTAAGCAACACCCCAAAAAGTATGAAATGATACAATTATACATCTTTGTTCATATCTGAGGGAGAAGAGGGAAGAAGAAAGAGAGAATGAGAGGGCAAGAGGGAAAAATATTTAGGATATCAATGACAAGAGATATTTTAAAGAAATAGAGATCTTTGGCATATTGTCTATCACCAAATGGACTAAGACATAGATGGTAGATGAAATGAGAAATGAAAGAATGAAGTGCAAATTCAGCGTGGGGCCAGTAGGTAGGTGGATTGGGACAAGCAGCTGCTGTGCTGGGCTTAATGGATTTCTGTTCTCAAGGAGACATCACAGTGAACAAGTGAAAAACCTTACAAGCTTCTTGTCAGCAATACCCCTCAAGCAACCCCTTCACTCCCTTCCTACTCCACCAAAAATCAAAATTCAACCTAAGAATACGTATACCAGCATAAAGACCCTGAAGAAAACTTAGTTATTTCTCAGTGTCAATGCATTGTGAAAACCTTTCTAAATGTGAAATCCTTAGGAACAGCAACATCAGGTCCATTCTAAAGCCAGAATAGTTCTTTGTACATGGCTATGATGGTAAATGAGAAGAATTTCCACACCATCATCACAACAGGAAGTGGGTGGGGATAGAGTTGGGTAGCAGGAAAGCCTGCAGAAGAAGAGGCTTGTGTTAGGCTGAGAGGGGCTGGTATCCTTAAGGAACAAGTGAAGTTAGACAACCCCAGATGATAAAAGGCATTAAAAAAAATTTCTTGTGGTGACATTAGTTAATAAGATTATACAGGTTTCAAGTATACAGTTCTATGATACATCATCTATATATTGCATTGTGTTTGCCACCCAAAGGCAAATCTCCTTCCATCGCCATATATTTGACCCCTTTTATTCCCCCCAACCCCTTTCCTCTGGTACCCACCATACGATTGTGTGTCTAAGTTTGTTATTGTTTTGTTTGTTCATTTGTTGCTTTTAGTTTTACATTCCACATATGGGTGAAATCATATGATGCTTGACTTTTTCTGTCTGACATTTCACTTAGCATTGATTCTTGATTGTTCTTTCCAGTTTAGGCCCTATATTCAATCAATTACCAGTTGCTACTAATTCTAAATCTACCACATGCATCCCATTCATCTCCAACTCCTCTTCACTTCCATGACAGTATTGAGCTCAAATAATAGCTCTTACTGAACCACTGCAATACATACTTTCAAGCTGTCTCCCTGTGCTCTGCCCTCACCCATCCATTCTTCACAATGCTGATGGATAATCTTCCTAAAACACTGATCTGATAATATCACTCCCCAGCTCTCTAAGGCTATGAACAAAAGTTCTAAATCCCCACCTAGCTTCCAAACTCTTTCCTAAATAGACCCACTGTTCCCTTCATAGTCTTAGAAATCTGACCAAAATAAATGACTCCTTCCTTTATACAACCACTATTTTGTTCTTTCCTGCACCTTGTATGAGCTTTTGCCTTCCCTTATTGCAAATGTCTAAATCTTACAAGTGCTTCAGAACCCAGCCCCATTGCCACTTCCTCCTTGAAGCTTTCTATAAGCCTTCCAATTAGAAGTCATTGCCCAGCCCTCTCCCACTTTCCCTCCTTCACTGCCCCCCATCCTCCTACTCCCGCAATCCACCACCTCACATCATCTGAGTCTCTTCTAGGATGCTTATCACTCCCACTGGGGTCATTTGTGTGCATGTTTTTCTCCCCCATATACTTTGCTGAAGGCAAGGTTTGTCTTGTCTTTATACAACAGATGGAAAGAGGGAGGGGAGTAAGAGAAGGAAAGTCAGACTCTGGTTAGTAATCCGACACCTAAATACTCCAAATGCCCTAAGCAGTGCCCCCTCTCCGTTCCTGCTACTACCTCTCTAGACTTTCAATGTCTTTCCAAAATGTAATTTGGTTATATCCTCTACTTTCTTCTTCTCCCCTAATTAGCTACCCAAAGCAGTCCAGATTAGGTTGCCAGCTCCTTGAGCCTGCAGCATGGGGCCAATAGTTTCTTAATGTCAGGAAGGGGAAGCCAGGAAATAGGACAGAAGCTCTTAGGAAGAGTCAGGCTATGCCAGGGAAGGGAGGGGGAAGTCGAACAATAGATAAAGCCACTTGCTTATCACGTTATGCCAGAACCAAAACGTGAAGACACCTAGCCATTCACATGGCTGCCTCTGCACTACATCAAATGCTGATAAACTAGGAGTCCCAAAGCATTCCAGGGCCAGAAGCATACGGTTCTGAAATGAAGAGTTCTCCCATAGCTCCACAGGCATGCGTCCCAGGAGTATCTTTCAGAATAAGAAGTTTGCTATATTTCAGGCCCTTTGCCAAATGCTGCACATCATTTATTTAATTTGATTCTCAAAATGCCTGCCATTTTACAGATGGCAAAGCTGAGGCTCCATTCAGTGGCCTTTACACAGAGATTCATTTTGCTGGAGGGTGCATTCCACTGCTGCAGCTTTGCTGTGATGCACATAGGCAACTCAGATGACAGAAGGGCCCCTGCCTCCCCTAAACACTGCCAGCGCCCATTTTCCTGGGGGGATGCTTCTGTTTCAGCACAGCTCGGCTCATGCAACCTTTCATTCCATCACCTTTTCATTCCACCAACTGGCACTTCCAAAGCCCTGGCACTGATTGCAAAGCTCCTGTGTGACCTCATACATTTGATTAGTTATGAGTGAGGGAACAATGAATGCTGCCTATCTTCCATCTGCTATCTTCTTTTCTGCTGGGCCTGCCACCATCCTGATTAGCAGGGTGGTAACTTCAGCTGGCAAGTACATTCTTGCCGGGTTTTGGCAGCCTCTCACTCCACAGCAAATGTTTGATTTCACACTGGTCACACATACTGTCCCTGAAGATGTCTTCACCATCTTCCACATCCAGGCTGTCTCCACTCATCCTGCATCCCATTGCCAAATGCATCTCATGCAACAACTTTCAGTGGCTCCCCATTGTCTCAATAATTGTGGACAAGAGTTCCCACCTAATGTTTACAGCCCTTTCTGTTCTGGTACAAGCGCTTTCCAGCCTCTTCCTAGCCTCTCCAGTGCATGTGTCCTGGACTCTAGCCGACCCAACCCACAGTCCTCTCCTCTAAACTCTGCAAATGCTGGCAGTGGGCTCCCTCACCTTTGCCACTGTAGAAATTCCTGCACCATCTCAACCCCCAGCTAGCATGATGGATCTCTTCAGAACTTCCTTCCTGAGCTCTCTCCTCATTTCCCATAAGAGACAGGATTTTTTCAATTGCTCTGACTCATGTGGTTGAGCCTCTTTTATTGTCCTCACGGTGCTCCACCCTCCACCACACTTGCCCACATTCTCTTCTAACTTTCTTTACCATAAACAGTTGACTCAAGGGCAGACTTGCTCTCATGTTCTCCCCACTTCCAACATCCACTCCACCACCATCACAGCAGCTAACTGGGCTTTTCACATCACAGTGCTCAAAATCTGTTCATTGAATTGCATTTTGAGTTGTTGAATGAGGTAAATATACCAGCATAACCATTGAATTGACCCCTTTATCCTGGGTTTTTATCTTGAGATTTGTTGTTTTCTTTTTTCTTGTTGCTCATGCTCTCAAGTGGCAATTGTTCATTCTGCTCTTGAAGCAACCCAGAAGTTTTATAAATATCACTTAATAGACAAGTGATTTGAATATTATGGAAAGTTCCAAACAAAACTGTATCCATGTTGTGAAGATAAAATGTAGGGAGTAATGGCTTTTTTTTGGTTTCCTACGGTGTCCCTTTTCAGTCTGGAAGGCCAATGCAAAGGATTAGCTTCAGATGAACCTCCTTTTCTTCCAGAGCTTGTCCTATAGGTTTCATACTTTTTCTGGTTTAGAAAAATGACTAATTACTATTTGATCAAAAGGCATCTGCTGAACTCTAGACTCTAAGGATAAATAAATACATTTTTTAAAAGATGAAACAAAGGACATTAGACCTCTTGGCTTGCTAGCCTCATTTCTTCACTCCTTCATTAATCTTCCTGGAATAACGTCTCAAATCAAATCAAATACAGAGCCATGTTTCAGGGTCTGCTTTTGGGGAAACTCAAATAAAGACTACTAGACAGAAAGTTCAAGGGCAGGGGCTGAGCAGCCCTAGCAATGCACTAACTATGGAAAAGATCAGAAACTGCTACTTATAAGCTAACTTATAATGGCTTATATATCTCTGCTCTTTTAAAGCTTTTAATAATTTCCAGAATACCTTGGCTATTCTGGAGGAAACTAAGAAAAAAAGACTTTGTTTAGGTATGAATCAAAGCCTACCAGCTGAACAGAATTCCTGCAGAGACTCAAGGGCTGCATGGTCTGACTATGGTCATGAGAATCAAAATGGGAGCATCTCACCTCCAGTTGTCTCCTGGCCAGCAAATACTCTATTTGGGACTAAATGTGCAAGGTTGTAGTTTTACCTTAATAAGAGAGATGCTTACCAAAAATTTTGCTTCTCCTAAACCACCACTTTACTTTTTCTCCAGCAAGTTTCTTTAATACACTATAGTGGTATCAAATTTATGCACAACAAGGTTGAGTGCAATTTAATCTAAGACTTGACAGAAATGCTTAAAATGATGAACTAAGATCACAGGTGTGTAGGATAAAAAAAATGTGTCTTCTGTGGTGAAAATAGATTTAGCCCAACTGCTTCTTTATTCTTTGGAACCTCATTCCAGCAGCACAGCACCCACCGAGAATGTGGTAGTCATACAAGTACATTCTTCTACGGTGGTGTACTCTGGCATTAATATTTTAGCTCACTTGTTGCAGCTCTCACGGTAAGCCAAAATGAATGGTGTCCAACTGATAGAATGTGCTGTTGCTCACCTTCCTTCAGATAATTATTCACCTTGAGAATGTTCTGCTCTGCTTTCCTGCTGGGTTCAGTCATGTCTAATCCTTTTATCTCTTTTTTTCCATTGATGTTTCCTTTCTATGGCACTTACTAATTGAATTTAGATCATGGCCTACAGCAAGCATGGCAAACTCAAAGGCTAACATGGGCCAGATAAACAAGGTTTGAGTTCATGTGGGCCGCAAAAAAACAAAAGCTTCAATTTTCATACAAACATAGGTTTATTTCAATAAAGACATGCTGAATACAAAGAGCTGAAATAGATGAGTCACTGTTAAAATAAAATAATAGGACATTTTAATAAAAATTAATATTTTTTCTTGAACATTAGCTTAACAGACACTGAATAACTGCACAAATTAATTAGTGTAACACAAATAAACCTGTTTCTCTTGTTCTCCAAAAGCAAAATATTTCCTGTTGTGCACACCAAACAAGTCAGTACAGGACTAATGACGTGGCTATCAGCTGCTACAATATTCACTGCTAGATTAGTGGAAAGAAATAGTGCACCTGCGCATAAGGTGCCTAAGGGAAATGAATCCAACACAATTATTGTAATCAGTCGTTAGTGAACATTGTAGTTTGTTATTAATAATTATGTATAACAGGATATTTTAAAAATTAAGTTACAAAATTTTTATTAAAATGTCTCTTACACTCCGTTATATTGGCTGGGCTGCAAAAATATTCATTGTGGGCCACATGAGGCTCACAGGCCATGAGTTTGACATGCTTGGCCTACATTATCTCTGAAGAAAGGAATTTAAGAGAATATTAAGGATGTAACGATAGTTTTCTCCCCACATGGCATTCATCATGGTAATATCAATAACTTCATTATTACAAAGACATCAGTTTATAAGATCTGGGTCTGGGTTTAGGGTCCCAGAAGTGCAGCACAATTTGGCATATTGGTTTTTTGAAAACAAATATATATATATATATATATATATATATAATTGAGAATCAAAGTGAAAATTGTGATCCAGAAAGAAATAGAAACCAGACTTTGGAGAAGCATTTGTAAAGCTCAGGTTTGGGGAGAGATACAGCCCTGAAGATATAAGTATGTCACGAGTTAAAAACTAAGGCACTCTGGAACAGGTCTGGAAGCAGAGTGCAGGACAGGTCAGGTGGGAGATTTGGGGCTAAGGCCCTGAACAATGCAAAGGTGGCATGGGTGCATTTTGAGGGGTTTTAGTTTCACAGCTACGATAGTAAGTACTTCACAAATTATATACCAATTATTTCTGGGTCTCTCCACTCCTGGAAATCATGTTGAATTGAATTTTCTGGCTCCCTTGTGACTGGGGAAAGCCATTTGACTAGTTTTAAGCAAATGCCATGTTTCCCTTCTGGGTCAGAGTATTTAACTGCAATTGCACACTTCAGCAGAGCTCTCTTTTCCCTTTGGAATGGGGATTGACAGTGTTCAAGACAGTGACTATAATATCAGCCTGGGTAAGAAAAGGTGGAGCAAAGCACCCAACTGACCTGCAAAGGATGTGTAATATGAGCAAGAAATAAACCCTTGTTATTTTTAACCATTGAGATTTTTGAGATGCTTGTTACTACAGAAGAATCTCACCAAACCTGTCTAATACAGATAAAGAGGTAAGCCTGCTGTGTTCAAAAAGTGAGTTTGCTGAATATTACTCACATTTACACAAAAGTATCATGATGTAGTGAAAAGAACATCATACTAGGATGGTGGGATGGGTGAATAGATGAATGGATAAATGGGTAGATACAAAGACATATAAAATGGTAACTACAGTAGTACCTCGAGATATGAGTGCCCTAACATACAAGATTTTTTAGATACGAGCTGTCGAGCGAGCGATTTTTGCTTTGAAATACGAGCAATATTTGAGATAGGAGTAATCGCGTGGATCTGCCGGCTGCACACGACCCACCAGTTTACCACGACTCGAGCGTCTCATAGTTTCCCATGCCTCAAGGTTACGGAACAAATTAAACTCGTATCTCAAGGTACCACTGTACTAATGATTGGAGCATAGAATTATGACTTAGGAATTCTAGGTTTACTCTTATTAACTATGTAGTCTTGAATATCTGTTCATTTAACCTCTCTAATTGACAATGAGTGTCTTCGTCTGTATAACTGAAGTAAGAATATCTATCCCACTTTCTCAAAGGACTGAACTATGGTGGACAGACTCCAGTTGACCCACTATTATCGCTTCTTCCTGGTGTGCATGCCTTTGCTTAATCCCCTCCCCTTGAGTGTGAGTGGGACCTGTGAGTTGCTTCTAACCTGTGAGTTGCTTCTAACCAATAGAATATAGTGAAAGTTATAGAAGGTCACTCTGTAATTATCTATCTACTGAGGCCCAATGCACAAAATTTGTGCACTCGGGGGTGGGGGGTTCCCCAGCCTGGCCTGTGCCCTGTCACAGTGCAGGAGCCCCACAATCGATTGCCCCAAAGAGGTGGCCTCACCCTCTCATTGGGATTCCTCGATGGATTGCCCCAAAGAACAGTGGGTCCCACCTTTGTGCCACACAGAGCTGGGAGGCAGGACACTGAGGCAGGCCTCACCATGGGCAGCCAGTACTGCCAAGCGGGTCTCTCTGGGCAGAGACCTGGGGGGCCCACAGGCAGGCCTTTCCAGACCCCTAGGCAGACCTTGCCACACAGAGCCGGGAGGAGATGGGACCCCCAGACAGGCCTCACCACATGGAGCCGGGGGACCCTCCTCCCAGCTCTGCACGTGATGCTGGGAGGAGGTGGGACTCCCAGGCAGGCTCTGGGCCACACACAGCATCAAGCCCAGTCCCACACACCTGCACACACCCACTGTGCACGCAGTCATCTTGTGACCGCATCACAGAGTAACAACCACTTAGGCTTTTATTAGTAAGGATAATAATAAAAGCAAAATATGCTAATTAGACCAGACATCCTTCCAGATGATCTTCCAGACAAAGCCAGGGCTACGAGGGAAGCCTGAGTCTTGGGTGCCTGCCGGCAGGCAGAGGAAAGCCTGGGTCCCAGGTGTCAGAGGGAAGCAGGTACCGGCAGCCAGAGAAAGGAAGGCCTACTCTTGCATGAATTTCATACATCAGGTCTCTAGTATATATATGGTTAATATGCTAAGTATCTGTCCAACCAATTGCTTTGACACACACTGACCACCAGGGGGCAGACAATCAATGCAGGAGCTTCCGTAATGTGCACTGGCCATTTACAAATAAATGGTACCACAGACCTGGTGCTTACAAACCAACACTCGGTTTCCCCAAGTGGGACACAGGATCTGCCACAACCCCAGAACAACAGCCCACTAAATCTCAACCAATACTGCCAAGACCCCATGGTGCAAAATGCAGCCCACAGCCCAGCCCAGCCCAGAAACAGTTGCTGTGGGCACCAGGTAATGACATCATGTAGCAACACCCAGCTTTCTCTCCCTAATGACAGGCCATTTAACAATAAACACCACTATAGACCTCGTGCCCACAAACCAACACTCAGCTTCCCCCAAGTGAGACACAGGGCCCACCACCACCCCAGAACAACAGCCCACCAAATCACAGCCAACACTGCCAAGACCCCCTGGCACAAAATGTGGCCCCCAGCCCAGCCCAGCCCAGAAATGATCTCTGTGGGCACCAGGTAATGACGTCACGTAGCAATGCCCAACTTCCTCACCCTAGTGAATAACCTCCTTGCAGTTTCTTTAGCCCAGGAACATGACAACATGATTTGCTTTATCACCAGGTGCAAACATTTTACACTTTAACCAAATGTTTGTGAAGTGTTTTCCCATGGCTCATCTCATTTGATCCTCACAGAAGTGCTGGAATAGGTAGATAAGAGACTCAGTAGAATCCTATTTTCTTTTCATTATCCAGAATATGGAGATTTAGAAAGTTTAGGAACTTGACCTGACTGAAAAGAAGAAATGATGGACCTTAAAAATGACTTCAGGTTTTCTCATTGCACAGAATATAGAATTAACACTGCTACAGTTAAATATTTTACCCTTTGGTCTCCCTGTGTGATCTACAGTAATAATCTACTTTGTGTTGATATTTACTGCTGTGTTGCTGACAATTACCTGAAAGAGAAGTAAGGGTACTTCACGGGGCTGGAAAAAGTTTAGAGAAATCAGAAAGCAGGTCTAATTAAGCAAGTTTATTCTATATCTATAAAGGCTAAGTTGACTGACTCATGTGCAATACATATAAAGCTCTCACTGGTGCCAATTGCATGTGTGTGTTTCAATCTGTCATTGGTGATCATGAATTTGGTTGACACTTTTATTATAGACAAAGGGCCAGTAGCAATATTAAAATATTTCTTCTAATTAATTTCCTTTCAATGTGCACAAATCCATGAACCCGGCCACTAGTCTACCTAATAAAAGAGTAACATGCTAATTGACTGTAGTCACTGTAAGTGAGTATGCAAATTTAATTCCACAATTTGTTAATTTGCATATTCAGATGCTGAGCAGCCAGGGGTGGGGCAAGATGCTTGTATTGTCACCATGACGATGATGCAGGCGTTCCACACCACCCCAGCTGCTCTGGGCCTCTGGGTAGTATGGGAAGGCAGAAAGATGGCTCTGGCCTGGAGCGAAGATGGTGCCAGCAGCCAGGGGAAGGAAGACCCATTCTTGGATGAATCTTAGTGCATCAAGCCTCTAGTATTATATAAAACTCTATCTACCAGACTCTCTTTGCCAGCTATTGAAGTCAGTGGACAACTTTGGAAATCCCACCTGCCAAGAAGCTATGGGCAGCCTCCAGGAGTTGAGTGTCCAGTAGCTTGAAGGCCCAGGAAGAAAGCAAAGTTATCAGGCCTACAACATAAGAAATTAATCTCACCAATAACCTGAGTGAGCTTGAAAGCAGATTCTTTCCAAGTTGGTCCTCCAGGTGGGAATGCAGCCTAGCTAACACCTTAATTTCAGCCTCAGGAGACCCTAAGCAAAGGTCCAATTAAATTGTGCCCAGACTTCTGATCCACAGAAACTATAAAACAATCAATGTATGCTGTTTTAAATGGTTAAATTGGTAGTAATTTGTTATACAGAATAGAATAATTAAGTGAGGTAAAGTGTGTCAAAGCATTTAATAAACTGAAAAGTGCTAAATATAAGTTAGAGATTAGCCTCAAAAACTTTCTGGAGACTTTACATTGTACAAAGTCAAAAAAGTTACTCATAACTTTTGGGGGGCCCACAAGTCATTTTTTAAACAAGTTTTCACATAAACTTCTCCAGTTTTCCTTTTTAATATTGCATCTACTCTTTTATTCTGACCTTGAAGTGCTGACAGCTGTATCATTTATTGCTTTTGGTCTGTGATATGTATAACTTCTATATTGCTGTCAATAAAGACAAAATCTAGGGTTTAACTGCTTCCCCTTAGAGAACTGTGAAAAGCCCAGCCTGTTTTGACCATGGATCCAATTTAATAGGTATGCTTCAGCCCACATTTCAATGGAATTGCCACTTCTAATTTTCCATTATCCAACATGTTGCTATGACTATTAAGAGCATCAATGAGTGCTTGTACTTTGTGTCTCTGTTTTTCATCTAGAGGTTTTCTAAATGGATATTGGAGTGATATTATCCATGCCAATATACCAAATATCATCTCAATTACAGGACTATAAATGATGTGCTCTCAATTTCTGTTATCAATAATAACATTCCTTGCCTTCTGTGGCAAATCTCCTTCCAAGGACCACTGACTCATGTTTAATCAGCTTTGTGGCTCTGGGATAAGGCAATGTAGAGCTTTTCCCTGAATCACTCCAAATCCGAAGTATGATCATTATAATCATATGTATCCTCTCAGTACCAGGCACTTTGGGCACAGCTTATTTAATTCTCCAAATGACCTTGCAAAGTAAGTTTTACATTTCCATTTTACAATCTGGAAACTCTGGCTTAGGAAAAATAATTCCGTTATCACAACTCACACATCTATAAGTTATTTAACCACTATTTTAAATCAGGTAAAAGCCCATGTCCTTCCTCTGCACCCTACCAACCCCTCTAACACTGAAGACTGAGAATACATCATAGAATATTTCCCAATCTTCTTCATTCATTTACCTTCTTTTAATGTTCCAGCCCTTTGTAGGAGGTAACTGTATAGTCATCAGTTCAGAAATAGAGTGCTGCCCAGTTCTATAAAGGGGAAGGGAAAGGCTCTTATGTTAATTAGGATTATACTTACCTATAAGTGATTTTAAAAAGATGCAAAGTTACATTAGATTAAACAATATATGAGTTTACTTCTTTTTCATGTAGGCGCTGTATGAATTTGGAAATGATTAAATTCAGAACCTAGTCCTCATGAAATTTACAATCTAAGGGAAAAAATAAACAATCGCTGATAATGTGAAATAGAATAAACACTTTGCTATAATACATGTATAATAAAAGGGCTAGGGGACATAGAAGAAGTTAGTTCTAATTGGCAGAATCCAAGAAGTCTCCTTTGAAGAAGTAACATTGAATTAAACTATGAAGTAGACAAGAGAGTTGTGCAGATATATGAGATGCAAGTGGGAATAAAGAGCATTCCATGCTAAATAAATAACATAAATATGGGAAAAGAGTCATAAAAGTATTAGTCCATCTCCCATTTACAGAGAGGAGTATGGGTCTGGAAGAGGTCCCCTTCTTTGTTTTCCCAATATCCATTCTTCCTTTTTTCCGTAATAATAGTATATTTAGTTAAGTACATGACCACTCAAAATAAAGACCACATTACCAGATGCCCATATAGCTAGGTGGATCGTATAATTAAATTCTGATTGGTGAGATATGTGTCTAGATGTATCATGTAGCAGCTACTGAGAATCATCCTTAAGAAACCAGCTAGCACTGACCTGGGCCTTTCCTACCTCTTCCCTTTTTTTCCTTCCTGCTTGGTGGAATGTAGATATAGCGGTTGATGCTTGAGCAACTATCTTGGAACTTGAGATAACCTTGGGCAAGGAAGTTCCAGCATTCTATAATTCCCACCAATCCTCCCACAGGTTCAGGTTGGTTTTTCAGTTAGGAATGGGGTCATTGGGGAGAATACTTTGCTTACCCCTTGAGGGCAATGATGAGAATGTATCCTGCTGAAGACACAACTTTCAGAGCAATGTTGAAGTAACACAGTCTGTGAAACAGACATCAATTCTAAATTAGTCTATATTCTTAACTGTGTTTTCTGTTTGTTGTGTTTTTGCTTGTTTCTAAGATTTTTTAAAATTGACTTTGAGAGAGAGAGAAAAAAATCAATATGTTGTTCAACTTATTTATGCATTCATTGATTGATTCTTATATGTGCTCTGACCGGAGATTGAACCCACAACCTTGGTGTATAAGGATAACGCTCTAACCATATGAGCTACCTGGTCAAGGCCTTATCTGTGTTTCTTAAATATGGGAAGGGGATGATACCTGCTCACATAACACTTTTTAAATCCTTCTTCCCTTTACATCTACTTCTTTCCCCACAGCTCTGCTCTCTCTCAATCTCCAAATTTCCCTGAAAATTTCCTTCAAAAAGTCCTTCTAGTAACATTAAGCCACATGCTGTTTTTCCTCTCCCCCTCTGAAGACCCAGGCTTGCAAGCAATACAGGGGACACATGTTACCATGTCAGGGCTGAGCTCTGGACAGAAAGTCTCCCAGTTCATAAGAACCCCAAACTAGTAAGAAACACAACTTTTCGCACAAATCCTATCTAATAAAAAAGTAATATGCAAATTGACCATACCTCCACTACATCCAGAAGCCACACCCACCAGCCAATCAGGAGTGAGTATACAAATTAACTCAACCACAATGTCTGTGGCCATGGAGTGAGCAGGAGGCTTGAGTTTCCCTGGCAATAGAAGAAGTCAAGCTTCCTGCACATCCTGGCCAACCCAGGCCTCTGATCAAGGCTACAAAGTTTCAATTATAGAAGAAAAATAAATCCCAGATGCCAGGGCCTCCACTTGACTCACTGGGGGGCATGGCCAGTCTGCAAACTACCACAGGCCCCTCTCCAGGTTACCCCATTCCTCAAGGGAACCCTCACCCTGATCCAGGACATGCTTCAGAGCAAACCAGCTGGCCCCCAGCCATGCACCAGGCCTCTATCTTATCTAATAAAAGAGTAATATGCAAATTGACTATCACTCCAACACACAATATGGCTGCCCCCATGTGGTCAAAGATGGCTGACCCCATGTGGACACAAGATGGCCAGCAGGGAAGGGCAGTTGGGAGGAATCAGGCCCGCAAGGCAGGGCAGTTAGGGGTGACCAGGCTGGCAGAGGAGGGAAGTTGGAGACAACCGGGTCTGCAGGGAAGGGCAGTTGGGGGAGACCCAGGCCTGCAGGGGAGAGCAGTTTGGGGGGGACTGGAGCTGTAGGGGAGGGCAATTGGGGTGACCAGGCCTGCAGGAGAGGGCAGTTAGGGGCAATCAGGCTGGTAGGGGAGCAGTTAGGCATCAATCAGGCTGGCAGGGGAGTGGCTAGGAGGTGATCAGGCTAGCAGGCAGAAGCAGTTAGGGGCATTCAGGAAGCGAGCCAGCAGTCCTGGAATGTGAGAGGAATGTCCAACTGCCCATTTAGACCCAATTCAGAATGGACCTAAACGGGCAGTAGGACATCCCTCAAGTAGTCCCAGATTGGAGAGGGTGCAGGCTGGGCTGAGGGACACACACACCTGTGCACAAATTTCATGCACTGGGCCTCTAGTATTTTTATAATCCTGTAGAATTTAATAACAGGTAATGTTCTCCATCTTAGTCTTTGATTCTAACATCTGAGTGTGTCTCTGGTTCAATTAATAGGCAATCAAAGAACTTCTAAAGAAACAATAGAAAATACGTGCATCAGACAAAATTGCTTGCCTCCCCAAGAGCCATTTCATTTTTTCCTAACTTATTTTGTTCAGATTTGAAGAAGCAATGTGCTCAAGGAAGTTTAGAACCTAATCCAGTCCTGGAAGATTACACATAATCAACTAAGTCAGTCATGCTAATTCCATTTTCTCTACCAGTGAGTGGTGTTTGAATGGGCAGATGACCCATTTTTAGTCAAAAAGGTCTATTGGACACTTATGAAGGACTTCTCAAAATGAATTTTTTTATCATTTAAAACGAATAAGAGGAAGAAGAGGGAGAAGGATTAGGAGAAGGAGAAGGAAGAGAAGGAAGAGGAGGAGGAAGAAAAGAGAAGGAGAAAGAGAAGGAGAAAGAGAAGGAGAAGGAGAAAAAGGAGAAAGAGAAAGAGAAGGAGAAGAAAGGAAGCACACTGTTTTCTATTTAAATTAAGTTGTGTGAGGACGCAATGCTCAGAGCTGTGATAGCATTGTGTGAGCATGAAATTAAAATCAAAAGAATCGCAGAGAAACTGACCCAAAACTCAGACTTAATTAATAAATTTCAGAACCACTTATTTCCAGATATGTGTTATGTAAACAATAAATTTTTGGCTTTATTAAATATTCAATTTCTTTTGCTGTTGTTAATTCTCACCCAAGGACATTTTTCCATTGACTTTTAGAGAATGTGGAAGGGAGGAAGACACAAAAAGAGAAACATTGATGTGAGAGAGACAGATGGATTGGTTGCCTCCCGCACTCACCTGGTGTAGGAATCAAGCCTGCAACCCAGGTACATGTCCTTGATTGCAACTGAACCAGGGATCCTTCATTCTGTGGGCTGATGCTCTATCCACAGAAGCAAACTGGCTAGGGCAATATTATATTAATTAGAGCAAAAAGCATTCTGACTGACAAAATATTCACAAATGAAATCCATTTACTTCCTTTTCACTCAATATTTCATGGTTATTGGAATTATTATTATTATGAAATATTATTAAAATAGAATATTTACTTTTATTTAGGTGTATTATATATCAGACATAATTCATAATCTCTGTTGATAATATTCAATAGCTATAATTAAAGTTCATTGGCATATGAAGCAAAATCTTTATGAAGATTGTCACAGCCAGGTCATTTTACAATGTCTAAAAAAATTCTTTACCATCTCATTTTTATTTCCTTATCTGAGCAGCTAAACCCATTGGCTGTTCAGCCAAAGAAGTTAACAGCCATGAGGTATGCCTATTGTGTGTGAGCCACACTCTTGGGGCTTTACTGGAGAAGGGGCATAAAGATGGCCCAAACCCTCCCTGGATAAGGAACCTGAGTTCCCTGAGATATGTGATCAGTGCTGGGGTCCCGTCGGCAGGCGAGGGGATCCCAAGGCAGGTGCTGAGCATGGAGGCCACGGGGGCATATGAACTGAACCTCACATCAGCCTGCTTGGCCCCAAGGATGACTAGTTAGCCAGTGACGGGTAAGATTCCTCAGGGAAGGAACAACCTAAGACAGGCACAGTTGCAGAGAGGCCATCAACTTGGGGGTCAACAGAGGTGGGGCACAGACCCTCACCCCCCGCAACCTTGCAGGGGCCTGAACCCTCACCCCTTCAGAGGGAGGTCTCCTGCCTTCATGGCTGCTTTGCTTCCCACACCCAGCACAGATCAGGACCCAGGTAACTGACAGAGACTTGGCTCAGCACAGATCAGGACCCAGGTAACAGACAGAGACTTGGCCCACAGCAGCTGCCCTATATCTAAACCCAGCCTAGCACCAGGAATGCTCAGGGCCTACTCAAGAATGCAAATAATCCTTTCCACTAATATTTACAGGGTAATCTAAAATTATTGGTAGAGTATTAAATTTGACAGTAAAATAGTAATCAAGTTTTCAGATTAATTTAAATTGGCTAATTGAAATAAGTGAATATTCAAGAAAATTTAATTGTACTGGACAAAAAGTTTTTTCTAAAGTATTAACTAAAATTTCTATTGGTAGTTCATCTCATGGTAAAATTGCTTAACATGCAATGAACATAAAGCAGTCATATTTTTGTGCAAAAAATTAAAACTTAAAGTTACCAAGATTGCATTAAAAAATTTACAAAACTCTTTATTAATCAAAAAAGGGGGATAGTAGGGTAATATCATGTAAGGAAAAATATCCTGTAAGTAAATCACATCTAGAAAATTTTTACTTTAGAAAATTAATTTTCATTTGTAATGCTAACAGCAAGATGCCCATGAAAAACACACATGGTGTCAAAATAAGCCACAGGAAAATCACTTGGGCAAAAATAAAAAGGACCCCAAGTCAATTTTATAGAAAAGATTCCTTTATTAACTTTTGGTCCAGAATATGTTTATATATTTTCAGAAAACAACTCCAAGACCAAGTGGACTTCTGCAACAGAGAGGAATTGACAGGTCTGCTCCAACCATGAAGACAAGAGGAGAAACAGTCCAGAGATGGAAGACGCTGAGGACGCCTTGCCATGTTAGCAGTTAGCAGTCAGCAGTTGTGTGTCACTACAGGTTGTCTAGGACCAAACCAGAGAAAGTCGGACCTGCATTGCCACCATTTGTCCACCATCCAGATACCATTGCTGATGTGTACACATAAGGAACTATTTGACATTGAAACTGGGACTCAGAACTGTTGGACATTGAAATTGGGACTCAAACATGTTTTTTGTTCTTATAGATTTATTTCTAGTCTGCAGAGGCATGATGTTTTTAAAGAAAAGAATCAGGGGTGGGTGGGGCAGGTGGAATAGATACAGAGGCAAAGAAGCTTTGAACAGACTACAGTGGGAAGGCAGGGAAGGTTGGTGAGGGGGAAGGACTTGTATGCATGTATATAAGCATAGCCAATGGATACAAGACACTGGGGAGAGGGGAAAGCAGGTGAAGGCATGTACTAGGGGGTAGGGAAGGCCAGGGGGAGGTCAATAGGGAAAAAAAGGGGGGGAAGACATATGTACTACTATTTGTAATACTTTAAACAAGAAAAAAAGAAAAAAAAAGATGGCCCAAAGCCTCTCAACAGAATGAAAAACCAAGTGGTCAAATTAGAAAATCTGTATACAGGGAAAAAGTGTTCATAACATCCCTGATGAAACTCTACAATTTTACATTGAAAAGTTTAAAGGTGGGAAACTAATGACAATATGTCTGAATTGCCTTTTCCCAGTTAGTGCTGATTTTATCTGAGTACTCTAGGACACAGTAGTTTATATGCAGCCTTCTTCACAGTCATTTTTCATTATTATCTGATCTTGAATATCATGTACCCAGCTGTGTAATGTACCTGCCCTAATGTGCAATACATTTATTTTAAAATGCCATTCATAGATTATTTTCTCTCAAGTCTGCAATGGTCATAATGAGATAATGTGGTGGAAAGCACTCTGAAAGCTGTAAAGTACTATAAAAATGTTGCTATATTTATTACACCTCCAGATTTTTTTTTACTTTAAAATGTTCAAGTGAACAATAGCTTTGTGAAAACCCTCTCATGATCCCAGAAAGGCTGATACCACAACATTGAAACACGTACCTAGAGGCAGATCTGTGCTAATGGCTTCCACCATTTTTAAAAGGCTGAAATTCTGTCCAAGAAATAGAAACACTTCCTCTCTTTCTTAAAACAAATGAATATGTGGTGAGCACTTCCAAGCCTGGACAATTAAAGCAGGTAGCCCTTAGATCATCTGTAAAACAGATGCAATATTGATCCCTATGTTCTAATCTCACTATTTTGAATGTACATCATAGGATAGCCCCAGTATCCAGTTCAGCAGGTGTTCAATAAATGTGTGAAAATGAGCTGAATCCATGAAAGAATGTGTAACTTTTTCTACAGAAAGTCTGGTCCATATACTAGCTGCAGTAGCATCATAGGGAGCTTGTTAGAAATGCAGAATCTTGGGCCCCACTCAGACTTAACAAATCAGAATTTGTATTTTTTCTATGACAATATTTTATTTTATTTATCTTTATTGTTGAAAGTATTACATATATCTCCTTTTGTTGTTGTTGTTGTTGTTGTTGTTGTTGTTGTTTGCCCCATTAACCCCTCCTCTCCATACCCGCCCCTCCCAAACTTTTGCCACACTATTGTCTGTATCCATCTTATGTCTATATAAGTTCCCCAGCTAATATTCCCTCCCATCTCACACCCCCATCTTCCTTTTGAAATTCATAAGTTTGTTCTGTGGTTCCATGTCTCTGGATCTATTTTGTTCATCAGTTTATTTTGTTCATTGGATTCTACATATGAGTGAAATCATGTGAGACTTGCCTTTCTCTGATTGGCTTATTTCGCTTAGCATAATACTCTCCAGGTCCATGCATGCTGTTACAAATTGTAAGAGTTCCTTCCTTTTTACCGCTAAGTAGTATTCCATTGTATAAATGTACCACAGCTTTTTTTATCCTCTCATCTGCTGATTGGCACGTGGGCTGTTTCCAAATCTCAGCTATTGTAAATTGTGCTGCTATGAACACAGGGGTGCATACATTCTTTCTGATTGGTGTGTTGGGTTTCTTAGGATATATTCCTAGAAGTGGGATCACTGGATCAAATGGGAGTTTCATTTTTAATTTTTTGAAGAAACTACATACTGTTTTTCACAGTGTATTTTAACAAGGCCCACAAATGTTCGTGTTCACCTTGAAGTGTAAGAGTTCTGCTGTAGTCAACATGGTCTGTTCATGTCCCTTCAGTCCTCCCAGAGATGACTGGAGACAGCTCCTGTGTACACACCACTGCACGTCTACCCACAACAGTACTTGCTGACACAGGCAACCTCGCTTGTGCCCTCACATATAGGCCAGAAATGCTGAGAACTTAATGCCTTTGCAGGGACAGTGAGTTGACATATGTGCACCACAGTTTTCCTGACCTTCACAAGGGAAATTCCCAGGCAATTCCACATTGTCTTTCAGAGGGTCCCTGGGGATACCAAGCTCCAGTTGCCCACAGTGATCACCCACACTGCATAATGGCTTTGCTATCCTCCTGTCTCACTTCTGCATACCCTCTGCATTGCTTCCTGGTGTCAACTCCCAATTAAACTGTCTCCCTCTAATCCTTGTCTCAAAGTCTACTTTTGGAAGAACTCAAACTAAGACAAGTTCTGATAGTCTGTGCTAGCTATTCTAGCCCCTTGAATTAGTCAGCTCAGGCTACTATAACAAAATACCATAAACTGAGTGGCCTAACCAGCAGAATGAACTGTGTTCATTTTCTCACAGTTGTGGATACTGGAATTCTGAAATCAGAGTACCAGCCTGGTCAGTTTCTGGTGAGTGTTCTCCTGAGTGCAGAAAGCTGCGGTCTCACTTGTGTCCTCACCAGTTAAATGAATGCCCAGTAGTTCAATGAGATCATGTAGATGAGAGCAGAGAGGGAATTCAGCCACCTGGCTTCTAATTCTGGTTCCACCGCTAAGGTCCCTGGGCCTCTGTTTGCTCAAATGAAGTATGAGGATGTTAGACAAGGTGATCACGAAGGCACAGTAAAGAGAGCAGTTTCAGGAACCAGGGTCCCTTCCAACACACTGAACTGCTTTTCCCAACAGCCTTCAAGAGCAACAACAAACTCAGCAAGTTATAACATTACACTAAAAAATAGATTCGCTCTTTTGTTTCTCAAATTCAAATCCCTTTTATTACAACCAGTTCATGATTATTCACAATAATTAAAGGGAACATTGGCATAAATAATTCAGAAATTCACTAATAATCAACCCATCTGTAAGACACTCCTGCCAAAGGCAGCATCCCGGGAGGCCACTGGCTGGGGAGGAGCAGGCAGAACTCCCAGGGCATGCAGATGATCTGTAGTGTAGAAACAGCCTGTCATCAGCCTCAAGGTCAGTTTAGGAAAGCATAGTCAGTTTTGGATGCTTTAGTGGTAGAGATTGTGGAGACATTCACCACATGTAGCCAAGAGGTCAAGGGCAGCTATGGTTTTCCAAAAGCTGACGTTACACAGAAGTCTGTGCAAGTATTCTGCCTCTTCCTCCTCCTTTTTCTTAAATCCTCACCCAATAATATGCTTATTGGTTTTTAGAGAGAACGGGGCAAAGGGGAGAGAAGGAGAGAGAAAGCGAGAGAAAAACGTCAATGTGAGAGAGAACACATCAGTGTGCCCTGACTAGGAACTGAACATGCAAACTCTCAGTGCTCAGGACAACACTCCAGCCAACAAAGCCACACCAACAGGACTCTTCCTCCTTCTTAATCAACTCAACTCATGTCTTTGTTTCAGGAGCTTTGTGGATAGCCACTCTCATTCCACATGGCCTCTCCTGGCTTTGGGTATTGCTGTAAGAACCTGATGGAGCACAATGAGAAAGGTGTCAAAAATCCTGTGGAACTTCCACTAAGTACTGGGCAACTAACTCACTTCAGCATTCTCAAAAAGAAATGGGTGGGGTTTTGCAGACTCATGGGTTGAGTAGCTCTAAGCAATACATACTCTGCCCCTTCAATCCCCTCCCATTTCCCCCTGCCAAGAGCATGACATCTGGAAAAAGCTTCCCAGTGGATCTGATTGAATTCACCCCCGTCAATGGAGTCATATGTCTTTGTTGTAGATTCCCTCACAAGTTAGAGTTCAATGAAGCCTATTTCTACCTTCCCTGGCCCATAAAGGAGCAATTTTTTTTTACCACCACAGTCCTCAGAAAGCATCAGCAACCACATGGGATTACAACAAAAACACAGTCATATATGTGACACTAGCCACACAAATGTAACCAAACATTCATTTAAGTAAAGCCCTGAGTATTTGTGTGACCTGGAGTCTGAACCGCAACATTTGTGAACCCTTGATGAGAGGGACTGAAAAGAAACTGGAGCACCCCAACCAAGACAGCGAAATCAATGCCTCATATTGGTGTGATTTGAAACTAGCTAATCCAGACTTTCGGAAATCATCTACTTTGTGATGATTCTGTGGGGCCATATAACAAAAGCACATCTGTGTCTGATACCTCTTGTGCCCCCCTTCACATCCTCTCTGCCTAATGTTTTATTCATCATTACTGACACAATCAACTATGCTCAGATGTAACCTGATCACACAGTATGCCAACTGCTCCAAATATACTGCCTGCTTTCTGCCCCCCAGCTTCTCTGTCATTGTCAAGCCAGGTGAGATGCTCACAGGCCAGCTATTCTGACCACACAGATAGTCATCTGTGTAGTGGAAGGAAGTAAACATCAGGGGGCAAACCTTGATCAAGAGGGAATGAGAGGCAGTAGATAAGTTGTCTCTCCATCTGTCCCTCAGGTTCCTCTTACACAGTTCCTCAAAGGGTCCCTGGAAGGACTGAGCCCCAGTGTCTCACAATTCACCCTTGGATTGCCTTCTTCCTTTCCCTCTTTCATGTTTCCACTACATATCCTGAATGCAAGACAGCTGTCATCAAATTCTTGTGGTCAGACAGATAAAGTCCACACAGGTGTTGGTAAGTCGGGAGGTAATGACTCCTGGCATGCAGTAGCATCACAACCATCAAGGTTTCCTATGTGGTTTGAGGGAAGAAGCCAAAGGAAGCGAAGCATTAAAGTATGCACTGGCAGTACCCTTGAATTGTACAGGGCCCAGGATAATTACAATAATTGTAAATTTCTTGTTTTATTTAATAGACTTAGAAATCTTGACAAAAGAAAATGACAGGCTCAGGTTAGCTAGGTAGCAGTTCAAGGCACACTATGAATGTCAACAAGTCTCCCTTGCAGAATTTAAAGGGGCCTTTAAGTCTTGCAGCCTGTGCTGAAAATCAGAGATAGGATTTAACTGTAGCAGAGCTACAGAGAAACTGAATTTGCAGCCTCCATAGGTTTCCTATACCAAAGTCATGTGAAGAGAGTGGGATCTTGGGATACAGAGGACTCAGCGTGGAGATACAGCAGAAGTTGGCAACAGAAGGACCCATGGGCCCTTCTCTGTTCCTAAGGACACATGCCGCAGCCCCACACATTCAGATCTAAGTTTGTGAACAATATGATCTTGGCCAGTGGTCGGCAAACTGCGGCTCGCGAGCCGCGGTTTGCCAATCTGTTGACTAATGAGTTTGCTGACCACTAGATTAGACTGTTACCATGTAGTTGGAAACTGTGAGGATTAGGCAATTGTGGCATATTGTGTGCAAAGAGGTAGAGAGTAGTATATGACAGTGGTCGGCAAACTCATTAACCAACAGAGTGGCAAACCGTGGCTCACGAGCCGCAATTTGCTGACCACTGACCTTGGAGGCTCCTATCACTTTAGTTTGAATTACATTTTGTAAATGTGTTATTATCTTCATCACATTTTCCCCCTCCCCCAAAAAATTACCCTCAGGCTTCATTATACACATAAATATACTCAATCTATATTTTAACTTTTAAGGAATGAAAAATAGAGGGAGAGAAGAACTAGTAAAGAAGATAGTTTAGGATATTAAAAAGAGTGAAAGCTTGCCCTAGCTGGTTTGGCTCCGTGGATGAAGTGTTGGCCTGTGGATTGGAGAGTCCTGGGTTCGATTTCGGTCAGGAGCACATGCCTGTGTGTGGGCTCAATCCCCAATAGGGAGTGTACAGGAGGCAGCTGACCAATGATTCTCATCATTAATGTTCCTCTCTCTCCCTCTCTTTCTCTCTCCTTTTCCTTTCTGAAATCAATAAAAAAATATTTTTTAAAAAAAGAAAAAGCAAAGGTTTTAAAACCACCCTGATAAGAGTCCAAATACCAGCGGTGCTACTTACTGTTAGCCTTAAGCATATCAGTTTCCTCATCTGTAAAGTGGAGGTGATCTAGTTGTGAAGTTGAACAGCAACAAGTATGTAAGGCTCCTAGCTCATAGGCAGCATTCAGTACATGTTATCTATATTTTTTCACCATGTAAACAACTGAACCATATCTTTCAATATAGAGTGAGCACCAGCAATTATCAACTTTGGACATTTGGTATAAACCAGGAAAATGATTCCATTTGCTGTTCTAGATGGATATTTCCTTACTTTGAGGATAAAATAAGCCAATTTCTCATCTTAATAATATGGCAATTCCAACCTGGTTAATTTGCATATATTAATATATGAGTCAGTTAAAGTCATCTTTAATAACAAAGCTAGCACAGAGAAATTATATTGATTGAAGGTTTGGCTCTATTTTTATGGCATTAAACTGCTGAAATATTTGGACTATTAACAGTTTTTAATAATTACTGTCACGGTTGCAAAGCTCCTGCATTGGCAGGAGTTTTATTTCTCTCTTGAGTTTCAGTTCCATAGCACAATGTGGAATGGAGCTTTGGCTACTGCCCAGGGAATCTGATCTTCTAGACAAGCTCCATAGGCCAAACACATCTGCTTCTGTAGCTAAACCTATGGCAGCAGCCTTTGAATTGACCATTTCATCCTGAATTTCTCTGGGCAATAATTATGCCCAGGAAGATGGCTGAGAAGAAGACTTTAAGTAACCAGATCAGACAGTGAGAGATGGCCCCATAATTCAGTTCAGAACCCTCTCACAAAATGGATCTGTAGGGGACTGATCAGTATTCTCTAGGATCAAGACTCCCTTCAGAGAAGCCATTTGTAAAGCATTTCTCTATAGGGGTAATCCCTACTGAGAAAGTCCTTCTAACTCAACTGCCAAACCTCATCACTTACATGAATGAGTCTGAATATTTAAAAATCATCTTAAATGAATATTTTCTCCATCTAAGAGAGTCCAAAGAACAAGTTATTTAAAAAGAAATACTGGTAAGGTTAGAAAAGAATCACAGATCAAGTGATAAAGAGGGAATTCTAAAAATACAAAACCTGTCTTTTTTGGTATAGAAAATGCAGTGCCAGCCCTAGCCAATTTGCTCAGTGGTTAGAGCATCGACCTGTGGACTGAAGAGTCACAGGTTCAAATCTAGTCAAGGGCAGGTACCTCAGCTGCAGGCTCAGTTGCTGGCTCCGGTCAAAGACCTTTTGGGAGGCAACAAAGCAATGTGTCTCTCTCACATCGATGTTTCTCTTACTTTCTGTCTCTCCCCCTCCCTTCCATTCTCTCTAAAAATCAATGGGAAAAAATAACCTCAGGTGAGAATAAGAAAAAAAAAATTTAGTGCCATTCATTCTTTCTTTCATTCAACACTTGGTTACAGAGAGTGAATCATGTACCAGTATTAGAAAAGTAAAGACAAGTAAATGTAGTGCTGGCCTTCCAGATTTTCATAGTCACTCTATCTAAAGACAGTCTGATAAAATACTATAATATAGCTTTACTTATATATGTGAATAGAATGTAAGAATATTAAAGGGGGGAACAAAGCTATTGAGTTTGAGTTTTATATATAAAAGATGGGAACAGTAAAAAGTATATACATTGGCCAAACAGAAGAGGACATCTTAGAACACCTGCATTGGGAACTGTCTTAAATAAAATTGCTAACTATATTACTTTACTAGGTTAAGAGCTGTGGCATGATTATGGAGTGGTGAAAGTATATTAAAAATTATTTTGAGAGGAAAAAGATTGAGGAACTTTCCATGCATGATAGAAGTGCAGGTAAAAAATAGAGAGGCAGTTATTTCTGTAGCATATTTTTTAATTTGCACATTTGACCAAAGCCCAGTCAATCATGTTCCCCTCAGAGAATTTTGAACAGGGACCCAGCAATTCCAGTCAATCAAGTGTTTTTTCTGCCGTGTGCTTGAAGAGTCAGAATAAGCTAGCCAACATAGAGAACAAAGTAGAGAGAGAAACTGAGTTGCAACTCCAAGGCTGAGTGATTTGTAATAAGTAATCTCAGAAGACAGCACATCCTTCCAGCATAACTCATCTGCTCACTAACCTCAAAATGCCATTGGCATTTGTAAGAAATGCAAATTTATGCTTTCCTTTCAGAGCCCCACCACCAATTCAAGTTCCTGGCTCTCAGTAAAGTCTACTCCAATCACTGTAGCCAACATGCCTCAATAATTTTCAGACGAAGTCCTAAGAAGAGATTGAGGCTGGAAATGAGGTGCTTCGGTCTTATTTCACCCTACAGCATCTCCCAAATGTGCCACAGTGTGAAAAGCCTCTGAAATACAGTATGCATTTTATACTTACAGTGCAGCATAGTTTGGACTAGCCACATTTCAAGTGCTCAGCCATGACATTTGGCTAGTAGCTAACCATCTTGGCTAGTGCAGCTCTAGTGTTTGAATCCAGGGTCTGCCACTTTCTTATTATGTGACACAAATAGGCTGCCTAACCTCTCCGGACCTCATTGCATGGTCTTGTGCATTAAATGATATATTACCTGCAAATCTTTAGCATAGTGTCTGACACATAGAACACTCTCAATAAATTTTAACCACTAATTTTATCACAAAATTCAAAGGTAAACAGAAGGAAAAGCCAAAGAAAACTCATACATGGCACTTAATAAAAAGATTTATAATAAAGTAACAAGTGAATAAAAATCCCATTTTGACTGCTAGGATTTCTATGTTTTGTGGTGTTTGAGAGCTAGTTTGAAATTCAAATCCTGGTTCTGTCACTTATTAGCTGAATTGAAACTGGGAAATTTATATAATGACTAGGTATTTCAGTGCCTTTATCTATAAAGTGGCAATAGCAATGGTATCTACTACATTTGATTGTGCTAAAAAAGCAAATGAGTTAGTAGTTGTAAAACATTTAGAACATGGCCCAATAGTAAAGATAAGCAGTAGCTATCATTATCATCATCATCATTATTATCCCAGAGGCCCAGTGCATGAAATTTGTGCACTGGTGGGGGTCCCTCAGCCTGGCCTGTGCCCTCTTGCAGTCCTAGAGCCCTCAAAACAGCTTAGGCCTGCTTTCCCCAGCAGTCAAACATCCTTAGCACTGCCACGGATGTGGGAGAGGCTCCTGTCATCACTGCTGTGCTCACCAGCTGTGAACCTGGTTTCTGGCTGAGTAGCGCTCCCCCCTGTGGGAGCACACTGATCACCAGGGGACAGCTTCTGCCTTAAGAGGAATAGGGCCAAAATGGACTTTCCGACATCCCCCAAGGTGTCCTGTATTGTGAGAGGGCAGAGGCCCAGCTGAGAGACCCCCACCAGTGCACGATCACTGGGCCAGCGAGGGATGTGGGAGGTTGGCCAGCCGGGGAGAGACTGCGGGAGGACTCTAGGGCATGTCCAGCCTGTCTAGCTCAGTCCCAATCATCTGGACCCCAGCAGCAAGCTAACCTACAGGTTGGAGTGTCTGCCCCGTGGTGGTCAGTGCATATCATAGCAAATGCTTGGGCAGCCTTAACATATCATTAGCATATTACACTTTGATTGGTTTAACAGATGACCAGACACTTAGCATATTAGGCTTTTATTATATAAGATGATTATCACTAATACTATTGTTATATTACCATCCCAGATAGTTAATGGTATTCTAGTCATTGGGTCTCAGGTCCTTAGCTTTCTCTAAATACATTCTGACTTTTAGTTGACCCCAAATTAAACAACCTAATGTGTATATAATAAGGAATTTTTTCTATTCAATACAAGGGCCAAAACAAATTACAACAGACTTGTTGAAAACATCCAGCTCATACTCCTCATAATCTAATTCACCAATACAAATGCTGAGAAATAAAACCAGGATGCTGGGGACTAGGCTAATTGAATGAATGATAACCAGATATTGGCCTGGCACTTTTCCCTCCCCTTCTCTCTTCTCCCTATATCACAAGGGCTGGAAGCCTGGGAACTAAATGTCACAAACTTAGTTTTCAGCAGGGTACTGTGAATGGTTTAGTTGACAAGGAGATACACTTATGAAAGAATTAGAAGGCATAAAGGGGATGGAAAATTACTCTGCTTCCACTGCTAGTTTTTGCAGATAGGGTTTTTTTTATTGCATTTATTGGGATGATATTGGTTAATAAGGTTATACAAGTTTCAAGTGTAAAATTCTATAATACATCTTCTGTACATTGCATTGTGCACTCACCATCTAAAGTTTAGTATCCTTCTATCACCCATTTACCCTCATCAACCTACCCCATCTCTTTCCCCCTCCAATAACCACCATTGTTCTAGGTGGCAATGAGTTCTCTTGTTTGTTTTGTTTGTGTGTTTCTTTCTGTCGCATAGTTCACAAATGAATAAACTCATATGGTGCTTGCACTTTTCCATTTCACTTGTTTTGTTTAGCACAGTACTCTCAAGATCCATCCATGTTGTTGCAAATGGCAGTAGCAAATGGGAGTTTTTAATAACAGCTTCCAAGTTCCCTTGAAATTCCCTCCTTTAGGGCTGCAGAAGAGCGATGAGGCCAACAGTGGTTTCTTATCAGTTGCTGACCACAGAATGGCATCAGAATCTCTCTGGCTCCTTGGATGGACCATAGCTGTTGTCCTCTTGACTTTTTTCCTCCAGTCCTCTCAATGATTTCTGTAGGTACCTTATTCTCCATATTAAATCTTGTTTTAGTTGAAATACCTAGAATGATTTTTGTTTTCCTGGATGATCCATGACTGACACTGCTTTTATTTAAAAATGATATTGACTCCCAATCTAGCTAATACCTCTAAGAGATTCGAGTAGTAAAATGTCAGGAATTAACTTTAAAAATTCTAATTCAGTGGCAAAGTTTAAGTTCAACAATAATAATAAAGAAAGCAGAACCCATTGCCATTTCTAAATGTCAAAGTAAATACCTTTTTACAATAAAAGATACCTTTTTCATATTTTACTCTGCCTCAAGATTCAACCTAAAACCATCTGTGATTAACTGAATGTTTGTATGTCCCCAAATTGATGTAAATTGTAGGCCTAGTCTGCAATGTGATGGTATTTGGAGGTGGGACCTTTGGGGTGTAATTAGATTTAGAGGAGGTCATGAGCGTGGAGTCCTCATTATGGAATCAGTGCCCTTAAAAGAAGAGGAACAGCAAGAAGGCAGCCATCTGAAAACCAGAAGGAGAGCTCCAGACACCAAATCTGTGAGCACTTTGATCTTGGACTTCTCAGCCTCTTAGAACTGTGAGAAATAAATGTTTGTTTCTTAAGCCACCCAGTCTACGGTATTTTGTTAGAGCAGCCCACACTGACTAAGACAAGACACTGTCTTATACCAAAGCCCATGTTCTGAATCATGAGGCCATATCTTTCACACTACACTGTAACTGAGAGCCACTGCCACCCACTGAAGAGTAGCCTTGGGCCAAAATGATGCCTATGCTTAGACTCCAGAATCAGTGCCATCACCATGGAGAGATAACACATCCCACAACTACTCTACTTAAAATCTTGCTTCCTTCATGACAAAGCCGTTAGCCATGAGTTAGCATAATCATTCCCATTTCTGGGAACAGAGAGGGTAATGCTAAATATATATATATATATTTTGCTAAGAATATTTTAATGCTATTTTTTTTTTAATTTATGGCCTCAAAATAAGGCTAAGTCTAAGGTTGATCTTTTTTATCTTAGGTTGGAATAAATATGTGATATGTATGATTGCAAACTGTCATTTTGAAAACCATATAACATAAGAAGAGTTTGTTTAGATCTAATTTAGCAAACCTTATCTAAAAATACCTCAAGATTCCCACTTACAAAAGGAAAAAGCCCAGAAGTGGATTTTTCAGAGATGGCTTGAACAAAGATGTGGCCAAAGTCATCTGTCTCACAAGGCTCCTCCTGCTAATGAAACACAAAGCAGATGGAAAAAGCAGCTGAGATTAGAACAGAGTGTTCTTTGAGGCTTCATGCTCTGTGTTTCCACAGCAACATCATACCTGGAAGAAAGCAACCTTGTGATACAGCTCAGCGCATCTGTCTCCATAACAACAGGATCATGGCAACTTGGCCATGACTCCTCCCTCTTCCTCAACAATCACCACAATAATTGTACTACACACCCGCAATTCCAGATGAACAACTCCACCTCTGAATTTCTTTGATGGATGTCTTAGTCAAGTTCAGACTAAGACCCTGAGATGATAATTTGTCTTGGAACTGATTTATTAAAGAAGTGCTCCCCAGGGAAACCAGACAGAAAGCAGAGAGTGGGGTGGAAAGGGGAGAAAGACAAGCAGCAGTGTTGTCCCAAACACTGTTCTGCAGAGGGTAACCTCAGCCTTCTCTCAGAGTTGCCTGTATCCATCAGTGATTAGTTAGGAATAACACCAAGGGGGTATAAATCCCATGTATTTTCAGCTTTTTGCCTTTATGGAACAGCAGGCCCCAAAAGCCGGGAGTTCTGGAGAAAGGCTGCAAGCATGGGCTTTAGAAAGCACAGTGAAATCAGGTGGTGTACAAAAATAGTAAAATGGTACTCAAGGGGAATTGAGAACAACTCCACCAGGTCCACTATGTCGGAAAAGACTGAGGAAGGATGGAGAAATAGATGTAGGAGAAACGGTGAAGGTGGTAATGTCCTCTTTCACACATGTCAGAAAGTGTTTGTCTAAGGTTCTCCAAGCAGGCTTTAAATGCCAGGGTCAGAAAAAGCAACTGGCAATTATTGATCATCAACAATGTGCCTTGCACAGGAGTGGAAAACATAGAAACATCATACAACAGGACATATTGTTCCATACAATAATCTGAGATTCATGCTATCCCAGAGTGAGATCATATGTTGGTGCAATAAACAGAAATCAGGAGTGATGATGCTTCCTTACATGGCCTTCATGATGACACTTGACAGTGAAGAGAGGACTCAAGTTATCAGAAAAGAGAGAGAATCCAAGATGGCGGCATAGATAAACACCTACACTGCTGCCTCGCACAACAATTTCAAAACTACAACTAAAACACAGAATGGACATCATCCAGAACCACAGGAAAGCTGGCTGAGTGGAAATTCTACAACTAGAATGAAAGAGAGGAGCTCACAGAGACCCAGAGGAGGTGCAAAAAGCTGAGGTAAGGAGATGCGTGCGTGGAGAGAGTGGGTGCCAGAGAACCTGGCTGGCTTTCTCTGGTGGGAGGGAAACGGAGACTCTCAAAGGCATTGAACCCCTTATCCTACGACACTAAACCCCAGATCCAGCTGAAACTCATATGGGGGGAGTTTGGACTGTGACAAGGGAGAAGTGCACAGAAATTTAGGGGAGTCACAAAAGATCAGAAGTCTGGTGGCACACACAGCGCTGCACGCAGAGGACCGACTGCTGATTGTGCTGCTGGCTTTCACAAGTGGGCGGGAGACAGACCCTCCCAACTGTGCCACTTCTAACTCCACTAAACCCCAGTCTCTGGCGAAACCCTGGGGACCCAGACTCATATGGTCCCGGAGCACAGGGGAGCCTGAGGGGCAGCAGCCTAGAGGTACTGCGAGAGAGAGCGCAAGCGTGCACAGGGACCACTCCAGTGATTACCCAATCACATAAGACTCAGGGGCCGTGGAGAGCGGGGCCAACTGGAAGGTAAGGCAGTCCATAAGCCCTGAGACTCCACCCATCCCAAGCTCAACAGGGAGGCTTTTGCAGTTTTGTATCAGAAGGCTGAATCCAACACAGAAGTTCTCCCGGCATAGTGAAAATGCTGAGACAAGGGAAGGGATCACAAACAAAAGAAATGGAGGAAAACAAACGACTGGATATAGAGTTCAAAACCACACTTATAAGGTTTTTTAAGAATATCCTAGAAAAGTTGGATAAAGTTAGCGAGACCCAAGAGGAGATGAAAAAGAACCAACTAGAGATGGAAAAGATCCAACTAGAGATGGAAAAGGACCAACTAGAGATGGAAAAAGTCCAACTAGAGATGAAAAAGGACCAACTAGAAATTAAACATACACTGACTGAAATAAAAAAATATTATACAGAGTCCTAATAGCAGACTAGAGAAAGGCAAGAATCAAGTAAAAAATTTGAAATATAAAGAAGCAGAAAACACTCAACTAGAAAAGCAAAAAGAGAAAAGAATCCAAAAATGTGAAGAAAATGTAAGGAGCCTCTGGGACAGCTTCAAGCGTACCAACATCAGAATTGTGGGGGTGCCAGAAGAAGAGAGAGAGCAAAATACTAAAAACCTATTTAAAGAAATAATGACTGAAAACTTCCCACATCTGGTAAAAGAAATAGACTTACAAGTCCAGGAAGAACACAGAACCCCATATAAAAGGAATCCAAAGAGGACCACACCAAGACACATCATAATTAAAATACCAAGAGCAAAAGACAAAGAGAGGATATTAAAAGCAGCAAGAGAAAAACAGTTAATTACTACAAGGGAGCACCCATATGACTGTCAGCTGATTTCTCAACAGAAACGATGCAGGCCAGATGGGAGTGGCAAGAAATATTCAACGTGATGAATAGCAAGAACCTACAACCAAGAATAATCTATCCAACAAAGCTATCATTCAGAATTGCAGGGCAGATAAAGAGCTTCACAGATAAGACAAAGCTAAAGGAGTTCATCAACTCCAAACCAGTATTATATGAAATGCTGAAAGGTACTCTTTTAGAAGAGGAAGAAGAAAAAGGTAAAAGACAAAAAAATTATGAACAACAAATACATATCTATCAACAAGTGAATCTAAAAATTAAGTGAATTAAAAATTTGATGAACAGAATAAACTGGTGAATAGAATAGAATCAGGAGCACAGAAAGGGAGTGGACTGATAATTCTCAGGGGGAAAGAGGTGAGGGGTGTACAGGGAGAGACTGGACAAAAATCATACACCTATGGATGAGGTCAATGGGAGGGAGGTAAGGGTAGAGGGAAGGGTGGGAGCTGGGTGGAGGGGAGCTATGGAGGGGAAAAAAGAGAAACAAATGCAATAATCTGAATAATAAAGATTTAATTAAAAAATAATAAAACTAAAAAAAAAATTATCAGAAAAGAGGCTGAAAAAGGATTGCCCCTCAACCCTGACATTCAGAACTTTAGAGCCTGAGTTTGCTTCTGCCCTATCCTTCACTTTCTTTGTGGCCTTAGACAAGTTCAATAACATATTTGAATATCATATTTTTCTTCTATAAAATGGATATGTTATATCCTACATTGGATCTCCACTTTTGTAGAAACGGAATGGGCATTATTTTCCCTATCTCCCCCACTAAGTACAACTAAAAATCTTAGACATTAGATATAAAACTAACATAAGACTGTAAAGTGGAGAGAAAAAGACAGACCAACTAGAGACCTCAGCACATGAGGAAGGACACAGTGCTGAATTCTATGAGTTTTCTTTTTGTCTCATTTATCCCAGACTTGGAACTGAAGACAATGGCAACCTAAAAACACAAACAAGCACAGACAAAACAAAACAGAGAGGTGTGTGCACAGAGAGGGCTGGCAACTGAGTGCACAGCTGGCTTTCTTAACTGGGAGAGAGACAAAAGCTCCCAATGGCGCTGAACTCCAGTTTCAGGCAAGACTCTGGGGACCCAGACTCATTCAGGGAGAAATTGACTATCTAGCAGTGGGCAGAACTCGAGGGTGGCTTTCTCTTAGAGATGCTTGCAGCAATTACCATGGGACACTGAGACATAAGGGCCCATTAGGGAAGGGCTTATGGGAAACCAATGCTGTCTGCTCTGTCCTGAGACCCTGGCCCATCCAAGCTAACCACAGAGGCTTTTGCAAGTCTTGTCTCATAAGGGTGTCTCTAGCACAGAAGTTCTCACAGCATAGACATAGCTGATCCTCACAGCCAGTTGGCCTAGAGGTCAATTTCTCCCAGTGATACCAACAACAATCAAGGCTTAACTACAACAAGACTGTGCACACAGCCCACAAAAGGTGCACCAAGAGTGTCCACCTCAGTTAACTGGGGAGGCTGAGCCACTGGGCCCTGTAGGACACCTAGCACACAAAGCCACTCTATCAACTCAGAGAAATAGCCAAAATGCAGAAACAAAGAAACAGATCACAAATGAAAGAAATGGAGGAAAGCAAATGACTGGATATAGAGTTCAAAACCACGGTCGTAAGGTTTTTCAAGAATTTTCTAGAAAAAGGCTGATAAATTTAGTGAGACCCTCGAGGATATGAAAAAGGATCAACTAGAAATTAAGCATACACTGACTAAAATGGAAAATATTATACAGAGATCCAACAGCAGATTAGAGGACACAAGAATCAAGTCAGACCAGCGTCGCAGCTCAGAAGCCGAAGAGACCGGGCTGCCACCTCACCGCCTCCTCGCCGCCGGCTCTGTGTGCTGGACTCGTTCCAACAGCCTGTAAAACATGGTGGATTACTATGAAGTTCTAGGCGTGCAGAGACATGCCTCCGCTGAGGACATTAAAAAGGCGTATCAGAAACTGGCTTTGAAGTGGCATCCAGATAAAAATCCTGAGAATAAAGAAGAAGCAGAGAGGAAATTCAAACAAGTAGCTGAGGCATATGAGGTGCTCTCCGATGCTAAAAAACGGGACATCTATGACAGATACGGCAAAGAAGGATTAAATGGTGGAGGTGGAGGTGGAGGTGGAAGTCACTTCGACAACCTGTTCGAGTTCGGCTTCACATTCCGGAACCCAGATGATGTGTTCAGGGAATTTTTTGGTGGAAGGGACCCATTTTCATTCGACTTCTTTGAAGACCCATTTGATGACTTCTTTGGGACTCGGTGAGGTCCGCGTGGGAGCAGGAACCAGGGAACCACTTCGTTCTCCGCCTTCACAGGGTTCCCAGCTTTTGGCGGAGGTTTTCCATCTTTTGATGCAGGATTTACTTCCTTTGGGTCAATAGGCCATGGGGGTCTCACTTCATTCTCTTCCACGTCATTTGGTGGTAGTGGGATGGGCAACTTCAAGTCCGTATTGACTTCTACCAAAATTGTTAATGGAAGAAAAATCACTACAAAGAGAATTGTCGAGAATGGTCAAGAAAGAGTAGAAGTTGAAGAAGATGGCCAGTTAAAGTCCTTGACGATAAATGGTAAGGAGCAGCTGCTATGCTTGGATAACAAGTAGTTCAACGCACGCATGTAACAGAGATGTTAACTGTAACAAGCACCATTTGAGGACTAACAGGAACATTTTTTTGAAGATTTCAGACGAACTCGACTTTCAGTATAACTGTCCCTAATCTAAAGTATTTATACACAGCTCATCGGAGCCTGTTTGTCAGACTGTTGAGTTATTGTTGGGACCACATGATAGGACCTTTTCTTTTTGGTCTTTGCAATTGTTTTAAATCTCTGTATGCACTTTGCTTTTTTATTAAACATGATCCAGGGCGGCCGTGACTTCATACACTAACACCAGCACAGACCTGCTTTCCATTGTGTTTAAGCGTGAGCCAAGCAGTGGTGGCCTGCTCTGAAGCTCACATTGCCAGGACACGCCTCCCAGAGTAGCTTCAGTCTTTCAGTGTTGAGTAGTGAATTAAAAAAAAAAAAAAGAATCAAGTCAAAGATTTGAGATGCAAAGAAGTAAAAAACACCCAACCAAAAAAGTCAAAAGAATCCAAAAATTGGAAGATAATGTAAGGAGTCTCTGGGACAACTTCAAGCGTACCAACATCCAAATCATGGAGGTGCCAGAAGAAGAGAGAGAAAACCTATTTGAAGAAATAATGACTGAAAATTTTCCCCATATGGTGAAAGAAATAGACTTACAAGTCCAGGAAGTTCAGAGAACCCCAAACAAAAGGAACCAAAGAGGACCACACCAAGACACATTTTTAAAATGCCAAGAGCAAAAGACAAAGAGAGAATATTAAAAGCAGCAAGAAAAAAACAGTTAGTTACCTACAAGGGAGCACCCATACGATTGTCAGCTGATTTCTCAACATAAACTATGCAGGCCAGATGGGAATGGCAAGAAATATTCAAAGTGATGAATAGCAAGAACCTACAACCAAGATTACTCTACCCAGCAATGCTATCATTCAGAATTGAAGGTCAGGGAAAGAACTTCACAGATAAGAAAAAGCTAAAGAAGTTCATCATTGTCAAACCAGTATTATATGAAATGCTGAAAGGTATTCTTTAAGAAAAGAAAGAAGAAGAAAAAGGTAAAGATAAAAATTATGAACAATGAATACATATCTTTCAACAAGTGAATCTAAAAATCAAGTGAATAAAAAATCTGATAAACAGAATAAACTGGTGAATATAATACAATTAGGGGCATAGAAAGGGAGTGGACTGACAATTCTTGGAGGGAAAGGGGTGTTGTAGGTATGGGAAGAGAGTGGACAAAAATCGTACACCTATGGATGAGGACAATGGGGTTGTGGGGTAAGGGCATTAGGTGGGTTGGGAACTGAATGGAGGGGAGCTTTGGGGATAAAAAAAGAGGAACAATTATAATAATCTGAACAATAAACATTTTTTAAAAATATATTTTATTTATTTTTTACAGAGAAGAAGGGAGAGAGAGAGTTAGAAACATTGATGAGAGAGAAACATCAATCAGCTGCCTCCTGCATACCCCCACTGGGGATGTGCTCACAACCAAGGTATGTGCCCTTGACCGGAATCAAACCTGGGACCTTTCAGTCCACAGGCTGATGCTCTATCGGCTGAGCCAAACCAGTTGTGGCTGAACAATAAAGGTTTATTAAATATGAAAAAAATAGACTTTAGCCCTAACCAGTTTGGCTCAGTGTATAAATATTTGGCACATCCTACTGTTGCAGCTGATCAATGTTCCTCTCCCATCAATGTTTCTAACTCTCTATCCCTCTCCCTTCCTCTCTGTAAAAAATCAGTAAAATATATTTTAAAAAGATTTTCAGACAATAACTACTCTAGTCCAGCTCAAATACCTCAGAAAATATTGTGGCTCCATCATCATCCACTACAGAAAATGTAAAGTGGGGAGCCTGGACTTCCACCTTTGGAAGGTCATAATGAAGTACCCTACAACCAGTACCAGAAACAGAAAGACAACTAGGGAGCCAAGACTTTCATCATCACCAGGCAATAACAAGCCCTCTCTCCGACTGCACCAATGGAGACTAGAACTTCCACCTCCACCTGGCAGTAGCAAAGTGTCCCCTTCTTCTTCACTGGGGTGGCATCAGAAAAAGCCTAGTGGAGAGTCAGAAATTTGCTCCTCACCCAATGATAACAAGGAAACTCCATAATTGTGTCAGTAGACCAAAAGGAGAGATCTAACTCTCACTACCACCCAGACCTGAAGAAGAGCCCCTACTCCAAACTTGGGTGTCAGTGGTGGACAGATGGAGAACAAAGAATGAAGTAGCACCCTCACCCCCAGCCAGAGCAGTATCAGAAAAAGTAGCTAAAACATGGGTTCTAAATGATATTTAGGGTCATATAATATAAATATGTCCAAGTTTCCATTGAAAATCACCCATTATATCACAAACCAAGATAATCTCAAACTTAATGAAAATGTCAATCAACAGATGCCAAAAATAAGATGACAGAGATGTTAGATTTTGAGGCAGCCATTATAAAATTGCGACAAGCAGTTACTAACATGTTTAAAACAAATGCAAAACTATGCCTCAGCAAAAAAATTAGAAGATATAAAAATATCAAGTAGAAATTTTATAATTATCCTATATAATAAAGATATAATATGCAAATGATCATTATAGGGTGAAGTGTAACAACCGACCATGTAATGACCAGATCATGGATTAGTAGGAGGGTGGGGCAGCAAGCTACAAGTGGGCAGTGGAGAGTTACAGGAGGAGACAGGGCAGCAAGCTATGAGGGGAGGTTGTGGGGAAGGGAGGTGGGGGGAGCTACAGAAGGGTAGGGCAGCAGGCGGAGAGCTACTGGAGAGTGGCAGCAAACTACGGGCAGCTATTGGCACATGGATTCGTGTGCAGGGCTACTAGTAAAATATAAAAAGCAAAATTAAAAGTTCAGTGATAGTTCACAGCAGAATGAAGAGGTACAGAGAAAGAAGAAACCACAACTCATTGATATTAAATAATCTAAATATCCCTGTAACTATTTTTAAAATTAATTTCATAATTTTAAAACTTCCAAAAAGGAAAATAGCTAGATAGTTCCTCACAAAAAATCTCTTCCTCTCTAAAAATCAATAATAATAAATAAAAAACAAGCAAACAAACATGATCTATTACCATGTGATCCAACAATCACATGGAAGTGATATTGACCCAAAGGAGTTGAAAACTTATGTCCTCATAAAAACCTGTATATGGATTTTTATAGTCATTTTATACATAACTAGTTGCCCGGTGCACAAAAATCATGCACATTAAACGGAGATTAATTGGAGGAAATAATTTAATATTGCTATTTGTCCCTTCTGTATAATAGAAGTATCAGAGAAGAAATTAGTAAAATGTATATGAAAACCTTCCTCCTGTCAGAGTCTGGGGCACACCATAGGACCCAGAGTCAAGTTCCCACCCACCCACATGCACCTCAAAATTGTGTGAGACTCAGACCCAGCCACTCCACCCCCCCATTGGGATAGATCCAGACTGGCCAGTCCTACCCTTGTCAAGCCCCACCAGGCAGGGAATGTAGCCTCAGGTCCCCTGGCCCAGCATGGCCTGAGGTCCTCCAGCCCAGACCGGGGCGGGGTGGGGGCATGTCTTGAGGTCCCCTGTCAAGCCCTGCCACGTGTGGGACATGGCCTGAAATTCCCCTGTCAAGCCCTGCTGGGTGAGTGGCATGGCCTGAGGTCCCCATCAAGCCCCACCAGGTGGGGGGATGCAGTCTCAGGTCCCCCAAGTGGCCTGGCACCAGGAGGGGAAACAGCCTCAGGTCCCCTGTCAAGCTCCATCCCCCTGGATGGGGGCCATGGCCTTAGTTCCTCTGACCCAGCACTTGGGTTACAACTTGAGGTCCCCTGTCAAGCCCCACCAGGCAGGGGGGCACAGTCTCAGGTCCCCTGGCTCAGTGCATGGCCTGAGGTCCCCCAGCCTGGTGCTGGGGTGAGGAGAGCAGCCTGAGGTCCCCTAGCCCAGCATGATGGGAAATGCACCTTGAGGCCCCGTCAAGTCCCACAAGTGGAGAGTGTAGTCTGAAGTCCCCTGTCCAGCCCCACCTGGTGGGGAGTGCAGCCTGAGGTCCCCTGGCCTGGCACTGGGGCGGGGAGCGCAGCATGATGTCTCCTAGCCGAGCACCAGGACGGAAAGCACACCTTGAGGTCCCCTGTCAAGCCCTGCCAGGCATGGAAGGCAGACTGAGGTTTTTCCCCTGTCAAGGCTTAGGGTGGCAGGGGAGGGCATAGCCTCAGGTCCCTGCTGATTACTTGTTAAGGCTCCTTATGGGAACTTGCCTCAGCTGTGGCTGCAACAATCTTTGTGATGGAGTGATGGTTAATTAGCATATCCCCTCTTTATTAGATAGGATTGCCAAAATTTGGAAGCAACCAAGATATCCTTCAGAAAGTGAATGAATAGCCGAAACTGGTTTGGCTCAGTGGATAGAGCATCGGCCTGCGGACTGAAAGGTCCCAGGTTCAATTCCGGTCAAGGGCATGTATCCTGGTTGCGGGAACACCCCCTGCAGGGGACGTGCAGGAGGTGGCTGATCAACGTCTCTCTCTCATCGATGTTTCTAACTCTCTATCCCTCTCCCTTTGTCTCTGTAAAAAATCAATAAAATATATTTTTTTTAAAAAAGAAAGTGAATGAATAAATAAACTGTAGTACACACACATAATGAAACATTATTCAGGGCTAAAAGGAAATGAGATATCAAGCCAGCAAAAGACATGGAAAAATCTTAAATGCATATTAGTAAGTAAAATAAGCCAATCTGAAATTGTTTCATACTGTATGAGTCCAACTATATGACATTCTGGAAAAAGAAAAACTATAAAGACAGTAAAAAGATTAGTAGATACCAGGGGTTAGCAGGGAGAGCATAGGGAATTTTTAGGCCAGTGACACTACTCTGTATACTTTAATGATGAGTATATGTCATTATAACTTTGTCCAAACCCATAGAGTGAACAATAGAAAAAGTGAACTCTAATGTAAACTCTAGGCTCTGAGTGATATCGATGTGTCAACGTAACTTTACCAATTTAACAAAAATACCATTCTGGTGGAGGATTTTGACAATGGGAGAAGCTGTGTACAAAGCAGGAGGTATATGGGAAATCTCTGTACCTTGCTGTGAATGTAAAACTGCTCTTTAAAATATATATATATATATTTTGAGAGAGAAAGAGGGAGAGAATGAGGAAGAAAGGCTATATATACTACTAAAAGGGTAATATGCTCATTAGACCAGGAGACCTTCTGGGAGACATTCTAGATGTCCTTCCAGACAAAGCCATAATGGTGGGGCTGAGGCAGAGGTGGTTAGAGGCAATCAGGCCAGGAGAAGGTAATCAGGCAGTGAAGGAGGGAGGCAGTTGGGAGCGAGCAGGCTGGTGCGGGCTGGGGGGGACAATTAGGTGTGATCAGGCTAGCAGAGGGGCAATAGGGGGCAAGCAGACTGGTCATGGGGGGATGGGGTAGTTGGAGTGAGCAGGCTGGTGAGGGGCAATTGGAGGCGATCAGGCTGGCAGGGCGGGGTGGGGGAGAGAGTTGAGGATGAGAAGGCTGGCGGGGAGTGGGTTGGGGGCAAGCAGGCAGGCAGGTAGAGGCAGTTAGGGGCAATCATGCAGGCAGTGGCAGTTAGGGGTGATCAGGCAGGCAGGCAGGTGAGCAGTTAGGAGCCAGCAGTCCCAGATTATGAGAGGGATGTCCGACTGTTGGGGCCTAAACTGGCACTCGGACATCCCCCACGGGGTTCCAGATTGAAGAGGGTGCAGGCTGGGCTAAGGGACACTTCTCACCCTGTGCATAAAGTTTGTGTACTGGGCCACTTGTTTAAAATAAAAACAGATAACTCTGGACTGTGTGGCTCAGTTGGTTGTTTTCACATGTGACAAAAGGTTGCCAGTTCAATTCCTGGTCTGAGTTGTGGACTTTGGTCCCAGGTAGGGGCATTCTGGAGGCAGATGATCAATGTTTCTCTCTTCCTCTCTCCAAAAATCAATTTTAAAAATCTTTTTAAAAAATAAAATAAATGAAATAATAAACTAAAACAAAATAAAATAAAATGATAAAATAAAAGCAGATAGGTTTACTGGAGAATTCTATCAAACATTTGAAGAGAAATTAACACCAATTCTATACAAGCATACCATTTTTATTGTGCTTCATTTTGTTGTGCTTTGCAGATTCAGTACTTGTGTTTTTACAAATTGAAGGTTTGTAGCAGCCCTGCATTAAGAAAGCTATTGGCCCCATTTTTCAAATAGTTCACTTTGTGTCTGCATGTCACATTTTGTTAATTCTCACAATATTTTAAACTTTTTCATTATTATTATGTTTGTTATGTTGATTTGTGATTAGTTCATCTTTGATGTTACTATTGTAATTTTGGGGCACTGTGAACCATACTCATAACATGGTGAACCAATCTATAAATGTGTGTATCTGACAGCTCCCCTGACTAGTCATCCACCCCAACACCCCCTGCTCCTCTCTCCCTCTCCTCAGGCCTCTCTATTTCCTGGGAGGAAATACTGAAATCAGGTAATAACCCTACAATGGCCTCTAAGTGTTCAAATTAAAGGAAGAGTTGCAAGTCTTTCACTTTAAATAAAGAGTTAGAAATAATTAAGCTTAATGAGGAAGGCATATAAAAAGCCAAGATAGGCCAAAAGCTAGGCCTCTTGTGCCAAACAGTAAGGCAAATTGTGAATGAAAAGTTCTTGAAGGAAATTAAAAGTCCTACTTCAGTGAACACAAAAATTATGTTTAAAAAAATTAAGGTGAAATAGCCTTATTGCTATATGGAGAAAGTTTTAGTGTCTGGATACAACATCACACCAGACACAAAATTCCCTTAAACCAAAGCAAGGTCCTAACTCTCTTCAGTTCTATGAGGCTGAGAGGTAAAGATGCTGCAGAGGAAAAGTATGAAGACAGCAGAGGCTGGTTCATGAGGTTAAAGAAAAGAAGTTGGCCGAGACCAGTTTGGCTCAGTGGATAGAGCGTCGGCCTGCGGAATGAAAGGTCCCAGGTTCGATTTCGGTCGGGGGCATGTGCCTTGTTTGCGGGCACAACTCCAGTGGGGGGCGTGCAGGAGGCGGCTGATCAATGTCTCTCTCCCATCGATGTTTCTGACTTTCTATCCCTCTCCCTTCCTCTCTGTAAAAAAATCAATAAAATATATTTTAAAAAATAAAGAAGAAAAGAAGTTGTCTTTATACCATAAAAGTACAAGGTGAAGCGGTAAGTGATGTAGAAGCTGCAGTAAATTATCCATACCAGAAAAGTACAAGGTGAAGCAATAAGTGATGTAGAAGCTGCAGTAACTTATCCAGAAGATCTAGCTAAGATCATTAGTGTAAGTGTCTACACAAAACAAATTTTCAGTATAGATGGAACAGCCTCCTATTGGAAGAAGATGCCATCTAAGACTCTCATACTAGAGAGGAGAAACCAATGCCTGGCTTCAAAGCTTTGAATGACAGGTTGCTTCTCTTGTTAGGGACTAAAGCCACTGGTTAAGTTGAAGCCCATGCTCATGTATCATTCTGAAAATCCAAGGGCCCGTAAGATTTATGCTATATCTACTCTGCATGTGCTCTACAAAAACAACAAAGCCTGGATTTTAAGCCCACTGTTGAGACCTAGCTAAGAAAAAAAGATCCCTTTCAAAATATTACTGCTTATTGACAATGCATCTGGTCACCCAAGAGCTCTAATGGAGATGTGCAATGAGATTCATGTTCATGTTGTGTGCATGCCTGCTAATTCAGTATCCATTCTGCATTTCATGAATCAAGGATAATTTCAACTTTAAAATCTTATTAAGAAATACATCTTTGTGAGGTTACAGCTGCCATAGGTAGTGATCCCCCTGAAGGATCTGGGCAAAGTAAACTGAAAATCTGGAAAGGATTCACTTTTCTATATGCCATTAAGAACATGAATGATTCATGGAAAGAGATAAAAATATCAACATTAAGAGGAGTTTGGAAGAACTTGATTCTAACCTTCAGGGATGACTTTGCAGGATTCAAGACTTCAGTGGAGAAGTACCTGCAGATGTGTTGGGAATAGCAAGGGAACTAGAATTAGAAGTGGAGCATGAAGATGTGGTGGAATTCCTGCAAACTCATGCTAAAACTTTAATGGATGAAGAGTTGCTACTTAGGGATGAGCAAAGAAAGTGGTTTCTTGAGATGGAATCTACTCTGATGAAGATGCTGTGAAAACTGATGAAATGACAAAAGGTTTAGAATATTACATACACTTAGTTGACAAAGCAGCAACATGGTTTGAGAAGACTGACCACTATTTTGAGAAAAAAAATTCAACAGGAAGTAAAATGCTATTAAAGAGCATCACATGCTACAGAGAAATAATTTGTGAAAGGAAGAGTCAATTGGGTGTTGTCTTATTTTAAGAAATAGGTAGCATAATAATGAGTAATGAAAGCAAGTCTAAGAAGACTACATACAACATGATATCATCTTTTTAGAATTTAAAAAGTTAATAAGAATATAGTTTACATATATGATACATACATGTATATGATATATATGTATATGTATGTAACTTTTTTAAAGTAAGGCAATGATATATACAAAATTTAAGATAGCTATTGCCTTTGAAGGAAGTAGCTAAATGGGCTGGGTCGGGGAGAAGAGAAACACATAGGTAGATGTAATTGTCATTGTTTATTCTTGAGTCAGATGTTTAGTTTTAAATTTTTTTAAATAATTTTTAAGGGATTAAAAAAAGAAAAACTATTTAGATATAAATGAAATCTAGTATACAAAAAGGAATATATAAAATTAAAAACATCATATGGGATAAATAAAAGTTATATATTGGTATTAGGAATAAGAGACCAAGAAAATTTAATGAACAATGAATATATATTATTAAATATACATATTTAATAATATATATTCATTGTTCATTTTATATTTAATAACAGTAGGCTTAAAATATGAAATAATAACTGACAGAACAATAAATTCATTAATCTACTCAGAGATTTTTAAGTCACCATTTTCAGAAATGGTTAGTCTAAATAGAAAAAAAAAGAGCAAAGATATAGAATATTTAATTCTCAAACTGAAACTAAAAATCACCTTATGAAATTTAGATGCAAAATTTATATAACCCATTCCAAACTGTGACTTTGGGGATTTTCAGAGCTACCTGTTTCTCCTCATACATTTTAAGATTTAGCCTTGAAAAACTAGACTCTTCTAACTCTGGTGAAAATTCTTAGCAAGATGTGAGGAGCTAATATTTCCTCTTCCCCCTGAAGCTGCCAGAAAAACACAGAATATTCTGCATCATAAAACTGACCTGACAACTTTAATTCTAGAAAAGGTTTGTAAGACATCCAGATTCAGAAACTGCTGTTATGTCTCAGGGAAATAGTTCCTCCTCTCTAAGACTTAGAATGCTGATGGGTTGTTTTATGGTATATTGCCCTGGTGATAACACTTAAAATGGCATCTTAGATATGTAAATACTTGTTGAGTTCCCATGTTAAACCAGAAAGAGATCATTGGCACTTACATGCTTAGAGAAAACAAGTAAAATGACTTCTAAAATTCCATTTTACACAGTTTGATTGGCGGTCTCATTTTATTTAAATAAATGAATAACGGTTGGGTTAAACAAAAGTCATGGGGGAATAATAAGCTACTTAGAACTGAATAATAATGAAAGTATTATATATTAAAATCTGCGAGATGCACCTAAATAGTACTAAGAGGGAAATTTATATCTTTGAATATACTAAAGGAAGATTAAAAACAAATTCTCTTCTTAGTCCTCTGCCTTTCCCTGCCATTTTTCCTGAGCAATTCAGTCCTAAATTTATTAGGTGAGCCCAAGAGAAGTAGGTATCCACATTATTAAAATGGGGAGGGGGTGAGCCATGGGGCCCAGAGCATAAAGTATGCCTCTGAAGGTCAAGTGGTGGGGGGGAGGCATCCACACCAGGGCAAGCAGTCATCTCAATGCAGATGCTCCAGAGAGTCATAGCCCCATCAGGTGAGGAAGGCAACCCTGTGTAAGGGCAGCCTGTCCTGGGAGGTGAAGAATGGGTAGAGTCAGTAGAGTACCCTTCAGGGTGGCAGGGATGAGAAATTGGGTTACATACTGGGGATTAATCAAATAACAGAGAATGTCCTGGAAGTCTTTATGCAAATTTAAGCTTTAATAACTCAGAACCGTAAATTCTACAAACTTACAAAAATAAATTTTAATGTTTGAGTAGTGAGGTTTTTTCCTTATATGGGTTTGTAAACTTCGAAGGATATTTAATTTAAATGTTTTGTTTTGCTGAGACCGGTTTGGCTCAATGGATAGAGCACTGGCCTGTGAACTGAAAGGTCCCAGGTTTGATTCCAGTCAAGCGCATGTACATTGGTTGCGGGCACATCCCCAGTAGGGGGCGTGCAGGAGGCGGCTGATAGATGTCTCTCTCTCATCGATGTTTCTAACTTTCTATCCCTCTCCCTTCCTCTCTGTGAAAAATCAATAAAATATATTTTTAAAAAATAAATAAATAATAAATGTTTTGTTTCAGTCTCTCTTATTGGAGTTGGTAAATGTTGACTAAAACAGAATAAAATGTTAAATGTATTCAAAATTCACAACCTGAGTATGTGCTCTGGCCAGGATGCAAACATGCCACTTTTTTGGTGTATGGGATGATGCTCCAACCAACTGAGCCACACTGGCCAACGGGTATGGTCTTATTTTTAAGAAGAGCAAGATAAGAAGTAAGTAGTCTGCCACATCGCAGAATCCTGACCAATCATGCTTCACTGTAGACTTCCTAATTGACTGCCCTAACCTTGACCTTGAATCCTTCTGTGTTCAAATTATTTTCTGCTAAATAGCTTTTAACTTTGGAAATACATCCTTGACTTATTCTTTTATCCCAGACCCTCTGGCTGGTAGACTGTAACTTTGTATTTCAGTTACTGTTGTTAGGCAACAAATCCCAATTTGGTGGATTCAAACAATGGCAATCATGTTCTCATTATCTCTTATGGTTCTGGGTGCTGAGTAGATTGAACTGGGCACTTCTACACTCAGTCTGTCATGTGGTTAAAATCAGGAGGTAACTGAGGCTAGAGCCCTCTGAAAGCTTCCTCATTCATAAGTCTGACGATCATTGCTAACTGTTGGTTGTGATGTCAGCTGAAGGTCACATGTGGACTCTCCATGTGACCTGGGCTTCCTCAGAGCATGGCAGTGTAATTCCCATATGTCCCGGTAGCAAATCTTTCACCTTAATGACCTCGTCTAGGAAATATCACTTCAACCACAGTCACTGGCCACACATGTTCAAGGGGAGAAAAAGTAGTCCCCACCTCTTAAATAGAAAGAATATCAATGTCACATTGACACTAAGCATATGGAATGGAGATCTTATTGTTGCCATCTTAAAAAATTCAATCTGCCATATTTTGGATCCCCCTTGGTATGTATATTTGTTTCTCTGGCTTAATCAGTTTCCAATTATAACAAGCCAAACAGCACTTTTCCACTTAGAACTATCATCCATCTGGTCCTGGTCAGCTTGCAGATTCCCCATGGCACCAAAATTTGCATCATTCCAGCACTGGTGCTGCCTGCTCCCAGACTTCTTCCTCTCCCCGTGACCCCTCACCACTGTCCCGCCCTCCTTTCTTGCTCCAAAATGTAAAAGGATATAACATTAACAGATAGCACTGGTCATATACTCTTGAAAATACTCCATCTTTACACATCTGACTCAAGGAATTCAAACAAGCAGAATTGAAATATGATAGCAATAGACATGCTTAATTAAAATTTAAAACTATTCAATGACTGTGCACTCTTGATACTGGTTTGTGTCATTTTTATATAACGGACAACAAATGTTCTCAATGTCAGTATCCTGGAAGAGCTGTTACTTTTTAAGTACCATGTAGGAAAAAAAAAAAATCATTCTGCACAAAAAATTCCTGTCACCAGAAACACTGTGGCACCCTCTGCTGTCAGCAAACAAAGTTTGATGGTAACCTGAGTTCATTTCCCTCCAAAGTTCATCAGCATCTTTGTACCATAGGCTGCCAATAATCTTATCAAGATGTAAAAGCATAAGTCAGAGAGGGGAGGAAAATTATGGGATTTAATTCGGGCAAGATGGTGAAGGTAAAGAATGAATATCTAATCAGTGTATATAATTAAATGTTAATAAGTTGGGCAAGATGGTGATGGTAAAGAATGAATATCCAATCAATGTATATAATTAAGTGTTATTAAGTAAAGAATATCAATATTTTCATTAGAAAGCCTCCATCCTTCTAGGACTCAGATATGAGATGCATCATAATATAGTTAGTTACCTTTGTCTAAACATTTCACAGAAGTAAAGTTAATCTTCACAAATGACCCATGAAACACAGAAAGGTTAAATAAGTTGCCCAAAGTCACACAGCAAGTAAACATAACAGAAATGATCAATACAAACTGTCTCCAGAGCCTGTGTCCTTAACCATTCTACTCTACTGCCTAATAAATATGACTACTAACAGGGGGAAAACTTTTTTTAAATTTATCAGGAGATGTTATATATTATTTCTCTTACCTAAAGAAAACTGATACCAGGAAAATTACTTGCCCCATTCTAAGCAGAGAAATTAGGAAGTAATCCAAGTCTCCCATCCACAATCAAACCATTCTGAAGTTCAGAAGATCCTTTCTCTTCTAAATTTAGAAATTTGTTCTTTTGAGAAATCACAATGTACTACAATGACCTCAAAAGAAATGTCCCTCATTACCACCTCACTAAAATCTGTCAGTTACTTTACAAAGAGAATGGATTTGCCCTATAACAAGCTCAGAGCTGTACAACCAGACTACTTCATCCACGGGCCAACCAGTCAGCACAGCCACTCAGAATGTTCCACATCGAAGACCAGTTCATTAATCTTTCCTCAGAAAAGACAGAGCAACCAGCTCCTGTCATCCTAGTGGAAAAATGAGTCAAGGGTGAGAGGGATGTTCAAGGGACTGGAGAGCCTCAGGCCGCAGGCTGAATGGCAAAGACCTGGTATGGTGCCAGCAAGAACCTCAGAGTCTGTGAGGCCCTCTAGGCAGATTAAGAAGCAAGACCCAATCCATTTGAGGCCATTTGTCACTGGGCAGTCTCCCAAGCCCTCTTCAGTTAGAACCCACTTGAGAATGGTAAGGCATAGACTCTGTTCCAGTGGCTGGAGATTTGGGGACATTGATACAGTTCACTGAGAGTAGATACTAGAGATCACCTTAATGCTGCAGACTGGATGGGTATGAGCCATCAACATGATTTGATTGTAAAAGAAAAAATGCATAGATTACACCAGCTAGCACTGTTTCACTTTCAAGATGACAAAGTGGAAGTTGGGTCTTGCCTGATTCCACAGCCCACCATCCCTGGAGGTCAGGCCAGCTTTAGAATCTATACCAGGAAGAAGTTATTTATTTGCAAGTTACATTCAGTCCACATGGTCTGACCAGGTTCAGATTACCTTCATTTAAAAGATACCAGGACAATAATGGCTATCTCAGGGCCTTTGGAACCAGGATTCTTCCATATTCTTGTCTCAGCTAATCAATTCTACCCTTTTTGGAAGTACAGTTGACCCTTGAACTAAGCGAGCTTGGACGACACAGATCTATATGTAAGTGGATTTTTCTCAATTGATAAGCATTGTTCCAGGGTCAAAGGGAAGTTGAGAATCTGTGCATGTAGAGGGCCGGCTAATAGTATACCTGGATTTCCAACTGCACAGGTGGTCCAAGCCCTTTATCCCATTGATAAAAAGGATCAACTTCATTAGAAAGCCTCCATCCTTCTATCCTTGGCTTCCCCATTCACCTCACCCATCAGAGGAGTTACTTGATGGTGAAATTTGGAGAAAAACCATTGCACATGTACGGCCTAAGCCCTTTCTAGGCTGTAGCCTTGCCCCTTGCAACTGCAGTATTTAGGACTTACTACTTCCCTCCCCAGGTAAATTCAACTTAGAATAACTTTGAATTTGGTCTTGGTTCCAAACCCAATCTACTTTCCCCATTAGCAGCAATATCTGACTCCCAAATTTATTTCTCAATTGATACAGAACTTGACTCAACTCCTGCATCCTCTCACAATCTGGGATCCCTCTGAGATGTTGGAGAGCTGGTTTCCACCCAATCCCACAGGCCAGGCTGTGGGACCACACTGGTGCACAAATTTGTGCACTGGGCCTCTAGTATATAATATGATTCCATCTATACAAAAGTCAAAGGTAGGTAAAAATAAAATATGTATGTAGAGGAATTGATATGTAGATAAACTATAAACAATAGCAAGGAACAACTAACAAAATTTAGGATTACTGTTTCATGGAATAAGGCAATAAGAGGAACATGTAATTAAGGAAGCTATTGTGAGGGTAGGGGTGTCACAAATACTGTTAATGTTCTATTATTTCTTCTCTGCTGGCAAGTGCCTGAATATTCAGGTTACTATTATTCTGTAAACTGAATATAAATTTTATCATATACTCTTGTAAATGTATGACTCTCAAATTTGATTTTTTAAAAAGAGTTGGGTCAGTTTTTATCATCTCATGTCATTTCTTAAAATCCTAACATTTCTATCTTCTGAAGATAACCTTCACCCAGAAATACCTTTGAAACTAAAGAGGCAGAATTTCCAGACCCACAACGAATGCTGTCATAAAGCAAAAATTAGACAAGTACAATAAAAATCAGAAAAAATAAAAAAGAACTCTGGAGGAATATAATTCATTAAAACTTTAAGAGAAGGCACAGATCATATTAAGTTCTATATCAAGCACTATACTAGTTGTTCTAAAGGAAATTGGAATTCAACAAGGGAGATTAACTTAATGTGTAAATAATCTAAGCAAAGGAGACTGGAACAAATGCCAATTAGAGATTTCAAGCAAATGTGATGCCACGTGGGAGGTGGGAGTAATTGGGTGGACAACAGTCTGGGGCAATCGCGGATGGGTTTCCAAGAGCTCTTCTGATGTTGTGAACAGACTCTAGCCAGCGTTTGCCAACCTTTCAGACCCCACAGACCACCAGTGGTCTGTGGACCACCAGTTGGTGACCGCTGCTCTAGAAGATACAGAACTGTTTTTTTCAAAGTTTTCTAGACTCAGCTTCTCAGAGTCCCCACCCACAAGGATGAGGAGCCAATGGTCAAGCCCCACCTAAGCCCACTCTATTGGCAATGGTTGGAATTGCAGCAAACTCTAGGCTAAAAGACTATTGACCATCCTTATCTCATTCTGAATTCTGACTCTAAGGAAAATAGAATACTGTATTGTTCCATAAATAAGACACCCCAAGTATAAGATGCCCTCCCCCCCACACACACTTTTCCAACCCAAAATTAAATCAATATTTTAAACATTTTGCTGGTTTTCCTCTTAAGGTCTTCCTCTTTTTTGGCATCTGAAGTTGTTCTTCCTGTTTTCTTCACTGTCTGATCAGACACTCAGTGGGAGGAGGTCCAAATTAGTTCTCTGCAGCTCTATATTCATGCTCTTCTGCAGAGCTGATTACATTCAGTTTGAATTTTGCAGAGTAAGACAATCACTTACCAGTATTTATCTTTTTATTTTTTAACATCTTCATAGGCTCAGAACTCTCTGGTCCCTGTTGCATCTCTGCACTCTCCACTTCTACCTCCAATTATGGCATCAGCTGACGTCAGTAATAATAAGGCTCAGGATTGGAGGAAGCCTGTTTGACAAGGTATGGGCAGCTATGCACCTGCTGGTTCCCTCTTGAGCTGATTTCCATGTATAAGATGCCCCTCAATTTTTAGTCTAACAATTTTAGAAAAAAAAAATAGGATCTTATACATGGAAAAATATGGTATGCCAAAGGAGTGAAAACAGGACAACAGTTGGAAACAGGGGAGTGATTAAGGGAAGTTTTGACTCTGGGAGAAAACAAGTGCAACCAGCCTGATGCTCGGATCCTGATCAGAAGTTTACCAGAGCAAATGCTTGGCAGGCCTAAGCAACATCTAGACAACAGCAATCCTTAATGAACTGTCAGGCATTACACCAGGGGTCACAGAGCAGGCCTGTTGACACCCATAGGAATGTACTTAAATACTGATTCTAAAATAGAGAACACATAAGTCACAGGCTCACACACCTCCAAAACACCGCACTTTTGTGGCACCTAGGTGGCAGAACCAAGCCAAAAAGTTGTCCGGAAGTTGTTCTAAGGGTTCCTCACTTATTGAGCCATTTGACACTGTTGCTAGAAATCAGGAAAAACACTCCTGTAGCACTGCCACACATCCACCTCTCCTGGGCCAGGACAACTTGAGGTCATTTACTCTCATTTTTTTATAACCCTGCACAACTAGTGCAAAATATAATTAGTTACATAAAATAATAGATGAACCTATCAGATAGATTCCAGCATGACTTGATTCCTGTCTTACAGTTTAAGAAAGGTTCTTGATACCATCACATTTCAACCAATACATTCTAGTACTACACTTCTATCAGATTCTTAAGTACAGTGAAAACTGGGGAACAAGATGTTTTTTTAATCCCACTCGAAATTTAGCAAATTCTTATCAAGGCATTTTGAGGTGAAAAGCCCCATCACTGTCCTCAAAATGTAATAGGCCCTTTCTCTCACCCCAGCCATCCTGGGTGATGGTGCTTCCACAGCCCATCTTCTTACCTCTCCCTTAGCTCCCACTACTTACCTCCTGTGTTTATCTTCCACAAGTCAATTGCTACAGGGCTCTGAGTTTTAGTTGTACCTCCAATCCCATCCCTGCTTTGTCCACAGAAAATTGTATATACAGTGCTTCATAGGCAATGTTGAAATGAGAAGGCAAAAGGGAAAAACTGAGTTATAATAAAAGAAATACTAAGTCCTTTCAGACTGGTACAGTGCTATAGTGTATAGAAGGAGAGGTTACAAATTTTAGATATTAATTAGCGTTCATAGAGAAGGTAAACTTCGAGCTGGATTGTAAAGAGGCAGGCCTTTGACAACTACATTTTTCTAAGAATGACTGTTCCATGAGAAAACCATGTGTGCAAAGGCAAGGAGCAAAAAATCAGAGATGTGTTTAAGAAGTATATGTAAATGAAAAATAAAACTAAAATAATGAAATTGAAATAGATATTGTGAATATGTCGAAGCAAGGAATCTGTTCTTAATACACAGTTGGTACTTGTACTTTATTTTGATCAAAATTATGTAAGTCTAAGCTTAGGACAAGTAATCTAGCCGGATGGATGTGAGGGTAGGTATAAAATTATTATGGGAATGAAAAGGGATGTGTAAAAATAAACCAAAAGAGTGGGCCTGCCAAAGGTGGCATATAATCCAAAGTATTACCTAGACAAACACAAGGGAGGAAACCCACATGAAAATGACAATAAGAAACAAATCCATTTAGGAAGCTTTTTAAGAGAACTTATGCAGATATGATTATTTAAAGAAATGGCAGGCTTCGGCGGTGTGCTCAATGGTTAGAGTGTCAGCCTGCAAACTGAAGGGTTGCAGGTTTGATTCCTGGTCAAGGGCACATATTTGGGTTGAAGGTTGCAGGAGGCAACCAATTGATGTCTCTTTCTCATATCAATGTTCATCTTTCTCTCTCCCTCTTGCCTTCTCTTCCTCAATAGAAAAAATATTTTTGGATGAGGATTAACAACAAAAAAGGAAATGGCATAGAATTTTTAACAGCAATCACTTCAAATTAATTCATTTCAAATTAATTTACTCACTACTGCACAACTATTACATGTCCAGCACTTATAAGGATGTTGGCTCCTTAGTACTCACATTCATTTTGATTCATGACCACATTTTTTAAAAATTTAAAAGAAAATGGAACATGTATGTAATATAAAAATAGGTTTTAGTGATTAAGAAAACACAAGATTGATTTAAAAATCTGACTCCATAAACTACTACTTCAAACATGAGCTAAATCTGAAAATTATTTTGGAAGCAAATAAAGAGAAGTTTCCTTCAAATGTCGTAAGGACTGTAATTGAAAGTCAATAATATTTGGCCTCTTGAACTAAAATAAGTAATTTGTGTTTTTGCCTGCCTGACGAAGTTTATATAAATTTACAAAAAGAAATTGACAGCCAGTTTGAAATTGAATTACCATGGCCTAGAACAAAGAATATCCATGCATGATATTATTCTACAATGTCAGTATAATTCTTGATATTTCACAACAGCATATTGTACAATTATCCCAAACAAAATTATAAACTAGTTCTTGGAATGTTTGGCAGCAATTTAAAAAAGGACATAAAAGAATTTAATCCCTTTCAGAAGGAATTAAGGCACTTGAGCATTCTATGCTGGCCCCTCTTACCCTTTTTGCCAAGAGGGACCCTCTTCTCACAATCCAATTGCCCTCAGTTGGTGCCTGAGCTTTCTATTCATGCTGAGGTTGAAGCCTCGAGGTGGCTGGTATAATGAATCTATCTCTCGCCCAATGGTGTGAGCTGGGCCCTCCTTAAAAGAAGGAACCTGAGTGCCCCGAAATAAGTGATCAGTGCTGGGGCCCGGCCAACAGGTGAGGGGATCCCAAGGCAGGTGCTGGGCATGGAGGTCACGAGGCATAGGCTACCATGGAGACGGAACTGAACTTCACATCACCTTGCTTGGCCCAGAGGATGACTGGTTAGCCAGAGATGGGTAAGATTCCTCAGGGAAGTAACAACCTAAGACAGGCACAGTCGCAGAGGGGCTATCAGGAAAGAACTTGGGGGTCAACAGAGGTGGGGCACAGACCCTTACCTCCCCAACCTTGCAGGGGCCTGAACCCTCACCCCTTCGGAGGGAAGTCTCCTGCCCCCAGTGCTGCTTGGCTTCCCATGCCCAGCACAGATCAGGACCCAGGTAACAGACAGAGACTCGGCCCAGCTCCAATCGGGACCCAGGTAACAGACAGACGTGGCCCAACTCAGACCAGGACCCAGGTAACAGACAGAGACTTGGCCAACAGCAGCTGCCCTATCCAGCCTAGCACCAGGAATGCTCAGGGCCTACTCAAGAATGCAAATAATCCTTTCCACTATTTACAGGGTAATCTAAGATTGTTGGTAGAGTATTAAATTTGACAGTAAAAGAGTAATCAAGTTTTCAGATTAATTTAAATTGGCTAATTGAAATAAGTGAATATTCAAGAAAATTTAATTGTACTGGACAAAAAGTTGTTTCTAAAGTACTAACTAAAATTTCTATTGGTAGTTCATCTCATGGTAAAATTGCTTAACATGCAATGAACATAAAAGCAGTCATATTTTTGTGCAAAAAATTAAAATTTAGTTATCAAGATTGCATTAAAAAATTTACAAAAGTCTCCATTAATCAAAAAAGGGGGGGGATAGTAGGATAATATCATGTAAGGAAAAATATCCTGTAAGTAAATTACATTTAGAAAACTTTTACCTTCGAAAACTAATTTTCATTGTAAAGCTAACAGCAAGACACTCATGGAAAACACACATGGTATCAAAATAAGTCTAAGGAAAGTCATTTGGGCAAAAATAAAAAGGACCCCAAGTCAATTTTATAGAAAAGATTCCATTATTAACTTTTGGTCAAGAATATGTTTATATACTTCTAGGAAACAACTCCAAGACCACGTGGACTCCTGCAACAGAGAGAAATTGATAGGTCTGCTCCAACCACAAAGACAAGAGGAGAAACAGTCCAGAGATGGAAGACGCTGATGACTTTGCCATGCTAGCAGTCAGTAGCTGTGAGTCGCTACAGAATGCCTAGGACCAAACCATAAAGATTCGGGCCTGCATTGCCACCATTTGTCCGCTGTCCAGATACCATTGCTGACGCATGCACATATGGAACTGTTTGACATTGAAACTGGGATTCAGAACTATTGGACATTGAAATTAGGACTCAATCATTTTTTGTTCTTATATGTTTATTTCTAGTCTGCAGAGGCAAGATGTTTTTAAAGAAAAGAATAGGGGTGCGGGGGAAAAAAACACAGATACAGAGGTGAAGAAGCATTGAACAGACTGCATTAGTACACCAGGAAGGCAGGGGAGTTTGCGGGGGGCGGTGGGGGGGCCGGGTAAGAGATCAACCGAAAGACTTGTATGCATGTATATAAGCATAACCAATGGATACAAGACACTGGGGTGGGGGGAGCAGTAGGTGAGGGCATGTACTGGGGGATAGGGAAGGCCAGGGGGAGGTCAATAGGGGAGGGGGGGAAGGAGACATATGTACTACTATTTGTAAGACTTTAAACAACTAAAAAAAAAAAATGAGCTAAAGTTAATATCATACAGAGCTCCCTACACTTAAGATTGTAGAAATTACAAGAGACAAGAAATAGTCTATGTACTGTATACTTCTTTAGTGATATAAGGAGCCACTGAGCTTCTATACACCAAGAAATTCAGCCCTAACCAGCTTGGCTCAGTGGATAGATCATCAGCCTATGGACTAAAGGGTCCCAGATTTGATTCCAGTCAAGGGCATGTACCTTGGTTGCAGGCACATCCCCAGTAGGAGGTGTGCAGAAGGCAGCTGATCAATGTTTCTCTCTCATCCATGTTTCTAACTTTCTATCCTTCTCTCTTCCTCTCTGTAAAATAATCAATAAACTAATCCACCTGAGCCCCTGATGACCTCCCCTTTAAAATAACTCATAAAACATATTGAGTTACTGCTTTTTATAAGTACACTAAGATACAAATTAGAGACAGACAATTATGTTGTTCCTTATTTCAGGGACAGACAATTCCTAAGACCAGACTGGGCATATATTCCTGTAAGCTTTTTAAGTCTCTATGAACAGGAAAAGAAAAGAATGAAGTTATTTGTTATAATATGAACAGTAGTTATCTCTGGAAGATGAGACTTGCCTTATTATTCTTTTTAATCCTCACCCAAGTGTGTTTATTGATTTTTAAAGAAGGAAGGAGGGTAGGAGGGAGCGAGACATTGATGTGAGAAACATCGTTTGGTTGCCTCCTGTACATGACCAGACTAGGAATTGAACTTCCAACCTAGGTTTGTGCCCTGACCAGGAATCAAACCCTGCAACTCTTTGGTGTAGGGGACAACACTCCAATCAACTGAGCAACCCAGTCAGGGCTATCTTCTTCTTACATATTTCCCTCAATAAAAATATTTTTGAATCAGGAAAAACCCCCCAAAATTAAGACTTTCCATTTTAAATTATTACATACCGAATGCTGAGAAACTTATGATTGTGAATGAGAAGTGAATTGACATGTCATGAACAAATCTTTGAAGCCTTGACTTCAAAGGCATTTGAAAACTGCTTCAAGTACTGTACATGTCAAATTTGGATCCTGAGTGAAGATTTAAGTAATCAAGATTATGAATTAAAATATGACATCTAGCTTTGCAGACACCTCCACCCTGAAGCCACCTTGACCAGCCATGATGAATCCCGTGTTCTTTGACATCATCACTGACGGTGAGCCCTTGGGCCGCATGTCCTTCGAGCTGTTTGCTGACAAAGTTCCATGCTCTGAGCACTGGGGAGAAAGGATTTGGTTATAAAGGTTCCTGCTTTCACAGAATTATTCTGGGATTTACGTACCAGGGTGGTGACTTCACAAGCCAAAATGGCACAGGTGGCAAGTTCATCTTTGAAGAAAAATTTGAGGATGAGAACTTTGTCCTGAAACATACAGGTCCTGGCATCTTGTCCATGGCAAATAGTGGACCTAAGACAAATGGCTCCCAGTTTTTCATCTGCACTGCGTGCACACAGAGATGGATCCAGCGATTACCCAGAGACACTTGTG
>JAAGEH010002528.1:41399264-41517904 GCA_011751065.1 Lasiurus cinereus
CCCGGCATAATGAAAATGCGGAGACAAAGGAACAGATCACAAATAAAAGAAATGGAGGAAAACAAATGACTAGATATAGAATTCAAAACCACAGTTATAAGGTTTTTCAAGAATTTCCTAGAAAAGATGGATAAATTTAGCGAGACCCAAGCGAAGATGAAAAAGGACCAACTAGAAATTAAACATACACTGACTGAAATAAAAAATATTATAGAGACCTATAGAGGAAGGCAAGAATCAAGTCAAAAATTTGAAATGTAAAGAAGCAGAAAACACTCAACTGGAAAAGAAGAAAAAAGAATCCAAAAATGTGAAGATAGTGTAAGGAGCCTCTGGGACAACTTCAAGTGTACCAACATCCAATTTATGGGGGAGCCAGAAGAAGAGAGAAAGCAAGATACTGAAAACCTATTTGAAGAAATAATAACTGAAAACTTCCCACATCTGGTAAAAGAAATAGACTTACAAGTCCAGGAAGAGCACAAAACCCCAAACAAAAGGAATCCAAAGAGGACCACATCAAGACACATAATAGTTAAAATACCAAGAGCAAAAGACAAAGAGAGAATAGTAAAAGCAGGAAGAAAAAAAGTTAGTTACCTAGAAGGGAGCACCCATACGACTGTCAGCTGATTTCTCAACAGAAACTATGCAGGTCAGATGGCAGTGGCAAGAAATATTTAAAGTGATGAATAGCAAGAACCTACAACCAAGAATATTCTACCCAGTAAAGCTATCATTCAGAACTGAAGGGCAGATAAAGAGTTTCAAAGATAAGAAAAAGCTAAAGGAGTTCATCAACACCAAACCAGTATTATACAAAATGCTGAAAGGTACTCTTTAAGAAGAGGAAGAAGAAAAAGGTAAAGATAAAAATTATGAACAACAAATATATATCTATCAACAAGTGAGTCTAAAAATTAAGTGAATTAAAAATCTGATGAACAGAATAAACTGGTGAATATAATAGAATCAGGAGCATAGAAAGGGAGTGGACTGACAATTCTCAGGGGGAAAGGGGTGAGGGTGTTGCATGCAGAGACTGGACATAAATCATACACCTATGGATGAAATAATGCGGGAGGAGGCAAGGGTAGAGGGAGGGGTGGGGCTGGGTGGAGGGGAGCTATTGGGGGAATAAAGAGAAATGTAATAATCTGAACAATAAAGACTTATTAAAATAAAATAATAATAATAATAATATCTAAAACGGGAAGGTCTAACAAATCATGAGCTCCTCCATAATAGATGACTTAACTATTAGGAGTACTTTGGCAAAATAGAAGTTTGAGTCAAAGGCAGTGTGGTACAGTGGGTTTGGGGTCACAGGCCTGGACCTGATTCCCAGCTTCAATATTTACTACCAGTCATTAACTTCAGCATGTCATATAACCTCTGAAAATCAGCTTTCTCATCAATAAAATGAAGACAACACCTATGCCACAGAATTATTTTAACGATTAACACTAATGCATAAACCTAGCACATAGTAGATTCTCAAAACAGAACTTTTATACTCCTATTCAAAGATGCAGTGATTATGATTAAAAGCAATCATATGACTTAACTAGTTCAGCAGGATAACAGAAACAAAAAGTATAACAATTAGAAAACTAGTCTTTCCTTATCTGTATTCCGAGTAGTAACACCGAACAAGATATCCCATTGCTTCCCCAAATCAAGATTGACAGTGTTCCCCTGCCCAGGCCAAAGAAATAGGTGAAGAGAGAGAATGCAAGAGTAGAACACGTAAGACAAGAAGGCAAATAGAATAGAGAAGGTCTAGGCCCCAAACTGGAAATCAATACTACTGATTTTATGCAGGTAAAGAAATTTCAACAAAAGAAAAATAAATGTTCCAGAAATGTTAGGATCTCTCATTATAACACTATCTTCCTTCTTCACAGAAAATTCAACTAGCTCAAAGTTAGAAATGTAATGGGAGTTGACTGATAAGTACACACTTTACTTACTAAAGCTTTTTATAAACAGACTAAGTTGGATACTGGGATACTAGTGCTAAAGTTCAGGATCATCAGGTACTGTTGTGCATTGTTCCTGAATTAAGAGGTATATTTAATTCTACTACATGAGTACAAAATATATCAGTGATCTTGCCAGGAATATTCTGTACCCTTTCCACTGGCCTACTTTCAAGCATTTAGGGAAGAAAGAATTCCCACTTACAACAAAGACAACCACTGCATATATAAACACACACACACACACGTTAGAAGCCTATCAAGTATGAAGAACACTAGAATGTACTACCATAAGGGCAGAGACTTTTGTCTATATTGTTTTTTGTTGTCTCTGCAGTATTTAGAACCATACCCAGCAGAAAGTAGTTGCTCACTAAATACTTACTGAATGAATTATTCTTTAAAGAAATTATTTTGGGTGACCAAAACAAAATTATTGTCAATGTTGATGGTTTTCTTAAGAGTTAGAAGAATTCTATTCTTTTACATTTTTCCCAACTAATCTTATGGAAGAATACTTCAAAACAAAAGAATATTTCTTTTACAGTATAAAATTATATTGCCCTAATTAAGCCCAAAATAGGTAGACTTGAGAAAAAATTTTCTATAAAACAGTTTCAATAGAATTTTATTAGCAGTTATTATGTCAAAATTCACATTTACAAGATCCAAAGGACTGTCTTAGAAATTTCTAAAGCATATGGAATTAGATTTTAACAGTAAGATAGAACATATACAGCCCTTAAAAAGTCAAGAATAATACTTAGAATTAATTACAGTTCTGTCAAACTAGAAATGAATTCTGCATGCAGAGTGCCACTTAAAGCAAGTTCCATGAAAGTATAACATATTTCTATGGATGTAAGTTTCAGTGGCAAACATCATTGGCTTCCAAACAACTGACACTAAAGGAATTTTCAATCAAAACACAGATGCAGTGGCTTTCATTAAATATAGTTATGATAATTCTATAAAGAGACCCTGAGTCCTTAAGTATTTGTAAATGACTTTATGCTGTGACACTAGTACAAAACACATCAACTCTAATGCATCGATTCTGACACATTATGACAATAGGATACTAAAGATAGCTTTTTCTATCAGAAAATGCTGAGTTTTCCAGTGCAGTATATGCTGGTCACTGCTGATCTAGTGAAATTCTACAACCTCCAGCCTGAGCAGTATTGTAGGATTCACAAATATTACACTTCATGCCTAATATATGGAACTGGACTGTAGATCTTCCATTGCAATCATTGCAGAGAATCTAAAAAGTGAAGAGATTAATTCAAATTAAGCATATTAAATCTTAGAGATATAAAGTGACATTTCTCAAAACATTTCCTCAGAAATCATACTAAAGATGTAAAAATACATCTATGTATCTAAACATTTCCATAAGTAGAAATGCCCTATTTTTTGTTCACTGAAAACTCTAAGAGACTACTCTGAATTCAGAAAATGAAAAAAGTCTATTTTAAAATAGTTCCCAAGTAGTATAAATAGTACTAGCATGAAAAGTAACATAGGCCCTATCAGATCAACACTTATACAGATACCCCTCGACTTATAATAGGGTTACATTCTGATAAGCCCATTATAAGTTAATATTATAAATTGAAAATACAGTTTCTGGACCCTCATAGCTTATCCTGGGCAGTTTCTACTGAATGTGTATTGCTTTTGCATGACCATAAAGTTAAAAAACCATAAATCAAACCACCACAAGTCCAGAACCATCTGTACTTACAATTCAAAATAACATACATGATTTTATTATTTTCATTAACATTTAGATAGAAATTATGTTAGTTAATAAAACAAATTTTCACAAACTTATGATGACAGTTTTGCTTATTCTTTAGGTTTGTTTTGTTTTGGCAGTGGAGAAATTAGAATCGATTTATTGCTAACACTACACAAGAAGAATGGAAAAGCGATTACAAAAAAAAGCTCAAAGTCATTGATGGCTTATAATCAAAGGATAATAAGGAGTTAGGGGAAACAAGTATTTGGAAGTGCTAGTGGGTGAGTTTTAATCGAGGAAACTTGGAGCTTGACTACTTATGCATAAGGGACTTCTTCAGCACCAGGTCTTCCTGGACAACAGGCTCTCTACTTCCTTTTCTTTAGGTTCAACATATTAAATTCCTAGTCTTCTATGCCTCAGGAATGAATTAAAGTTCAAAAGAAGTTCTACATTGAACAAAGAGAAGCTTTTGGCTCATCCCTAAATTGTCAATAAGATGCCATTTAGGAATTAATCTTTTCTAGTACTAAAACCTTGAAAAATAAAAAAGGTGTTACCCTGAAAGTTGATCAGTACTATGTGAGAAAAGTATTAGCTTTAAAAAAAGACATATCATAATAAAGGGAAAACTTACAAATTTACTCTAAATTATAATTTAGAAAATAATTCTCTTATGAATATGATCTAAATGTAGAAAATAGATTAGTTGTTGCCTAGATCTAATGAACTGGGAATGACTGCTAATGGGTACAGGGTTTCTTTTTGGAGTAATGATAATATCCTAAAATTGATGGTGATGATGTCTATACAACTCCAAGAATATAATAAAAAGCACTGAATTGTATACTTTAAATGGATAAGTTATGTGGTATATGAATTATATCTTATTAAAGCTGTTATTTTAAAAAATCATCCATATGGAATATCGAACACTGCAACCTATAGTAAAGTATCATGTGATTATCAGTTTAGTATTCCAAAAGTGATCACTGACCTTACTAACAATTCAATTATCCACATGAATTATAAAATGCTCATGTGGATAAAACAAAAAGTAATTTTTATTTGGCTTTCATAAATGGCTCTGATCCTTTTATGTAGAAATACCTAATCTAATGATGTTTAAAAAATTTAAATGTCCAAAAATTATTAAAGCACCAGAAAGCTATCTAAAATTCTAATTCTCATCTGTCATTCAATATACAATGCTGAGAATAGACAGCATTACACCTCAATTAATGGAGAAAAGATGATCATTCTCTATAAGGCAAAAGGCACAGAAATATATTCTTATATTTTAGGTTACAGGCTAATAAGACTAAATTTTAAATCTAAGATAAACAGGGTACTAAACATTAAAAACAAAAAAAGCGATCTTTAAAAATAAGCAAAAATGTTTGCTTGAAATCAATATAAAATAATTAAAAATAAAACATCAAACCAGTAATTCATCTCTACTCAGGTACATTACTGATCCTGGCAAGTACTGTGTAAACAGTTCATAATAAAGTTTGTGCCTGCCCCCTAGTGTTGAGAAGATTGCACAAAGATATTCTTAGAACTTTTCCCCCTTGTCTTTTTAATTCAATGTAACTAAAATGTAAAGATTATTTTGCCTGTTCTTCCTATTAGATCATCCCACTGGCACCCATGCCAAAGCAGCATTTTTTAAAAAATATTTAATCAAAAGGACAAAAATAAACAAACAAAAATAAACAAATCAACAAAAATTTGAAGTTTTTAGCACTGATTCTACTCACATCTACAGTCATATTCTGATATTCAGATGGCATAGGAGTCTGTGCTACTTCATCATCCAGCTGTCTCCAGTACCTCGTCATATCTAAAGCAGAGTGCATACATAATGGACATCTGTAGCCTCTAGAAAAGATAGAAAGGTTATTTTCCAAATATTAAACCAGAAGCATATCAACTCAAGTATAGAAGATACATGCTAACTGATACATAAACCATCCAACACAGGGCATTAGTCTGTATTTCAAGACAATCTATTACAAACCTGGGAACTTTTATACAGTACTATGAAAGTTTACAATTAAATCTTGAATCATTTGGCATTTTTTTAAACCTACTTCTTTCTTCTCAGTTCTCTAAAATGGACAAGAATTAGTCCCTATTATGTATAGAATATACTTAATATATTTTAAAAACCAATTAAGCTACTTTTTTAGCTAAACAACCTCAATTTCTGAATATATTTAAGTAAAGAAGACAATATATTTCTTAAAACTTATTCAGATATTATTTCCTAAAAATTCTGAAAAAGTTTCCTTCTATCTGGCTATTATAAATTAAAATTCTGCTCATCAATTTGCTGGAACAAAATACATTTTACAGAGTCCTAATTATTCTTATCTCAATTTCACATTCTTCCCCCACAATAAAGTCTCAGCTTTAGATAATCTTGCTACCAGTTTCTTTGCAGGTCATTATACTGGGACAACATAATGACCTAACAAAATTTTGAGCAACATGCCTTAGCACTTTTACAAAGCTATGACTGCCTCTGTCAGAGACTGTGCTCCCTAGTGAGTGTATACAGGAAATTAGAGGTAACTGTCTCCATTTGTAGGATGAAATAAGACATTCTGCATGGGACCAAGATATAGTCCTATACCCCCAGGGATGCTTTCCCAGCTTAAGACTACTCACTTACCCTACCCATCTGAAGATAAATATGTCATGCCCAATATACTAATAGCAATGAAAAAAACAAACAAACAAACAAAAAAAAACAGACATCTTACAATTATAACATTTTAAATGCCAAACACTCACTCTTTCAACATTTCTTCATAACATGTTCTGGAAAAAAAACACAAAACATTATTTTAGTAAAACAAAAACTATTTCCAAACATTCTTTGAGAAAAACAAAAATTACTTTACCTATGTAAAAGATGTCCACATGGCAAGACATGAGCAACAACACGAGATGTGTGAATGTCCTGTGAAAAGAAATAAATGTTACTGCTTACATGAAGACAATATAAACAACCAAGTATTTTAAAGTCAAGAGGGGATTATTTCCAAAGCAAAAAATATTATAAGCTTACCTCCAAACATATTGGACAATTCTGCCGGGAAACATTTTCAATACACTGTTTAAAAGAGAAATTCAAATTACCAAAAGTTTAACTAGATGGAAATAACAGATATAATATTAATAATAAAAACTAACAAATAAAACTAACAATTTATTAAAGATAATAATTAATAATCCAGCTGGTGTGGTTCAGTGGTTGAAGGTCAATCCATGAAATAAGAGGTCACAGTTTGATTCCCGGTCAGGGCACATGCCCAAGTTCCAGACTCCATCCCCAGTAGGGATAGTGCAGGAGACAGCTGATCAATGATTCTCCCTTATCCTCTTCCCCCCGCCACACCTCCTCTCTCTCTCATTCTCTCTCTCTCATTTTCTCTCTCTCCCTGTCCTTTCCTTTCCCTAAAATCAGTAAAGATGCCCTAACCCAGTGGTCGGCAAACTCATTAGTCAACAGAATCAAATTACCAACAGTTCAACAATTGAAATTTCTTTTGAGAGCCAAATTTTTAAAACTTAAACTTCTTCTAATACCACTTCTTCAAAATAGACTCGCCCAGGCCATGGTATTTTGTGGAAGAGCCACACTCAAGGGCCAAAGAGCCGTGTGTGGCTCGCAAGCCGCAGTTTACCGACCACAGCCCTCACAGGTTTGGCTCAGTGGATAGAGCATTGGCCTGCGGATTCAAGGGTCCCAGGTTCGATTCCAGTCAAGGGTATGTACTTTGGTTCCAGGCACATCCCCAGTAGAGGGTGTGTAGGAGGTGGCTGATTGATGTTTCTCTCTCATCAATATTTCTAACTCTCTCTCCCTCTCGCTTCCTCTCTGTAAAGTATCAATAAAATATATAAAAATAAATAAAATCAGTAAGGACATATTAAAATAAAAAGATAATAATTACCATTAATACATGTTTCCTATGTCAGGGAAGAACAATTTAACTCTCACAACTATTCCAGGCTTTGCAATATTACCTGAAATAATGAAATTGCTTGATATATCTTAATTATTCAAATTCTATTTATTTTACAAGTAAGGTAATTTAGTGAGTCAAGACTTACCAAAATTGCAACAATAACAACATTTGGAACTTTTCTGTTTTATATGTGTTTTATTCCAAAGCTAAACTGCTTAATAATATTGATAGTAACAGTTCATATTATCAAGATCTTAACACATGCCACATGCTAAGTTCATTACCTGTACTAATCTAATTCTCACAACTCTAAATGAAACACATATAATTATTACCCCATCTTAAAGATGTGGTATCTGAGGCCTACAAAAGCTAAATAACTAATGAAATTGTGGGGAAGCATGGAATTTGGTTGAAAATCTGTAAAGAGTATTCTCTGAAAGGCCAGAGGCCTCTGGTGGACCTTTGCCAAAGGAAGCAAATTCTGCCTTTTCTTTTCCAAACAAGTCTGAGCCCCCGAGTGTTTTGCTAAAATTTTTATGCTTAGACTTCAAAACATCCTTGTTTAAAGACACATATGCTTTCTCAAGGATGCTTACCCTGCTGATAGTATCTAATAGTTAATTTTAGTTCAAGCTGTTGTGACAATAAAAGCCTAAGGAGGCAGACAATCGGGGCTTTTTTGGCTCCTTAAGCCAACTAACCCCTTAGCCTCTTTTTCACAAAAAATGTGTGACAGAGTAATCATTCATCCATCATTCATGGTCTGCTGGTCAGCCCCGGCAGAAATTGCATCTTGTAAGAGATAGAACAATATCTGAGCTCTAACAGGATACCTCCACGGTATGAGTTCTTAATTTGACAAGACAGTGTCCACTTAGATATGGGCAGGTAAAGGAAAGCACCAAACCATGGATAATAACCAGATTTTTAAAGAAAGCACTGGAGTAGATGGCAGGACCATTTACTAATACACACAATAAAAGAAAACTGAGAAACAAAATAAAAATATCCTAAGAGAAATGTGTACATTTTTAAAAGACAACATAGCATATCTTGTTATCAAACTCAAGTCTATACAACCAAACTCAATACTTTTACTTCAAACAAATACACAATATATTAAACAAGTACCATAAGCTAGGGTTAACAACCTTGAGGGTCATCTTTACTCAGCGCCATTCTTTCTCTCTTATGCCTTGTCAGTATATCCCATGTACTAGTATTCGTTATTCACTTCAACTTCTCATACCATTTTACTATTGTAGGTTAGTTATTATCTCGTATCTATTTTTAAAAACCCTCACTAGTTTCTCCATTCCCTAAATCAGTGGTCGGCAAATTCATTAGTCAACAGAGTGGCAAACGGCAGCTCACGAGCAGCATGTGGCTCGAGAGTCACGGTTTGCCGACCACTGCCCTAAATTCTTATATTAGGTAAAATTAGTACTATTAATGGTAGTTTATTACTTATTTTAAATAATGAAAAATAATTTTAAGGGTCTTGGATCATGATTTAATTGCTATATCAAGATTAAAAATATTTGTCTAATTATTAAAGAAAATGTAAGATTATTTCCTGAATTTTCTTGGAATGCTATGTGCTAAAAGGTCATACTACTCCATATTTCTCCTGTACTTCACATTTTAAAAACTTCTTAAAACTACACCAATGATAAAAATCTATAAACCAATTTAGAAATTGTCAGCAACATACTAATAACTGATATAAGTATTCTTATATACTACAAAGAAAAGGAATAGTACACCAGATATTCTCAAACACATTATTTTAGAACATCTACTCTTTGACACTGCTTAAAAATAAAAAGCAACATAGTTGTATTTAGTAACACTGAAAATTTCCACACATATTAAGTTTTAAGCTAGTTTTCAAAAAACCGTTAATACTTTTAAAAGTATGGATACTGATACCTTGTGCTTTCCTTGGAGATTCATAGCTAGGCATAAGTTACATTTCAAACAGTGGAAAAAATCTTCCTTTGGACCAATCCTGAAAGAAAAGGAAAAGGCTGAAGATTAGATTTGTTTTTACTACAGTGATAACTTGTTCATCATAACCCAGAATCAGATAACAGCATTCTAGACTAGGGTTTCTCCAACTAGCCCTATTGATATTTGGAGCCAGATCGTTATTTCTGGTGGAGAAATATTTTGTGCACTGTAGGATGTTTAGCAGTATCTCTGGCCTATATCCAATAGATGCCAGTAGCAGACTACTTTTCACTCTTAACCCAGCTGTAACAACCAAAAATGTCCCCAGACATTGCTAAATATGCCTGGAGGGGGTGGGGGAGAGGGAGACGGAAAATCACCTCTGGTTGAAAAACCACTGTTTAGACTAATGATGATGGTGATCATATATGTAAGAAATCAGATTATGGTTTTCAGGTGATGATACTCTAGAACCGTGGTTGGCAAACTGTGGCTCACAAGCCACATTCGGCTCTTTGGCTCCTTGAGTGTGGCTCTTCCACAAAATACCATGGCCTGGGCGAGTCTATTTTGAAGAAGTGGCGTTAGAAGAAGTTTAAAAAATTTGGCTCTCAAAAGAAATTTCAATCATTGTACTGTTGATATTTGACTCTGTTGACTAATGAGTTTGCCAACCACTGAGTCTAGATGAATGGCTTCACAAAATACGGTACCCTCATCTAGTTATTCAATAGAAAGGACTTTTTTCTGAAAAGAACCTGGACTATCCCATTTCGCTAACAGAATGTGTATCTGTATTCTTCCATCTTTTATGATGTTTGTATACCAAAATTTACTTGATAAGGCTCATAAGTGAACAAATAAAGAAAAGCGTGTGTTTAAGGCATTGGAAAGGCCCTGGCTAGTGTTTCTTAGTGGTTAGACCACAAGCCAGTGCAACTAACGACTGTGGATGCAATTCATGGTCAAGGGCACATACGTGGGTTGCAGGTTGGATCCTATGCCCCAATGTGTGAAGGAGGCAACCAATCGATGTGTCCCTCTCACACCTCTCTTTCTCCCTCTCTGCTCCCCCCCACTTCCTTCTACTCTCGCTAAAATTCAATGGAAAAAATATCATCAGGTGAGGATTAACAAAAAAAAGGGGGGGGGAGGCACCAGGAAGGAAACAAATGGTATAAAAACTGCAAAAATTCATAGGATTATCTTAATAGATGTTTATAACTTAAAAATAAAAAATGTTTTACTATACTGGAGCTAAGAAGACAGCCATCTTTCAACAACATTATGAGCTTTCGAAGGTTATTAAAAATATTGAATTTGACAATGCATAGACAGACGTAATGATAAGCCAGAATCTATTTGTCATGTACTTGAACTCTGGAGTCAGTATCGAATTTTGTGATGCAAGTGCAAGAACCAGAAGTAATTATAAGCTAGAACCTATTCAAATTATATCCAAACCCTGGAATCAAGACACAGGGTAGATGATTGGATAAGAAAACATGACCCACACAGACCCACCTATGAACAACTGAAGGAATAAAAAACACTATATCATGCAAATAGGAACAACAACAACAAAAAAAAAAGGTGGGATAGCAATTCTTATATCTGAAAAATAAGACTTCAAAACAAAGGCCATACAAGACACAAACAAGGACACTACATACTAATCAAGAGGATATAACCCTTGTAAACATACATGTACTGATTATAGGAGCACCTAAATACATTGCAAAAATACTTTTGATGGACTTTGAGATCTACAGCAAGCATGTCAAACTCACAGCCCACAACGAATATTTTTGCAGCCCATATAACAATATGCAAAAACACTTTTCAATAAAAAGTTCATAACTTAATTTTTCAAATATCCTGTTACACATAATTATTAATAGCAAACTACAACATTCGCTAATGACTGATTACTATAATTGTGTTGCATTTATTTCCCTTACACGCCTTATGTGTAGGTTCACCTTTTCTCTCCACTAATACTAGCAGCAAATATTTTAGCAGCCGATTGCCACATCTTTAGTCTTTGGCATGCACAACAGAAAATATTTCGCTTTCGGAGAACAATAAAATTAGGTTTATTTGTGTTACGCTAATTAATTTGTGCAGTTATTCCGTGTCTGGTAAGTTAATGTTCAAGAAAAATTAATTTTTATTAAAATGTTCTATTATTTTATGTTAACAATTAATCATGTAGTTCAGCCCTTTGTATTCAGCATGTCTCTATTAAAATAAACCTACATTTATTTCTATGAAAATTGAAGCTGTTGTTTTTCTGCGACCCACATAAACTTAAACCTTGTTTATTTGACCCATGTAAGCCTTTGAGTTTGACATGCTTGACCTACAGCAATGCAGTCACAGTAGTTGAATTTAACATCCAACTGACATCACTGGATAAATCTTTCAAACAAAAAAAAACAACAAAGAAATAGCAACTTTAAATGACACACTAGATCTGAGGAATTTAATTGATATTTACTGAACATTTTATACCAAAGCAGAATATACATTCTTATCAAGCACACATGGAACATTCTCAAAGAGAGACTACCTATTAAGACACAAAATTAGTCTTAACAAATTCAAGAAGATTGAAATCCTATCAAGCATCTTCTAGAATCACAATGGCAAACCTCAAATATATTCAAACACATGGAGGCTAGTATATTATTAAGTAGTGTATGGGTTACCAATGAGATCAAGGAAGAAACCAGAAATTAGCTGGAAACAAATGAAAACCCAAAAATCTATGGGACACAGTAAAAGCAGTCCTGAGGGAAATTTGCAGCATTACAGGCCTACTTCAAGAAGCAAGAAAAATCTCAAGTGAATAATCTAACCCTACAACTAAATAGAAAAAGAACAAAGAAAAGCCAAGAGTAAGTAAAAGAAAGGAAATAATAAAGATCCGAGCAGAAATAAATGACTTAGAGACCAAAAAACAAAAAAAGGAAACAACAAAACATACACACACACACACACACACACACACACACACACACACACACACGATCAATGAAACCAAGAGCTGGTTCCTTGAAAAGATAAACAAGTTTGATGAACCTTTAGCCATATTCATCAAGAAACAAAGAGCCCACCCAGCCAGCGTGGCTCAGTGCTTGAGCTTCAACCTATGAACCAGGAGATAATAGTCAGGGCACATGCCTGGGTTACAGGTTCAATCCCCAATGGAGGCATGCAGGAGGCAGCTGGTCAATGATTCTCTCTCATCATTGATGTTTCTATCTTTCCCTCTCCCTTCCTCTCTAAAATCAATTAAAAAAAAATATTTTAAAAAAGAGAAAGGACCCAAATAAATAAAATTAAAAATGAAAGAGGTGAAGGATTGTAAGAAAATACTATATGCCGACAAGCTGGACAACCTGGATGAAATGGACATATTCCTAGAAAAATGTAACCTTCTAAAACTGAATAAAAAAGAATCAGAATACATGAATAGGCCAATAACAACTAATGAAATTAAAGCAGTAATCAAAAAATTTCTAGCAGCCAAGCCAGTGTGGCTCAGTGATTGAGCATTAACCCATGCAGCAAGAGACAACTGGTTCGATTCATAGTCAGGGCACATGCCCAGTTCCAGCTCAATCCCCATTGGGGAAAAGGGAGGAAGGGAGGGAGGTGCACAAGGCAGCTGGTCAATGTTGATGTTTCTTTCTCATTAATTTTTTACCCCTTTCTCCCTTTCCCTTCCTCTCTTTCTAAAACCAATAAAAAACAGTTTAAAACAAACAACGAGAAACCTCCCAGTAAACAAAAGTCCAGGACCAGATGCTTTACAAGTAAGTTTTACTAAACATTCAAAAAACTAACCCCTATCCTCCTATTATACCAAAAATTTCAAGATAAGGAAAGACGCCCAATCTTTTTTTACGAGACGAGCATTATCCTAATTCCAAAACTATATAAAGACATTACAAAGAAAAATTATGGGCCAATATCCCTGATGAACATAGATGCTAAAATCCTTAACAAAATATTAGCAAATTGGAACCAGTGATACATTAAAAAGATCATACACCAGGACCAAGTGGGATTTATTCTGGGGACCCAAGGCTGGTATAATATTCACAAATCAATAAATGTGTATATCACATAAACAAAATGAAGGATTTAAAAAAATCACATGATCATATCAATGGACGTTTAAAAAAAGCTTTCAATAATATCCAGCACCCCTTTTTGATAAAAACTCTCAGAAAAGTGGGAATAGACGGAGCATATCTCAACATAATGAAGGCCATATATGACAAACTTATAGCAAAAATTATACTCAATGGGCAAAAACTGAAAGCATTTCCCTTAATATCAGGAACAAGGCAAAACCAATATGGCTGACATTGAGAAATTCTTTAAGTTGAAATTGAAGATAGAAATGCAACAGAAAAATCCACTGCCTTCAAAAGAAACAACTGAACAGAAGAAGCAAGCAGAAAAATTGTAATTAGGCAGGCACTGCCAATATGCACTGTACATTCAACAAGGTTTGGCTTCCTATTTTACTCCTTTTAGCTGTTTTAACTTTGTAAAATGCAAAGAGGCTAGATCAGTTTAAGTGACTGTGCTGCCCCTTTTCACATCAGAGAACTTCTGACAATGAAGGTTTCACCTGCTTTCAAGCAGAAAGAAAATAATTCCAAAGATAAAGAAGAGGGGTCCTTCTTGTCTAGATGGTAGATAGGTAAACACAGTACTTGTATTCTCCCACAACCATATCAAAATTACAACTACGAAACAACCATCATTCAGATCACCTAAAATCTAGCTGAATAGAAATCCTACAGTTAGAGATTTAAAGCAGCAGCTGCATCAAGACTGGAAGGAGAGGCAGAGATGCAAAACAGGCTGGTCCCCTAGCCATGTGTGGTAGAAAAAAAATCAGAAGAAATGTATCAGGTATGGACAGAGGTCTCCACTGAGAAGTGAGGGATCCCAGCCCACCACCAGGTTTCCCAGCCCCAGGCCTCCAGTGCTGGGAAGAGACCTCTCTGTAATTTCTGGCTGTAAAAGACAACATGAATTGAGGCTGAGTGAGAAGGGCTGCTGGAGTCCCAGGCAGCTCCTCTTAAAGGATCTGCACAAGAACTTACTCTGACTCACTCTTTCTGAGTTCCAGCACTGGGATAGCAGCTCAAAAGGCACCAGGAACATACAAGGAGGAAATTAATGTTTGGCATCAAGGTGAGAGCTGGGGGAGGGAGGCGCCGCTTTTCCCCAGAGGGAAGTGCTGGCAGAGACCACTGTTCATTTTGAGCCCTTTCTTTCCAGAGCCAGCAGGCAGGAGCCATATCTGAGTCTCTATCAACTTAACTATCACCATTTGTCTGCTCTGGTGATTCCCTGTGACTCCAACCTACCAAACTTACAGGCACACCCAAACTGTTTCCAGTGCCTTTTCAATAGGAAAATCAGGCTTCAGGATTTTCTAAAATCCTTCAAAAAGCAGCACTGGTCTCAGTGTGCCCCACACCTCTCATTAAATGGCCCCAAAGAACTAGCAACAGCTGCAGATCACTTTGTAGTTCAAGCTAGGTGGCCAGTGGCAACTGACCTTACATGGTGGATATCTTCAAATACATTAAAACACAACCCAAACACCTACACAATGACAAGCTCAAAGGGCAGACTCAGTGGGGCAGGCCTCTGCACAGATGACCCTCCATGGCTGTCAGTGGTCACAGCCAGTCCTTGCAACACATATTGGCCTGGGGGTAAATCCCTCCTATTGATGTGCCAATAGCAATCAAGGCTCAACTACAATAAGAGGGTATACACAGCCCACATGAGGGTGTAGGGCAGGAAACAACTGGAGTGCCTAGCTTGTGACTGTAGAGCCTGTGCCAATAGACCCTACAGGACACCTACTACATTAGGCCACTTTACCAAGCTTGGGAGACAAGCAACTCTATCTAATACATAGAAACAAATATAGGGAGGCTGCCAAAATGAGGAGGCAAGAAAGCATCTCTCAAAAGAAAGAGTAGAACAAAACTCCATATAAGAAAATAAAGATAAGCAATCTACTAGATGCGAAGTTCAAAACACTAGTTATAAGGATGCTCAATGAACTTACAGAAGAGTAGTAAGCATTAAAAAAAAAAAAAAGGCATGGAAACCACAAAAACAAGCAGTTAGAAATGAAGGATATACTAACTGAAATGAAGAATAATTTATTGGGAATCAACAATAGAGTAGATGAAGTCAAGAATCAAATCAGTGATATAGGAAGAATAAAAAAACACCCAATTGGAACAGCAAAAATAAAAAAAAATAAAAATCCAAAAAAATGAAGATAGTGTAAGGAGCCTTCTGTGACAACTTCAAGCATACCAAAATTGGCATTATGGGTATGTCAGAAAAAGGGATAGGATGAAATTCAAAACCTATTTGAAAAAATAACAAAAAAACTTCCCTAACTTGGTGAAAGAAATAAGACATACAAGTCCAGGAAGCACTGATAGTACCAAACATGATGAACCCAAAGAGGTCCACACCAAAAGGGGATCAGGCCTAAACCAAAGGGGCCCAGATTAGAGAGAATGCAGGCTGGGCTGAGGGAACCTTCCCTCACCATGCACAAATTTCGTGCACCAGGCCTCTAGTACAGTGGTACCTCGAGATATGAGTGCCCTAATATATGAGATTTTTGAGATAGGAGCCGTAGAGCGAGCGATTTTTGCTTTGAAATATGAGCAACAGTTGAGATAGGAGTAATCCCGCAGATTGGCCGGCTGCACACGACCCACCAGTTTACCGACTTGAGCGTCTCATAGTTTCCCATGCCTCAAGGTTACAGAATGAATTAAACTCGTATCTCGAGGTACCACTGTATTCTAATAACTATGTATGGTATCAAATGGGTACTAGATTTATCAAGATGATCACTTAGTAAATTATATAATAACTTATCACTGGGTATACACCTGAAACTAATATAATATTATATGTCAACTGGAATTAAAAATTTATTTTAAAAATTTTTTTCAATATATTTTTATTATTTCAGAGAAGGGAGAGGGAGAGAAATATTAATGATGCAAATCACTGACTGGCTGCCACCTGCACACCCCTACTAGGGAAGGAGCCCGCAACCCAGGCATGTGCCCTGACCAGGAAATGAACCATGATCTTCTGGTTCATAGGTCAATGCTCAACTACTGAATCACACCGGCCAGACTATTTAAATTTTTTTAAAAAGAAGATAGAAGAGCAATTGAAATGGTAAATATAAGAGAATACTAACTGTTAGGAAAACATCTTCTACTGTTGAATATATACTAATAAAAGAGCAATATGCTAATTAGACCAGATAATCTGGACATCCTTCCGGACAAAGTCACAGCAGCTGCAAGGGCCAAGGAGGGCAGGCAGACACAATGGCCGGCAGTGGCAACAGTAGCAAGGTTATGGGGCAGTTCCTTCCCCTGACTGGCCCAGTCGCCTTCAACAGAGGAGGAGTGGGCCCAAGCCATCAGTAGGACATCTCCTGAGGGCTCACAGACATTGAGAAAGGGCAGGCCAGGCTGAGGGACAACCCCCCCCCCTCGCCCCCGGCCCCCAGTGTACAAATTTTCATGCACTGAGTCTCTAGTGTGGGTGTGTATATATATGTGTATATGTGTTTGTGTGTGTGTGTGTGTGTGTGTGTGTGTGTGTGTAGATAGATAGATAGATAGATAGATAGAGAGATTAAAATACATGACAGAAATAGTATGTAAATCCTCTTAGTGTTTAAGGTTCTTGCATTGTCCAGGACATGATAAATGTATTATAGTAGCAAGCCAAGGATGTATATTATAATTTCTAAGATTAAACACTAAGAGAATAATGGAAAAATGTATAATTAATAAGCTAACAGAGAATAAAAATAGAATAGAAAAGGCTGATTAACCAACCCAAAAAACGGCAAGAAAGCAGAGAAAAAAGACAAATATGTAAATACTACAGCAATAAAAATATTAAAACTGTTAATTGAAATTACTATAATTATATTAATAAATGGACTAAAACTTCAGTAAAAAAATCAGTCTTTATCAACTCAATAAAAACATAAAACCCTATTATATTCTGCTTACATGACACAGCGTAAATGTAAATACACAATTTTTGCAAATACAAAATGAAAAAGGATATACAAGAAAAATCTAATCAAAAGAAAGCTGATATACAATGAATCTCAATGCAGAAAACATTACTAAACATAAAAAACATTAATGACAAATGAGTCAATCATAAAGGAAAACATAACAATTCTATGTAAGTACCTATTAATATTGCTTTAAAGTATATAAAACAAAACACAAAGGAGCATGTATTATATGCTTCCATTTACAAAAAGTATAAAAAGTTAGGACAGTGTTTAACTTGTGGAGTGTATTGCCTTAGGGCAAAAAATAGTCTATTAAGGTATTATGAATATTCTAAATTTTTTATTTGGGGGGTAGTGAAAAGAACGTGTTCATAAGCAACATTAGGCTGTTTATAACTTCTGTATGTTTTAGTATGTCTGCTATCTATCCTTAAAAACAAACTATAAAAATGATTTAAAGTATTCAACACCGTCATTATCTCCAATAGAAACAAACAGAAAAGACTGATATAGAACTAGGAGCGTCAACAATACTATCATTCTATTTCTTAAACTAAGTGTTTTTTTCTGTTTATTACTATACTTCAAGACATTTGTATACTACACATATACTTTTGTATAATTCTAATATTTCAGGATTTTTTTTTTAATTCCTATATGCCAACATGTGAATAGTAGCTTGTCAGTGTGTGATTGGACTGTAGGTGGTTTTTTTCTTTTCTACTTTTCCATATTTTCTGATTTTATAAAAACTTTCATAATATTTTTTTTAGATATATTTTATTGATTTTTTACAGAGAGGGAGAGGGATAGTTAGAAACGTGGATGAGAAACATTGATCAGTTGCCTCCTGACACCTCTTATTGGGCATGTGCCCGAAACCAAGGTACGTGCCCTTGACAGGAATAGAACCTGGGACCTTTCAGTCCACAGGCCAACACTCTTATCCACTGAGCCAAATGAATTTTAAAAAAAGAAAAATCCACCCTAATTTTCTACCTCAAATACCTACAAAACACTTCATTTATACAAGTATATTTTATATCCCAAAGTTAAAATGTTAAATAGCCACACAATAGTTGGTGGGCTAATTAAATGATTATTACCAGAAGAAAAAAAAAGCATAAAGAAAATTTTTAGAATGGAATGCTTTTTTATCTTGATTGCGTTGGTAGTAACATAGATACGAATATTTATGAAAACTTAGTGAACATTTAAAATGAATGTTGTTTTATTAGAGGTAAATTATATACCGATAAAGTTGACCTTTAAAAACTACTATTGTCCAGATACACTAGAAGTAATTAGAAAATAGTATTTTACATACAGTACCTACAAATTCCACAGTTTTCACAATGATACTGCTTCTTGTCTTTGTCAAACAGATGGCATATACTGCAATAATATTCTCCAAACAATGTGCTACACTCTTCACAAGTCTGTTGGGCCTAAAAAAAAGGCACATGTAAGTAAAAATGGGGATAAATTTACCAAAACATTTTGAATTACTATTTGAATATCCAGAATTACGTTAAAGTATATGCAATTTTATTTTTATAAAACTTTAAACACTTAAAGCAAAGATATTGCTTACTTTGAGAGCTGTCTTACTTGGCAATACTCTTGATTAAAATTTTAAAACCACCTTAGTAAAAATTTTGTTAAAATAAAGAAAATAAAAATGTGATAAAATCTTACATGTTGAATTTTTTCACAATTTATGCACTGTACTTCCTTTACTTTAAAGCGATCTAGCTGATGATCTTCCTTGTTATCATGACACAACCGGCAAGTATACAACTTGTCACAGCAAGGTGCCTAATGCCCAGGGGAGAAAAAGAGTTATAATAAGCAAGAGAAGACAAGTTTGCAATGCAAAAAGAAATTTTCTTCCTCCTCTTCCTGGAACAAGGTCAAAGAATACAACCTACAAATCAGTTGGGTAAGCTGATCCTAAACATAACTATTCTTTTCAACATCTATATGTTTGCATCAAGTTGAACACAACCTTGTCCTTAAAGACAGAAGAATCATGAAGGAAGCAAATCTCTAGACTAGAAAATTAACCCTCCAATACTCTAAACGGCAAGCCAGCAACAATTTTTTTGACATTTCCAGATAAATTCATTTTCCTACTTCAATTGCTAAACATTGAATATTATAAAGATATTTCAGTTCACTTGAGTTTGTCAATTGTTAACTATATGCCTCATATTTTAGAGGATATAATAAACATAACAAATAGTCCTTGTTTTCAAGAGTGACAAAGACCTTCTACCAAGATCTGTTCTCTCCTTCCTCCCAGCTATCCTAGTTCCTAGACTTCCTTGCTGTAAGTTGTGGCCAAATGACTAAGTTCTTACCAAGAGAATATGAGCACAAAACATCAGTGCCACTCTCATGCCTGATTATTAAGAAACTGGGCATGACCCCTCCTTCATGCTCCCTTTTCCCTTTCCAAAAGATGAAACCTATACATGGCAGCAACCCAGCTGATGACTAAATGCCCTAAAACATGGTAAAATAATACAACTGAAAAAATTGTCCCTGGAGTGATCATGTAGAACAGAGCCTCATCAACAAAGAGGATCACTCACCTTGGAATTATTAGGTAGGAAGAAATAAACGCATTATTCTTTAACTCGCCTTACAGTTTCCAGACTAGCAAACTAACCCAATACTTTCCAGTACAATGTAACCTTTTAGTTCTCCACTCATTTCTGACCACTTCCTATGTCATGACTCACCATGATCTAGGTTCCTTAAAGATTTTAACACTCAACTGGATGCCTCTCTCTCCAACACTATGCTTGTCCTTAGTGATCTGCACATCCACAATAATCCTTCCAATACCCTGAACTCTCAGTTATTTGCCTTTCTCATTTCCACATATGCTGTCATACCACAGAACAGTGGCTCTCCAACATTTTGGTTTTAGGACCCCTTTACACTCTTAAAAATTATTGATTATCCCAGAGAACTTTTATGTAAATTATATCTATTAATAACATATTATAAATTAAACTGATAGGTCCTGAAAATATTTACTTTTAAAAATAATAGTAACAAGCCCATTACATCTTAACATAAGTAACAGTTTAATGAAAAATAAGTTATATTTTCCCAAAAAATTTCTGGGTTCTCAATTCTGCTTTTACATTCAATTAGTTTTGGTTGAAGTATATGGAGAAATTTTGTAGCTGAAAATGGGAGTACTTTAATAGCCCTTTCAGAGAATTTGGATATTCTTCTCTGATACTATACCAAAACTCAACAACTCTTGGTTAGTTGCAATATGGACTCTGAAATCATATCAGGAAACTATTCTCCCTATTACAGTAAAACCCACTGACCTATCTTGAACTTTGAAAATATCTTTTACTCATGCACAGGTTATTTGGAAAGTATCAGTTCAATGAATTAAGCAATATCAAAAAAATCATATTTGTTAATATTACTACACATCTCATCAAAAAAATTTTTAGGTACTGGGAAGCACTCAAGCTCACAGTGACTAAGACACGTTTTCCAAAATTCAAGTTGGTACGTGAAAGCTCAAATTTTATCACTGTTGGTTGTTTTCCGGGTAATGACAGTCACACTTCTCTCCTTTTTAAGAAAATGTTCAGCAAATATCCAAGCCTGAATAACCATACTTCAAGTAAAAATATGCCGTTCAATAAAAAAATGTAAATAGTTCATTTCATACCCTGTTTCCCCGAAAATAAGACAGTGTCTTATATTAATTTTTGCTCCCAAAGAAGCGCTAGGTCTTATTTTCAGGGGATGTCTTATTTTTCTTTTCTTTTCTTTTTTTTTAATATATTTTATTGATTTTTTACAGAGAGGAAAGGAGAGGGATAGAGTTAGAAACATCGATGAAGAGAGAGACATCAATCAGCTGCCTCCTGCACGCCCCCTACAGGGGATGTGCCCGCAACCAGGATACACGCCCTTGACTGGAATCAAACCCAGGACCTTTCAGTTCGCAGGCCGACGCTCTTTCCACTGAGCCAAACCGGTTTCAGCAATGTCTTATTTTTCCATGAAGAAGAATACTGTACACATTTACTGGTACCTGTATACAGTATGGTAGTAGCTGTCATCACAAACGAGCTCACTGATTGGCCGCAGCGCAGCTGTTCAGGCAGTTCGAGGTCTCTTTAAATCAGGCGTCAGACGCTTTATGGTAGGTAGCTTCAGGGGCTTTATATTCCGGGGAGGCCTTACGTTCGGGGGATGCCTTAGATTACAACGAGAGGCAAAACTGGAAGTAGGTATTATTTTCGGGGGATGTCTTACTTTTGGGGAAACAGGGTAATACAATTACACAAGAGGTTTTCCTCACAAAACCACCTAATTTCAGTCTGTGCAGAAAGTGGTTGATGAAAACATCCAATATGTGAAAAGTACAATCAAGGGATGAGATTTTATATAATTAATAATTTTACTGCTTTAGTTTTATCAACGGGCATTTTTAAGTGAACCTGTTTTTTTTTGTTTTTGTGGGTTTTTTTCATATATAGGTGAAGCACAGTTCAGTGCTATTGCCTTGATTTGAGCTAAGGTGCCAGCAGTATTAATCATTAAAAAAGACAATGTCTTAGTATTAGACATTGAAGGAAAGCAGTGTTGACCTTGAGGAGTCCATTCATCCCACAGAGAACCACTGCTTTAGAACTGAGGCGTGTCTGTAACTTAATTTCAAGTATGGAATTCTCTAAACACTACCTTCTCTCTTTCCAACACACTCCAATTCTTCTGTACCACACCCTGGGTTCCTTTCTCTTCCTCTACATACTCACTTACCCAGAATCTCAACTGGTTAAATCCAACGCTCTCCTACTTAATTTACATAGGAACAGCTGAATACAGATAAAGAAAAAGCACCTCAACATTGACTGGTCTCAATTTAAAGTCATAACCACTAAAAAAAGTGGGTTCTTAGAACTACCACGTTTTCCCAATTTCCTTATTCTCCCAGAGTGTAGGATCTAGAACCTAGATTATTTCACATCTCCTCTCTCTTTAAACACTGAACACTTCTTCCTACCAACTTACGATCTACTGATGAATGACCGTGCTTATTTCACTATGAAAACAACAGAAATAATTGAGAACATCCTCTCACAAATTCTATCAACCTATGTGCAAATGTACTTTATATCCTATCTTCCTTTCTGTTACAGAATCTACAGTCCATGTTACTATTAAAGGCTAACTTATGCACTGGGCTCCATGTTCTCTTTGAATACTCAAGGACAGCGGTCCTACAGTTTTGCCTCTTCCTCCTATTATAAAAAGTTCTCACTTTATTGGGTCATTTCCAAGAATATGCAAACATGCAGCAATAACTCCCATCTTAAAGGGAAAAATAATCCCATGACCCCACAAAATAATCCCATTTCCCAGCAACCACAGCCTTATGTTTTTGTTCTTTTACAACACACTCCAAGAGCTGTCTATAAAGACCGTTACCAGTTCCACTACTCCCATTCTCTCTTGAATACACTCCAACACAGTTTTCTCCCACTATCGCCAGAGAAACGTCTCAGAATACCAGCTACCTCCTCCGTGACAAATTTTTATTTAGTTCTTCTCTTACTCAAACAGCCACATTTGATTTAGTTGATTACTGCCTCCTAAAAACTTTCCACTTGGCCTCTGGTATTTGAGAAAGACAGAGGGGAAGGACAAAAAAAGCACTCGACAACTCAAGGCCCAGAAGCTTAGTGTTATGAAACGCAGATATGATGTCTGCATAGTTTCTTGAGGGGTTCGAGAGAGAGAGGGACAAAATGTTGAATTCAGTTTTAGGTCTCAAGCTTGAAAGAGTAAGAAAACAACTCAGTGGAAATGGAATCGTAAGAATAGCATTCAATTCCTTACACTACACTTGGTGAAAGACCAACTTTGAAAGAGCTCCTCATCAACTGCATAGAGGAATATTCGCCAAACCATGGCCTGCAAAAAAAAAAGGCTTTAGGTCAGTGGTTCTCAACCTTCCTAATGCCAGGACCCTTTTAATACAGTTCCCCATGTTGTGGTGACCCCCAACCATAAAATTCTTTTCGATGCTACTTCCTAACAGTAATTTTGCTACTGTTGTGCATCGTAATGTAAATATCTGCATTTTCTGATGGTCTTAGGCGACCCCTGTGATGGGGTCGATGGACCCCCAAAGAGGTCGCGACCCACAGGTTGAGAACCGCTGCTTTCGATGGTCTTCACAGGCCTCATAGTTCTCATAAAATAGGAACTTCCATTATTAACTGTTATTTTATACAGGAGGCACTTACAGGGTAGCTTGCTCAAATTATTAAGGAGCAAAAACTAAGATCTAGGTGTAGGGCTGTGGGAGTCAAATCTCAAGCTTTCTAAAGCAAAATCTTCAACCTGTTCCTTGCACGAAGCATCAGGAAACTTGAATCGGATGGGTGCCCCATTTTTTAAATTGTAAACTGACTCGATATTTTTTTCTAAAAGTGAACAGCAAAAGTAACAAATGCATGCATATTAGGCCCTGTCCTACCCATCATTTCCTACTCGGGGGCAATTACAAGACTGGTCTCCCTAGTTGACGCACACACGTTCTCTTTGGCAGGTCTGGGCGCAAAAAGGAAGCTGTAAAACGTTATCTCCTCCAGGAGCTGAAGTCCTATCAGCTTCTCTACCCGCTACCCCTCTTCCATTATTTCATCACACTGGACAGAATCCTGGGGAGAAAAGCCAGCAGAGGCCCCGAGCCTGCCTCGGTCTACTTCCGGCAACAACACCAACACCAACACCAACAACCAAACAGGTAAACGAACCCACTGAGAAAGGGGTCGGTGTGCGAGCGCAGGCTCTTCCCCAACAAGGGCGACCTGGCTTGCCAAGTACCAAACAGGAGGAAGTGCGCGGCCGGGGGACACCTCGCCGAGGCTGTTCTCCGCAGCGGGAACCCGGCTGGAGGGGAAGAAGGTAAGCTTCACCAACAGCTCAGCCTCACCCTTGCGCCTAAACCTAACCGCCTGGCCCAACTCCGTCCCACGCCCGGCCCGGCGGAAGCTCGTAGGGGAAGAGCTCCATCAAGTCGTCACCTTCAGGAGACATCCTCTGTCATAATGCTCGCAGCCCCGCCGTCCTTGCTCTGGGCCTCGAGCGCCATCTTCTCGCACCGAGGCCGCCATCTCCTCTCCCTCCCCCCTTAAAACACTCCGAGGACCCCTTCTCTCTCAGGATTAGAAGCTACGTCCAGAGAAGCAGCGCCGCCCTCCCGGCCGCGGTGGCCAGCGGAGCCAATATGGCGGCCGGGCACGTGACCCGGGGCAGTCGGACTTCCGGCTGACGGGGCGGAAGCCGAGGGAGACGCAATCTCTCTGTCGTCGACGTTAGTCGCTGTCCTCGCTGCTAACGGTAATGACTCTGAGGTAGCCTTTGCTTTCCCGACCCCATAGCGACCCGCCCTTAACGCTGGGGCGTGGCGCGGGCCAGAAGGACAGCGGCGGCGCAGAGACGCCCGGCGGCGGCGGCCCCCGGGGAAGGGGCCCTTTCCGGCCGCATTCGCACCTGACAGGGCGGTCCCTCCCTCTCCTCGCGCGGGGCCGCGGCCTCGAGAAAGGGGCGGAGCTCGGCCCGGCGCGCGCGCGCGCCGCCCCTGCTGCGCCCCCCGGGAACACACACACCTGCACCTGGCATCCCGCTGCCCTTCCCTTCCTCTTTACTTGCTCTTTATTTCTTCAAATTGTGTGCTAACATTTACTGTATACCAGTCACCAACTAAGTCGTGGGGACAAAACAAAAAAGAAAAGGGGGAAAAAAAAAAAACACGCCCCACCGTGCCCCCCTGGGACTCGCAGACTTGAGGGAGGAAGCGTGAGGGAGCAGCTCTGGAGTCCGTGGAAGAGGACAGCTTTGAGAAGTGCGGGGAGGAAGTGTGTGTGCTACGAGGGCTAACGCGGGCGGGTATCTGACCGCCTGCGAGTCCCGGGCGGTCTCCCCGGGGGAAGCCACCCGCGCTGGCGGCTGCGGAGCAGGGTTAGGCGGCCGGCGGGAGGGTCGGGGCGCTGCGCCCGGAGGCAGAGCCCCCCCCCCCCCGCGCCCCGCGGGGAAGCGGCCGCGCCAGGGAAATGCACCCACAGAGCTGCGGAATGGCCGTCCGCCCTGTGCTGCGGAGCGCGGAGCTCACAACCACTTGGCTCAGCAAAGAGCCAAGCCCCCGGGGGACCTCTAGGAGCAAAGCTGCAGGGCTGGGAAGAAAATAACTTGCTTTTTTGGCTTTTTCTAGTGTGATTTTTTTTTTTCCCCTTTACCTCACCTGTCCTGGGAGAGGGAACTGTGGCGCCCCCCGGCCCCCGTGCTTTGAGGTTGCTAACGCTGGCCGTTTTCATTCTCTCTCCAGTTCTGGGATGCGTGGCTAAGGTCATGGTGAAATGCTGCTCGGCGATCGGATGTGCTTCGCGCTGTTTGCCCAACTCCAAGTTAAAGGGGCTGACGTTTCACGTGTGAGGCTTTCCTGTCGTTAAAAGCCAAGTACTTCCAAAAGCAAAAGGCAGCTTTTACTTGCGTCTTAACGTGTTGAGAGCTTCACTTCCCAGGTTCTTTTCAAAGGGCCTGTTTAGTGCTCCAATTTGAAGTGACCGTGATGCCTCTACACTTGCAGTTTCGTTCAGAGCAGCGGTTCTCAACCTTCCTCAGGCCCCGACCCTTTCAGACGGCTCCCCCTGCGGTGGTGGCCCCCAACCATAAAATGATTTCCGTTGCTAACTCCATCGCTGTCATTTTGCTACTGTGATGAACTGTCATGTAAAATATCTGATAAGGCAGGATGTATTTTTCGTTGTTACAAGTTGAACGTAATTAAAGCATAGTGATTAATCACAAAAAACAATATGTAATTATATATGGTGAAATATTTATTTCTAATTACAAACAAATGAAATTTTGCCTTGAATCGTGGTGTAGCATGGGGAACAGTCTTCATATGACAGCAGTAAACTACATTGCTACACTTTGTTACACCGAGGAGGGTGTGTTGGTTCCTAAGACCATGGGAAATAGGTGTTTTCTGATGGTCTTAGGCGACCCCTGTGAAAGGGTCCTTGGACCCCCAGAGGGGTCGCGACCCACAGGTTGAGAACCGCTGGTTTAGAGGTTTAAAGATACCCGCCAAGGTACCCTGCCGGTTAACAAAAATATCATCAAAGCCATGCTTGCTAGCATTGTTTTGCATTTTCGCATACCTTCAAAGAAAGTCCGGGTTGTTTGCATGTCGTTTACAATCTGAATGAAGGATCTTTGCCCAAATATTCCTTGGATGCAGAAAAACCTTCCGTTGTGGATCTTGCCCTAAAGTATTAAGTGTCCTTTGAAATTTCTTTATAACATGAGAAAAATTTAAACGAGGACCAGATGTCTACAGCATGATTAGTAGAAAAACCTGACTATCAAAACTGTAAATTACAAAAGCATGAATCTTGATAGTTTCTGCTGTAATATTTCCCAAGAGTAATAGCAGACTAGTTAAGAAATTGTCACATCCTTAATTCCAGTATAATATCAATAGTGTTTAATTTTAAAATACTTTTTGTATTTTTTCTAGATTCCCCACAGATGAAAACTTAAAGAGAAAGTGGGTGCTAGCCATGAAAAGACTTGATGTGAATGCTGCAGGTGTTTGGGAGCCTAAAAAAGGAGATGTGTTGTGTTCAAGGCACTTTAAGAAGACAGATTTTGACAGAAGTGCTCCAAATATTAAACTGAAACCTGGAGTCATACCTTCTATCTTTGATTTCCCATCTCACTTACAGGTTTGTTTATGAGTACTGCTTGCCACCATTACTCACTCTGTATGGTATTATTGAAGAAGCTTCACCATGCTTGCTTTGAAATCCTCTAAGTTTTTAAAGATGTAAACTGCTGCTTCAGACTGTGAAATATGTAGTAGGAATATTTTACCACTAGCCACTCAGAAATATTTATAAATGTTTGGTAAAATGGACTACCCCTAAGAGTTAGCATAGCTCAACATTTGTATCTAAAAAATAGAGGACCATAAGAGTGGTTTAAGTAAAGTTCCAAGTTGGCAGTCCTGCTCAGTTGGGTTTAGAGCCACACACATGCAAACTTGAAGCCTAGGTCAGACTGAAAGGAAAAGAAAGAAAAGAAAAGAAAAAAAAAACAAACAGGGGAAGGTAAGGAGAGAAGAGGTCTAAAATGGAAATTGAAAGGATGAGGTAAGTAAATTCTAGTTGAATTCTGTTTTTTCTCAGTGATAATTAGTGCTATGGGTTGGCTGCCTCATCCTCAACACCTTTCTTGACTTCATATACCTGGAAGTGTATTTGCTTCCATAAACTTTAGACTGACTGATCCAATGTGGAAAGTTCAGAGAGTGCCTGTGGATTCCACAATAGTTAATGAGCCCCTATTGAAAGGTGTCCAGCTGTGTGACTCCACCCATGTGATCTTGGTCACTTTCTGCAGTTGTTCCTATTGTGGCATCTGAGTTACCAAGTAGAGACTGCCTCCCTTTCTCCCTTATTAATCAATGTGCAATATCTTCTGCAATTTGCTCTGAAGGGTTTTTATCCTATAGTAAGGCGTCATCTATCTGCAATGTTAAGAGGACCTTCAGAAATATTGGCATAATAAATAAAAAATAAGTCACTTTCAAAAACTATTTCCTAATAGAATTTTATCAGAGGAAATTAGATAATAAAGGAAAGAGAAAATAAAAATGAATAATAATTACATAACCCAGAGATAATACTGTTAACACTGATGTATATCTTTCCAATCATTTGTATATGTATGTTTATATATAAATTCATCTCTACCTGTATAGTCTTATAAAAATAGAATTATACTGGCCCATGCCAGCATGGCTCAGTAGTTGAGCATTGACCTGTGAAGTAAGAGGTCATGGTTCGATTCTAGTCAGGGCACATGCCCAGGTTGTGGGCTCGTTCCCCAGTGTGGGGCATGCAACAGGCAGTCAATCAATGATTCTCTCTCTTCCTCTTCCTTTCTCTCTGAAATCAATAAAAATATTTTTAAAAAAAATAGAATTACACGATATGTATATTCTCTTTTTTCTTGGCTTATCTTTTTTTTTTTTTAGTTGATTTGAGAGAGAGAGAGGACATCTATGTGAGAGAGAAACATCTATCAGTTGCCTCCTGCCCCAAATAGGGATCAAACCCACAATCCGAGTATGTGCCCTGACTGAGGATCGAACCCCTTCCCCCCACCTTTCAGTGTGTAGGATAGCACTCCAACCAACTGAGCCACTCCGGCTAGGGTATATAGGAGGCAGCCTATCAATGTTTTTCTCTTTCTCTCTGTTTCCCTTTCTCTCTCTTCCTTCTTTCCCCCCTCCCTCTCCTTTCCTCTCTCTAAAATCCATTTATTTTTTCTGCACTATAATATTCCATTGTATAAATAAACTAATTTTTCCATTCAATTACGAAATTTTTGTTCATGACTTGATGCACTTAAGTCCACATTTCTGAAGAATGTATGCACACTTCTGTTAGAAGTGGAATTGCTAGATTCTATTATGTGTCTGTTCAACTTAAGTAGATATTGCCATAATTTTCCAAAGTGGTTTGCCATATACAGTCCCACCGTTAGTATATTACAGTTCCTAAGGATCTATATTCTTGCTAGTAATTGTTGCTGTGAGCTTTAAAGGACATTTTTAATGACCATATAGCCATTGATTCTATGCATGAACAATAATTTATGTAATTAATTATTACATATCATTTATGTAATTAATTATATTATTATAACTTATCACTATTATAGATAAGTTATCATCTTTTACTATTTTAAACAGCACTATAATGAACACTATTATAGCTAAATCTTTGTATATCTCTATTTCCTTGCACTAAATTCAAAAATTTTACATATTAAGAAAAAAAAATTTTTTTATGTATTTTATTGATTTTTTTACAGAGAGGAAAGGAGAGGGATAGAGAGTTAGAAACATCTATGAGAGAGAAACATCGATCAGCCGTCTCCTGCACACTCCCTATTGGGGATGTGCCCGCAACCAGGATACATGCTCTTGACCTGAATTGAACCTGGGACCTTTCAGTCCGTAGGCCGACGTTCTATCCACTGAGCCAAACTGGTTTCGGCAAGAAAAAATTTTTTAAGAAATCTTTTTATTTTAATTTATGAAAGAGAAAAATGGATCAGTTACCTCTCATATCCATCTCAGTAGTAAACCCACAACCTGGGTATGTGCCCTGACTGGGAATCAAACAGGACACCTGGTGTAAGATGAGGCTCCAACCAAATCTAGGGCCACTTTTTTAAGTCATATTTTTGATACCATTCTTCCCAAGGCCTACCAAAAAGCTTATATCAATCTATTTCCCTACTAACAATGCATAAGCATGTCTGTCCATCCTCACCCTTGGTATTAGTTGTGTTTTTAACCTTTGCTAAAATTAATAGGCAAAAATTCATCTTACTGTTTTAATTCATCTCTGAATATTAGTTTCTACATTTTTATGTGTTTATTCACCGTTTAAATATATATATATATTTGTGTGTGTGTTATATCTTCAGGGCCCCTTCTATTTTCATATTTTAAGGTACATTATAATGTCACATATATATGTGTGTGTGTGTGTGTGTGTGTGTGTGTGTGTGTATAGATAGATAGACAGAGGGGGGGTGAATATGAACCATTTAACTGCCTTCTATGTTGCAATTACTTTTTGTTGTCTTTAATTCTAATTAATGGGGTTGTTTTTTTGCTTTTTTAATTCAGACCTTTTTGTTGTCAATTCTATGTTTTCTCTTATATTGTCTGACTTTAGCCTTTCTTACCTTAAGATTATATAAACATTCCCTATATTTTTTAATAGTTCCTCATGGTTTTTATCTTTACATAAATTTTTAATACATAGACTTTCATAATGTTTTATTATGTATAAAGATATAATTGTTTTATTACTTGATTTTGAAATTATTTATAGCTTTTCTCCACTTATTTATAATTCAATAATTTTATTCTAAAGGCTTTTATCTACTTGAACTATTTCTAGATTTTTCTGTCCAGGAGAGTAGCAAACCAGTTTTACTATTATTTCTGTGTAAAATTTTTTAATACCTGGAGGACATATCTTCTCTCATTATTATTCTTCCTTTTTAGGAAAATTTGTGTTTCTAGATGAACTTTAGAGTAATTTTGGAAAAGTTCCTTTAAAGTAATTTCAGTGGAGTATAAATTTTACTGACTTTTAAAAGCTGTTTTCACTAAAAGAAATGTATTAATTTTATAGAGTTAGGAGGAATAAAATTTTTAAAAGGACAGAAGTGTCTACAATAATTGTATTAACAATTCTTAACAGGGGAAAAGAGAACAGCTTCATTGTAGAAAAAACTTTATCCTCAAACCCCTTCCAGTCGCAAACCACAATCACCAGCTTGTTGGTGCTTCCTCCTGTATTGAAGAATTTCAATCCCAGTTCATTTTTGTAAGTAAAATTACTAAGCTGATGTTGATATTTTTAAGGTGAATTTTTCCTTCCCATTAGTTTTTAAACCTTTCAAAATCTTATTTAAAAAAACTAGGAGTTTAGATGTTTGAGATTTTTCTTTTTAATCTGTAATATCCAAAAATAAACTACTTCCCAGGGCCATGGTAATACAATAACAAAATAGAGGCAGTTAAGCCTTTGTTTACATATTTAGTTAAGTATATTTCAACGAAGAAAATGCACTTCCTCCCTTTAGATACTATATTTGTATATGGAAACATCTAATTTAAAAAATACTTATGTCTTTAGGTTTTAAAGTATAATTATACACATACAGTAGTCAAGCTTGCACTTATTTATACATTTCATTGTCTATTCATGTTAGAACCAGGCCTGGAATCCAGATCTGTTTTACTATGTTGATTATATAGCTTTATAATAATTCTTTAAATCAAAGTTGATAATCTTCAACTTGGTTCTTTTTCAAAGTTGTTTTGGTTATTCTGGGTCCTTTGCACTTTTATATGAATTTTAGAATCACTTTGTAAAATATACACACAAAAAAGCCAGCTAGAATATTGACTGGAGGAGAGAGGGAGAGAGGAAGGGAGAGAAAGTGAAGCAAAAACATCATTTTCTTGTCCACTTTTTTATGCATTCATTGGTTGAATCTTATATGCACCCTGACTGGGAATTGAACCCACAACCTTGGCATATAGGGATGATGCTCTAACCAACTAAGCTACCTGGTCAGAGCTTCATGCCTTGCTCCTGAGTTTAAGAAGAAAATATTCAGCCATAACCGGTTTGGCTCAGAGCATCAGCCTGCGGACTCAAGGGTCCCAGGTTCAATTCCAGTCAAGAGCATGTACTTTGGTTGCGGGCACATACCCAGTAAGGCATGTGCAGGAGGCAGTTGATCGATGTTTCTCTCTCATCGATGTTTCTAACTCTATTCCTCTCCCTTCCTCTCTGTAAAAAAAAATCAATAAAATATATTTTTTTTAAAAAGAAGAAAACATTCAGTCTTTCACCATTGAAGACATTAATATGATATTAAATGTGATATTAACTATAGTTTTTTGTAAATGCCCTTTATCAGATTGAGGAAGTGTTTTTTTATTCCTAGTTTGCTGAGAATTTTTATCGGAAAAGAATGTTAATTTTGTCAAATGATTTTTTTTGCATCTATTGAAAGATCATATTTTTCCTTTTTTAGTTTGTTAATATGATTAGTTACATCAGTTGATTTTTGAATGTTAAACCATCCTTCCATTCCTGGAATAAACCCATATATATATATATATATATATATATATATATATATATATTGATTTTTACAGAGAGGAAGGAAGAGGGATAGAGAGTTAGAAACATCAATGAAAGAGAAACATTGATCAGCTGCCTCCTGCATACCCCTTACTAGGGATGTGCCCGCAACCAAGGTATTCCCTTGACTGGAATTGAACCTGGGACCTTTCAGTCTGCAGGCCAACGCTCTATCCACTAAGCCAAACCCTACTTCTTAATGATGCATTATTTCTTTCATATATTATTGGATTTGATTTAAAATTATATTTAGAATTCTTTCTTGAATGTTCAAGAGTAACATTGGCCTGTAATTTCCTTTTGTTTCAATCTTTTTGTCTGGTTTTACTATCAGAATAATGCTGAACTCAAAAGAATGAATTAAAAAATTGTGCCTCTTTTTTATTTTCTGGAAAGATTTGTATAAAATTGGAATTATTTTTTTCCATAAATATTTGGTAGAGTTCTCCAGCAAAGCAGTCTAGGTCTGAAATGTTCTTTGTGGAAAAGTCTTTTTGCTAGTTTGTATTTTCCAAGGGATTTGTTCATTTTATCTCAGTTCTCATGCTTATTAGATTAAATTTGTTCATAACATTTCCTTATTATCCTTTTACTATCTATAAAATATATAATAATATCTCATTTCTGATCATTTGTTTCTGTTCACTTTTATTGCTGATCAGCCTGACTAGACAGTTAGTACTTTGATTATGTCAAAACTTTATGTCTTGGGCCTTGTATTGATTTTTTTTAGGTAGGAGTCATTCCAGTCTCTTATTTCATTTTGGCTGGAAGCAAAAGTTCTCTTCACTAATTTTAATATTAAATAAAAGTTTTCAAAATTTTTTATAGTGCCTTTATAAATGTCAGTGTTATCTTTCATATTTTCAAATGAAAAAGGTATACCAAGCAAACGTAAGCATAATCATAATAAATAGTAAGAGAACTTAAATTATCTCTTTAAAAATCCAAGGCCTGGGTCCTCTTTAAACCCATAACAACCAGCCTAAGGGCCTGCTTCAGTCAGTGCTCCTTTCCTGACTTCCTTTATAAAGTTAACTGTTCATCAAACTAAAGTAACTCAGTTACTCATTTAACACTGTAAGTTTTTTTATTGTTAAAACAAACTTAGAAGCCCCACACTTAGCCATTGTGGGTTTTAGTGTTCAGAAGCAGATATTTACTTTGAATGAGAAGTGCATCCCATCCATAGCATTCTGGTCTTCTCTTGTCTACCTAGCCTTTGGCAAAAGAAAGAGGCTCTAGGCACCTGAAATATTGCTTACTCCCTTATCTTCTTCACTAACACCAACTTACTATCACCAACTTAAAGGTCTTCTCTGAGCACAGTAACTGGAGGAACAGCTGAGGCCTAGTTATAAGCTCTTGGCTAATTACTTCTCTGTTCATTTTACTAACTTGGTATTTATGTTTTTAGGAGCATAGCTACAGTGTAATGGACAGTCCAAAGAAACTTAAGTATAAATTAGATCATGTGATCAACGAGCTAGAGGATACCAAGAAAAGTCTGCGGAATGTTTTAGACCGAGAAAAGCGTTTCCAAAAATCATTGGGGAAGACAATCAGGGAATTAAAGGATGACTGTCTCATCAGCCAAGAAACAGCAAATAGACTGGAAGCTTTTTGTTGGGAGTATTATCAGGAGAGCATAGAATGAGACTGTATTTCATGAAATAATTTCACGTTATGTTTAACCCAAAATTGACATTGGTACAGTTCTTTAGAAAATAATTCTTATTTACCATTATTAAATACTGTCTATCATTTAGAGTGCTTCTTTGGATCCTCTTCAGCATTAAGCATTATAGTTGTTATCCAAAGACCATTTTTGAAGACATGCAGAAATTTGTGTTGGTTCTCATGTTTTAGTGTGACTTGTGACAATTACGTTTTTATATACCTAACCTAGTGCAAGTCATTGTAAGTTAAAAGATCAAGAAAATTCCTCTGGACTAAGGAAATATCAAATCAGCCATGTTAAACTATGGTAGTAGGAACTGAACACTTCTTCAGCAGCAGCAATTTTTTTACTTCAAAGGAATATTTTTACTATTATTTACATAGGTACTCTTTATGATAAATATGTTCAATTATACTTTAAATGTAATATAACTGTAAAGCAAAATTTATTTATAACACATGTTGACCTTGGATCCAGTCCAAGGTGCTTTTGTTATCAGCAATACCAAAAGCTCTATTTACAAGACATCCCATGGGTACTGACCCCGAGAACAGCATATGGTACAGAACTTTAGGCTTTTAAACTTGTCCAGAGACAAGTTAAGAAGACCCCTGGATCAGGTCTCAGTTTTTCAATACAGTACATTGTTCTTCTTTACTATGAGTACTTTGATGTAAATTTGCATAGCTTTAAAAATTTTAGAAAGGATTATAAATCTCATTTTTCTAATAGCTAGTTACTCTGACAGTTCTGAACATTCTGTTTTTTTACTGTCATTTCATCACAAAGGTGTATCTTCAAAATCTGAATGCCAATACTGAATACTTTTAAAGCTGCTTCATATTTTATAGTAAGTAATATTGCTGACACTCTTAAAAATATAAAATATAGAAGAAACTATTTAAAAAAGAATGACATGGCTCTTCCAGTGGAAATAGGAATTGGAGAAAGGGTTACAATATTTTCCTCTAATTAGAAGAGTAGATTACCGTTCAAGAGCTTTTATATAGAGAAATTGGTTAAGAAAAACATCAGATAATAACTCTGAACTATTTTCTGACTGATCCAACTGTCAGAAATTTTGGTTTTCTTCCAGTTTCTTAGTAAAAGCAACTGAAATTAAGACTCATAAAAACTATGGATTAGAATATAATAGCCCAAAGTCATTTTCTACTTTGAAGCATATGTACATATATGAGTCTCATTAAGGCATCCATGCTATAGTATTTAGAATTTGAGTGTCAATTATTTCAGTATATTAACTAGAAATGAACTGTATTTGTGCTAAAATGTTTATTATAATTTTATTTGTGATATCTTAATATAAGGATATGGTCACTTGAATTTTTTTATATTTAAGAATTCTCTGTTTTAATGTTATATTTTTATATAGGATTCCAAACCTTCCTTTTGAATGGGATTTTACCCACATTTGATGGATCAGCATTATGCTAAGAAATCTCTGAGGTCATATATTTTTAATACCTTAAAAAAAACTCATTAGTTACCCATTATTTATGTTAGTTATTTAATTTTGAATTCATAATGGACACTTAGTGGGAAGTTTGGGTATGACTTTAGGTTTTATAGTGATTCTGTGACAGATATGGAGATTTTTTTCCCTCACCTTATTTTTTCATATAAAAATTCAAGTCGGTGGACAGTGGAGAAACAGAAAAGGATAGATCCAAAACAATGTGTCCAAATTCTAGCTCTCTACAACCTGCTTAGAATAAATCAAGCCCTGAAGACCGTCACAAAAGCCAAATCTCAGTTTCTGCCACTATCAGTTACCGGTCACTTTTACTACTTGTGTTCAGAGTGAATTCAGTCCTTGTGTTCTTTTTCATTCGTCTTCGTATCACTGAGCGAGAGATAACTGTGGGAAAATACTGGTATTATCAATGACTTGGAGCTACCCATTTGCTCTTCATTTTTATGGAGATGTGATTACCAATAGAAAGATGACAAAAACAAGGCCCTCCCTACCTGCCACCCCAAACAAATGTCTGCCTACAGTATATACCTCAGTTCACAGTTCCCAGAGAACAGTTCTTAGCCTGGGTAAGAGCTGTTCTAGGTGGAGCAAAACCAGTCATTCCCCATCCAGAGTTTCCTCCAGGAACCAAGGCCAGCCTAAGGGTGTCACTTCGTTTTAAGGCTTAGAGTGGATTCTGGAACAAACCGATACACCAGTTCAACCTCAACACCAAATCAGGTATGAAGGACTTGATATGGCGTTTTTCTCCATATAAAGTTTAAATCTTTAGACTTTGGTTGCTAAAGATAATCATAATTATAACATAGTCTTTAAATGGAGAAAAGATGAAATGTATTAAAATTTGTATACTTAGTTTTAATAAAAAGATAAAATTGTTACAGAAATAACTGAGGGGTGAAGAATCCATTATATACTTGAAAAAAAATATTTTCTTCAGTAATGTGCTTTATGTGGTTTTTGTACATTTAGTTATTCAATAAAATGAACTAAAATCAAGAGTTTGCCTTAAATTTTTCCACATTTTCCTCTCCACTAGTAACTCTAATATCATAGAGTCTACTAGATTAGATGACCCAAGTGACAGGCCTGTTTCCACTACAATATGGACCTGCCATAGACCCCTTTGGGCCTCACTCAAAACTGGCAGCCTTTCATGTCATCCAGTGTAGAGCAGAGAGCAGTAGTCTTAGGTGTGAATTATGCTGCCTTCAGAACCCAAAGAGACCTATTAAGCACTATGCTGCCACCTTCATGGTGAGATACAAGTTGCACTAAGGTGTCTTGTACTTCAGTTGGGATGTCCTACCATGCCCCTCCCCCAAATTTTACTCATATAGGCTCCTAATACTTTTCTCCTCACTGTGCACTACTCTGTTGGATGACACACATGCTCAGTAGATTTCATACCACACCTGAAAATTTAAGTGTTTGACTCTCGTTCAGTCTCATTTATTTAATATTTGTCTTAGGCACATAAGTCTATAGACTAACATTATTACATGTACTAACCTATTCATGTAATGCTTTCAAAGCTCCATACACTATTGTGTGGGATACAATAATGATAAGATGAGGTGTTCATAACCTACAGGGATATACAAGTATATAACACAAATACAGAGAAGTGGGCAATTGTCAGGACCGTGTGAATTAGAGAAGGCAGACTATGAACTAACAGAACCTCAAAGTTCCAAAATGGAACAGTATGTCAGTGTGCATTTTTAAAGTTCTGTCCTGGCACCTGGATTCTATTAGCACTCTCCTTGGATGTGACAATAAAACACCAAAGACCTAGGTTCCAATCTCAAATCTACCACTTCATTACACACAATCTGCACCCTCTCACAATCTGGGACCCCTTGAAGGATGTTGGACTGGTGGTTTCAGCCTGATCCCCCTAGGCTGTCCAACATCCCCCAAGGGATGTAGTAGTGCATGAAGTGGCAGGCGGCCAGGAAGGAGCCTGAGACCAGGTGCCCTGCAGCTACACCTGCCACCGCCACTCAGTAGTGCTGCCTTGGAGGCCAGAGAGATTCACGCCACCACAACTGTGCTCATAGGTCAGCTGAACAGTGCTTCCACTGTGGGAGCGCACTGACCACCAGAGGGCAGCCCCTGCATTGACCATCTGTACCCTGGTGGTCAATGTGAGTCATAGTGACCAATCAGTTGACTGGTCATTTGATCACTTAGACTTTTATATATAGACTAGAGGCCTGGTGCACAAAATTTGTGCACGGGGGTGGGGGTGTCCTTCAGCCCAGCCTGCTCCCTCTCCAATCTGAGACCCCTTGAGGGATGTCCGACTTGGATCGGGCCTAAACGGGCAGTCAGACATCCCTCTCACATCCAGGACTGTTGGGTCTCAGCTGCTCACTTGCTTACCTTCTTTATTGCCCCTAATCACTTCTGCCTGCCAGCCTGATCACCCCCTAACCACTCCCCTGCCACTCTGATTGATGCCTAACTGCTCCCCTGCCAGCCTGGTCACCCCTAACTACCCTCCCCTGCAGGCCTGGTCACTCCCAACTTCCCTCCTCTGCTGGTCTGGTCACCCCTAACTGCCCTTTCCTACAGGCTTGATCACCCTCAACTGCCCTCTCCTGCAGGCCTGATTGCCTGCAACTACCCTCCCTTGCAGGCCCTGTTCCAACTGCCCTTCCCTGTTGGCCATCTTGTGTCCACATGGGGCAGGACCACATGGGGGCAGTCATCTTGTGTGTTGGAGTGATGGTCAATCTGCATATTCCTCTTTTATTAGATAGGATAGAGGCCTGGTGCATGGGTGGGGGCCAGCTGATTAAAGTTCTGTTTCCCAGATCAGGGTAGGGGTTCCCTTGGGGGTTGGGATGCCCTTGGTGAGGGGCCTGTGGTGGTTTGCAAGCTGGCCATGCTCCCAGTGACCCAAGTGGAGGCCCTAGTATCTGGGATTACTTATCTTCTACAATTGAAACTTTGTAGCCTGGAGCAGAGCCAAGCCTCCTGCTCCCTCCATGGCTGCAGCCATTTCTGTTGGGATTTATTTATCTGCTAAAATTGAAACTTTGTACCCTTAAGTGGAGGCCAAGGCAGGCCAGGACTACAGAAAGCTTGGCTTCCACCATCACTGAGGGCAACCCTAGCCTTCTCCTCTCTCTCTCTCTAGCTCTGTGGCTGCCACTATTTTTGTTGGAATTTATCTATCTTCTATAATTGAAACTTTGTAGCATTGAGTGGAGGCCTGGGCCAGCCAGGGTGTGCGGAGCCAAGCCTCCTGCTCTCTCCATGGCCACAGCCATCTTGATTGGTGTTAATTTGCATACTCACTCCTGATTGGCTGGTGGGCATGACTGGTGGGCGTAGCTTCTGGTATAGCAGAGGTTGGTCAATTTGCATATTACTCTTTTATTAGATAGGACTAGGGGCACAGTACACAAAACTGCAACCTAGGTACCCTTGAGGAGCCTGCAACCTAGGTACATGCCCTTGATCAGAATCAAACCGGACCCTGCAGTCAGCAAGCCTAGGCATTATCCACTGAGCCAAACTGGCTAGGGCAGGATATGACATTTCTTAGCCCTCCAGCAGCGGACCTTTGTTTTTTTCTCCAGAAGTGTGGTGGAAAAACCCTAGATCACCTTTTTGGATTTTTATTACCCAAGTTACTAAGAATATTACCAGTAGCATACAGGAAGTTTAGCCAATGAGCAGTCAAAAAAGGTGTTTCCTCTGTAGTTCACACCAATTGCCAGCTGGGCCCTGCCCAGGCCTAAAGCCTCTGTCCGATGCTTTAGGCCTGGGCAGGGAACCCCAGCTCCCTCTGCTCTGCCCCTGCCCCCCTTGGCTTTGATCACAGGCATGGCCCTTCCCAGGAGCCCCCTGGCTCAGGCCCTTCCCAGGCTGTTCAGGGCTCACGCAGGACCTACCTCAAGAGTGACCTGGGTGCCAGGATGTTCCTGGGACCCAGGCACTGGGCACCTATGTATGCAAATTAACTGCCATCTTTGTTAGGTTAATTTGCATATTCACTCTGATTGGCTATGGGCAAAGAAGAGGTACAGTCAATTTACATATTTGTCTCTTATTAGGTAAGATGGGACCTGGGTCAAGTTAACTGAACCTCTGAGCATTTACAAAGTGGACAATAATTCTTCCTCACCCACTTGTGAGAATTGTATTTAATTGTGTGTAAAACATAGACCATACAATGAGCCCTACATATATTGTTTTCCTTTCTTTAAATCCCATGCCAGAGTTACCAGGAAGAAGGGCAAAAAGCAAGATGGGGAAATGAGTTTGATGGGGAATGATAGTAGCCCAGTAGGCTATTTGGGCCTTGAATAACCATGTCTCCTTGTGGCAGCTCAAAAGCAGGGAAGGAACATTCCCCCACTGAAAGAGACTATTTTATTTATTTGCCTTCCTTCTCTCCATTCTGCCACCTCCACCCTGAAAAGGCATTTAATCCATCGTAAGTATATCATTCATTTATTCAACTTCATAAAGCACCTTAGATGGTGCTACTAAAATGTGGTTCACAGACATGTGTACATGTTAAAAAGCTTGCACCAGAATGCAAATCAACTACATCTCGAAGCACTGTTAAATTCAGTCAACATTTTTTTTATGGAAAGACTTTCTCAGTGAATAAAATAGTGTGCTGATTTACATTCTGGAACAAACACCTTATTTCATTCTGTACCAGTAAAAAAGTTCACAGGGGAGTGATTTTTAATAGCACTATCTCAGATTATCTAGTCACTAAATAGGCAATCTTTGAATTAACCTTAGCGTATTGGTTTGTGGTGGGTTGACAGTAGAAGAGTCCCTGACAGATTTATGTCAGATAACAAACTTTCCAAATGCTTGTGGTAGAGCTTGTGAAGTTGAAAGATAACATCACATCAGATCAGCAGATCTGGGCCTCAAGCTTTTGAAAACAAGTGTTTTATTAAACAGAGATAGTAAAGAGTACAGGCTGCACAGAACGCTAACCACAAAAATTGGTGATGAGTACCTTGTGGAGACAGGCATCCCACTGCAGACTTGCCAGCAAATTGTATTCAACATACAATTTAACTAAAAATGAAGGGGACTGGTGTTTATGAAAGAGATTTTGATGCCAGGCTACACAGATGGAGGAGATTACCTCTGAAATGCTAAAGATTTCAAGAAATGTTTTGGTTGCCACTCATATATCACTATGACACTTGTAGATGACTCTTTAGTAGGGAATGTCTTACTGAGATGGACATTTCACCTTTTTTGTGGCCATCACCATTATCTGGCCATTTTTTGTTTAAAAGATAGGAAATGCTTTTAACCAGCAATAAAATGTGGCTATTCAAAAAAATCAAACAAGGCTCATAGGGTCTGGAAACTTAGAGTGGAATGAACATGTATTCTGTAATTTAAATCTAAATCCAGTTTTGGCAAGTTATTTTTAAATGTACTTTATGGCACAGAAACTGCATGTGCCTAAAGAGGGCTATGAGAGGATTGTTTGTAAGAGCAGAAAATGGAAAGCAACCCAAATTTCATGAAGCAGTGAATGGATAAATAAAACTATGATGCACCCATATTATATATATATACATATATATATATATATATATATATATATATATGCCTAAGCAACTGTCACAACCAAAACAACTGAACAGATGACCAAACAGGCTGCGTGGGGTGACCAGGATAGCAGGGAAGTTAGTGAGGGACAACCAAACGACTGAGCAGCAGGCTGCATAGGGCTACCAGGCCAGTGGGACAGGAGGGCAGTTAGGGGGGATCACCAGGCTGGCAGAGGGGGGCAATTAGGAGCAACCAGGCCAGCAGAGGGGCGCAGTTAGGGGTGATCAGGCAGGCAGGCAGGCAGGTGAGCAGTTAGGAGCCAGCAGTCCAGGATTGTGAAAGGAATGTCTGACATCCCCCAAGGGGTCCCAGATTGGAGAGGGTGCAAGCTGGGCTGAGGGGACCCTCCCCCTCCCATGCACAGATTTCGTGGACTGGGTCTCTAGTGCTGCAATAAGCAGCAATTCAAAAGAAAGAGATCAATCTATATGTATTGGAATGGAGAAAAAACACATTTTAAGTGAGAAAAAATAATGTAGGCAGCAACTCAAAATATCCTGTTTATATAAAATCATTTTAAACCCCCCTACAAAACAATTTCTAATTGCATGTGTGGGTAATATACAGAAAAGGGAACCGAAGGATCTGCCAACTGCTAAAAGTGCTTCTGCACAGGGGAACATACATAGTTCTTGTGACAAAGACAGAGAGAGGAAAAAGGGAATACATCCAGGCAAGGAGGGAGGGAAAGAAAAGAAAGGAAGTTATAATAACAGCATTCTATGTATTTAAATAAAAACATTTCCTATCTTAAAAACTAGTAGTTGGTTGTTATCATTACCCTCATCACCTCCTTAATTCACAGACTGAAGTTGGATCCAGGTCTTAAATTGCTACCATTTCCTGTGAAACTTGGATATTGCAAAGAACTCTCTCACACCCCTGTCAGCTTAGCTATTGTGATTTACAGAAACTACTATATGGGTAGGTATGGTTACAGATTTTAGTTAGCTGTGACTAGCCACCTAGCAGAACCCTAAAAAAATAAATAAAATTTTTAAGAAACACTCTCATCCCCTGCTGAGAACCTTTCAATCCAGCTTTCTGGTTGACCCAGTACCTCAGAAAACTAAAATCCATGACTTCAGAGTACTGATATCTGAGAAGTATGGCACACACACTCTTGTAGAACTTTCCACAATTCATAAATCTTCATATTTCTGCCTTTTCTTCATTTTATTTCAGATACCCAAGTTCTAGAAGAATGTTTATCTGAGGCAAAAAATTATTAATTTTCAATAATAATGACAGCTAACATTTACAAAGTGCCCATCTCTATTCCAGGTGCTTTAATGTTAACTCATTTCACCTCACAACAATCCTTCTATGGTAGATACTATTATTATTCTCACTTTACAGGTGAGGAAACTAAATAGAAATGTTAGATGACTTGCCCAAAGTACAATGATAAATATTCTCATCCTTATACAAGGAGACACATTGTCGTCATCCCTGATCTACAATGCCAGACCTGGAGGTTCCAATTCACTAAACTTGGAATTGCTCTTGAGCAACACAGTATCTAAGGCTAGACTTAGCTCATTCCATTCAGAAGCTCTAGATGGGGTAGTTACAGGTCAAAGGATAAAATGTGAACTCATCCTGTGTCTGAAGCTGGGGAGAGCCAACAGTTACTCATTACCACAATCTGAATCTGTCTGATGCTACCACCAGCCATACATAGGGCAGCGGAGCACTCAGATGACGTCACTTTACCACATACGTCTGCAAGACATTTAAGTACCCATGGGTTTCACCTGCACAGGGGTTTGTCTAGTCACCTGGTTTCTCTCAGCTCTCAGGAAGAATTCATGGAATAATAAAAATCTACTCTCTGTTAATGCTTTAACCCAACCACTCGAACTAATATAAGTTCCCATTCTGTGTCTACATCTATAGTAGTTTCTAATCCAATACAGGAATATGAACGTTAATAGCTCTTCTTTTCCACTTAGCAAGCAACACTAGGCTTAAAATAGAATCTTCATTCCTTATGTGATTTGCTACTATTAGACTGTGATGGTAATATTTCAGAATCTGTTTTAGCAAACCACATGCAGTACACTGTATATGACATCAGGTACAACCAGATCCAGGGGTTCAAATAATGTCAGAATCTGATATCTCTCCCATCTACTTGATCCTGTAGGCTCCCCTTTCACAACTTCAAGTCCAAAGGCAATTGTGTGCCTCTTTTCCAGTCATTCGTGCAACAGTCCCAGGTCTAGTTTTGACAGGGCCTGTTGACTTGGCTTGGATCAAATGCCCATCCCTAAACATATCACTATGGCCATAGGATTGTTATGCTGATTGGCAGGTGTAGGTTACAGGCAATCCTATTGGGATGGATCCTGGGCTGGGCAAGCAAAAATCAATTACACTGGAACTCAGTGGTGGGGACACAGCACCTGAGTGAAGATTCTGTGTTAGAATTTGTGAAGTTTTGTTCATGTGCATTGGTCCACCAGAGGAAAGAGGACAGTGTAGGAGTATTTTGGTCCTTGTTATGATTGTAGTAGAGAAAGCTGCCTTTAAATGCAGTATTTGGTTAAATGGGAAAATACAGAATCATTTTATTATATTTGGTCTGAAAATTACTAGAGGCCCAGAGCACGAAATTCATGGAACGGGCTCAGCCCTCACAGCCCCCCACAGCTCTGGCTGGACCTTGCAGCCCCTCACAGCCCCTCACAGCCCCAGCTGGCCCTCGCAGCCCCTTGCAGCCTCCGCCGGCCCACACAGCTCTGGATGGTTGTTTGGCTGTTCGGTCTAACTAGCATATTAGCTCTTTATTATATAGGATTGCTGATCTTGGGACAGAATGGTTCTCCAACTCACTATAGACAACATTCATTCATATGCTCATGCATATGAGCAATCTAGAAGAATGTACTAACATCTTCCATGTGGAAAAAGTACCAGGGATCATCCTGAAATAAATGACAGCCTTTGAAGGTGAGTCTTCTAAGCAGTGTCCCACAACTCTCTCACTACGAACTGTTATTCTTCCCTCTAGCCCTGTGAAGTAGGTCAATGGTGCTTGTGACATTTCTGAGAGAAAAAAATTTATTCTGAGTGATTTTTAAAATCTTTTTATAATGGAAAGTTCCAAACAAAAGTAGAGAATATAATAAACTGGAATGCATCATCACCTAGTTTCAACAGTTATTAACTATGGATGATTTTATTCTACCTACACTCAACGCCCTCCCCATTTTCTGATTGTTTTGAAGCAAATCCGAGGCAGCATCTATCTATATCTATATCTATATCTATATCTATATCTATATCTATATCTATATCTATATCTATATCTATAAAGCCAGTGTCCATGACGACTGTGGTGACCAAACGATTGATCACCATGAAGTGATCCCACCCCCAGCCCATGAAGGGGGCAGAGCAGGACTGGGGACTGGTGAACAGGCTGAATGGCTGACCTATTGGTCCCTGCCCCCACCCCGCAGGCTCTGATGGATCAGCAATGGTGAACAGCACCTGAAAAGGCACATGGGCATTCCTTTAATTACTGTCAGCTGAATCCAGTGGTGTTGACAAAGCCATGTCCTGGAAACACACTTTGCCAGAGGCAGGAGTGTTGTCAGCTTGACCTTCAGCTCAGGTGCCAGGGGGTGGGTTTTGTTATTTAAATCCAGCCAAGCACCAGGAATGAATATGACTTGGGCCTGCCCAAGAATTCACATAATCTCCTTTGTCTTAAGTTTTAGTAAAACTTCCTATTTTTTTTTTCTGTACTAAATAAACAAGCTGTATTGGCTCTGGGTCCCTGTCCTTGTCCTTGTCCCTATCAGAGGACAGTGGTTCCACCAGGCCCCAGCTTTTCCCTTCTATCTCTATGTCTGTCTTGCATTTTCTCAATCCCCAGCAGCCCCTACCCAGGAACCAGACCACTCTCTAGCCATGCTGGACATGGAGAAGAGAGAAATTTTTACAGACTTCACCTCCATGCACATGCATATGTGCCGGGCCAGCTGCTGATGGAACTCACTGCCCACTTGGGGCCACTTACATGGGCACTACTGCCACTGCCATTGTTGCTACTGGGGATTGAGGCACTGATGGAAGCTGTGGGGTGCACCTGTGACCTACCCAACCTAGCGTGAGCAGGCCCGAGTGGGCAGTGTATTCCATCAGCTGCTGGCCTGCACATGCTCATGGAGGTGAAGGCACCAGTGCTTGCTTTCCCATAGACCTGAGCCCCCAAGCAGCTGGGGATGACCTGGTGATTCCAACAACCTTACAGCCTGGCAACAGAAGCAGCGTTCAGCCTGGAGACTGGCAAACAGACAAAATGGCCCTGATCACAAGAGGCTAGGCCCTAGGGATCCTACCTGCACGATTTTGTGCACTGGACCTCTAGTCTATATATATAAAAGCCTAAGTGACCATTCGACCATTCGACCAGTAGCTATGACACTCACTGACCACCAGGAGGCAGATGCTCAATGAACAGACTGATGAATCTCAGAGGGGGAGTAGGGAAGGGTGGGAAGAGATTTACCAAAGATTTTATATACATACTAGAGACTCAGTGCATGGATTCATGCACTGGTGGGGGTCCTTTGGCCTGGCCTCTGGGAATCGGTCTGAAACCAGCTCTCTGACATCCCTCAAGGAGTCCCAGATTGCAAGAGGGCATAGGCCAGCTGAGGGATCCCACCAGTGCACGAGTCCTCGCATTGGGCCTCTAGTATTACCTATAAATATTTAGCATTATCTTAGTAAAGGCTAGTTTTTTTTTAGACCAAGTCATTTATCTTTATTACACCTATAATAATCCTTTAATATCAAAACATCCAATTAGAGTTCATATTTCCCCAATTGTCTTTTGTTCTTTATTTTTTACAATTAGTTTATTTCAAATAGCACCCAAATAAAGTTGGGATTATAATTGGTTAATATGTCTCTTAGATCTCTTCTAAACTGTAGATTTCCCTCTTCCTCTTTTTATTTATCTTGCCTTGAAAAAAAAATTTTTTGACCAAGTCTTTTGTCCTATACCACATGACTGAATTTTAAGGCTACTTTCATGAAGCTTTTACAGCAATCAGTTGACAGCCAGGACATCAGAACACAACCAGCAGAGTGGTGAAGAGCAAGAATTCTAGAGCCTGACTGCCTGGGTTCATATCACTGCTCTGCCATTTATTAGCCATACTAGAGGCCCAATGCACGAAATTTGTGCAAGGGGCTCGGCCCTCGCAGCCCCGGCTTTGTCCAGAAGGCCATCTGGAAGGTCATTTGGCTGTCCGATCTAATTAGCATGTTATGTTTTTATTTTTATAGATGACTTAACCTCTATATGTCTCAGTTTCTCATCTTTAAAATGAGGGTGACAAAAGTACCTATCTCATTGGATTAATGACTATGAAATGGCTTAATGGATGTGCAATAATTAAAATAGTGATGCTTAGAATACAGTAAGTGATACTTTATACATAGGAGGAAATTGAGGGGCAGGGAAGCTGATTTATCCCCCTGGTTTAATGGTTTCAAACCACTGATAAACAAAGGCTCTCATGTAGTGGGCATCACTCTGACCCTAACCAGGATAGTATTGCCATTTTGCTGTGAAAGCACTAGGATGACTTTAGGGACCTTCCCAGGCCTCAGTCTCCTGATCTGCAATTGGGAGAATTGGAGATGTGTCTAAGGGGCCTGAGATCCCTCGTAGAGGAAATTCCAGCAGATGAGCTAGCAAGCTTTGCAGGGGAATCATCCAGGCCACCACAGAGCAGCACCTCCAAATCAGAACCAACCACAGAATCTTTAGATTCCCTGAAAAGGTGTCTGCCCCATCCTGCAACATAGAACCTTCAGCCACCCCGGCCTCTAGGAGATAAGCCTTAGCCTGACTCAGAGTCCAGACTTGGTCCTCACGACTCCCCTGATAACCTGACTCATGGAGGTTCTAAGGGCAGCTTTCCGCATTACTCATTGTGGCCAGTGTGTGATGGGAATGCCTCTCCCAGACAGGCGGTTTCTGCAGCAGGAGAGTAGTAGCTTCATTAGACGTAACTGCAATTTGCCTTTGCTTCTCCAAGCCCTGGCAGCAAAATGGGACCTTCATCCCACAGAGATGAGCAGGAGCAGGGCAAGATGCAGCTGATCCATTCCTCAGGCAGACATCCTGGGGGCACCCTGAGGATGCAGAAGGCTGTTCTGCAGAGCGGTGCCTAAGCTGCAGGTGGACAGCTAAGACAGTCCAGCCTTTCTGAACATTGCTGGTTGTGGTTTTTCCCTCTCAGGGAGCTTGATTTCATTTCAATTAATACAGAAAATGACTTATATTATCTCAATTTGAGCATCTAAAATAAACTACTTACCCCAAACCACTTTTATTGCCTCCGAACCCAGTACCTTCAGCGTTTGTGCTCCCTGAAATTCTAAACACCTTTTTAAACCACCAGAAAGGAGGACAAGGGGGGCTGATAAGGGAACAAAGCAAGGGGGTCCCTCTGAGAGTCTCCCCAGAATATGGGTGTTCAGCCTCCAGTTAAAAGACAGGCTTTTGGAAATAGGGGGAGGGATGCTACTCTCCTCATGAGTATTTTTCTGAAGCATGTGTGAGGCAGTTAAATACTCACCACCCAGGCAAAAATTCCTAAAGTCATGGTCAGGGAGCACTGGGCTATCCCCTGAATTATCCACAAACACCTAGACTTTTATTTGAGAAGAATTTGATTAAGTCTCTTCATACATACATGTGCCCTAAACCTGAGAGCAGCATGCATATAGATGAAAGTGAGAGAGAGAGAATATATGTGTGTGTTGGTCAGGTATTTTAGAGAAAGAAAATTAATAGTATGTATACATAAATAGGGGGAGATGTGTCTTAAGGAATTTGTTTATGTGATTATGGAGGCTGGCAAGTTCATACTCTGCAGGGTCCAAAAAGTCTGCCAGTCTGGAGGAGCTGATAATGCAGTTCAAGTCTGAAGGCTGTTCACTCAGCTCCTTCTTGCTCTTGCTCCAAGGACATCAATGTTTTGTTCTATTCAGGCCTTCAACCGATTAGATGAGGCCCACCCATATTATTCAGGGCAATCTGCTTTACTCACCATTCATCAATTTAAATGTTACTCTCACACAAAAGCATCTTCACAGAAAAAAACAGTCAGAATAATATTTGACTATCTGGGCACCACGTCTCAGCCAAGTTGACACACAAAACTAACCATCATAAGGTGCAAGTGGGAGGATAAAAAAAGGTGTTAACATTTCCTAGAGCTCAGATACAAATAGCAGGGTGAGGCAGAGATCTGGAGACCATGGGTATAGCCACCTGCCTGCCCTCCTGTCCTCTCCTAACAGGTAGTTGCCAGACAACAAGGTGCATGAGCTCATATGCACAAGCAGGGACCCTTCTCCTTCTCCTCCCCAGGCATTCCTCTATCCATGCACTCCAGACTACTTACTGAGTGCCTGTGTGCAGGGCACGGAGGCCACAGCTATAATTAAGACTCAGTTCTTCTGTGTTCTTAAAAATGATTAAAATGATCATTTTTAGGTTGTCTATTTAAAATTTTTGAAAATATTTAAAAATACTTAGTTCTTGCCGTCAAGGATCTCAAAGTCCAGAGAGAGAGAGGATAGGTACAAAGCTCAATGTTAATGTAGGGTCTCACCCATGGTAAGACAGGGCAAGCAGAGAACCCAGAGTCCATGTGGGTCAGGAAAACCTGCACTTCACTCACCTGCTCACCTCATCCTTTCCATCCCCTGTGAGCAATGCTGCACTGGACATAAGAATTTCCTGGCACATCATCAACTGGGCTGCAAGCCAGTTCCCTCTTATTGCCCAGAAATGACAATCTCACTTCTCTAGTCCTAAAATTTCATGAAACAGGTCCTCAGACTAATAACTTGTCTCAAGTTGTAAAATTTGTTAGTATTTATTCACTAAAGTGAAAATTTTTATTGATGGAAAAAGCAATATTACAGTAACACTAGAGGTCCAATGCACAAATTTCATGCACAGGGGAGGGGGGGTTATCCCTCAGCTCAGCCTGCACCCTCTCCAATCTGGGAACCCTTAGGGGATGTCTGACTGCTTAGACACATGTTGAATATCCCTCTCACAATCTGGGACTGCTGCCTCCTAACCACACACCTGTGTGCCTGCCTGACTGCTCCTACCTGCTTCTGCCTGCCAGCCTGAACACCCCCCAACCACTCCCCTGTCAGCCTGATCTCACCCCCAACTGCCCTCCTCTGCCAGCCAATTTGGTTCTGATTGGTCGGTTTCTATGCCAGTCAGCATCTCTGGGCCTATCAATGGGACCTGATCAGAAAGTTGGGGCTGATCAGCAGCCCCAGTGGAGGCCTAGAGAGCAATGGAGGCATGGCTGCTGACCAGGCCCAGAAAGAGAGAGGCAAGTGCTGATCAACAGCTGCTTCTCTCTTCAAGCCTCTCTCCCAGCCTCATTCGCAGCCCCCTCGGCAGTCAGCGCTGGGTCACCATAGCAACCCAGCGCTGACTGCAGGACTGATTTCCAGTTGGTCAAATCTCCAGTTGTTGTGGATGTGACAGACCCAGAGTTTTTATATATTAAGATTTTAGAAATTCATCCATAATCTCACCACCTGACCACACTCAACCACAGCAGTCATGTCCTCAGACCAAAAATCTTGATGTAATCCATGACTCCCTTGTGTCTCCCACACCCTAATTCCAATTCACTAGGAAATCCTATCTATTCTACCTTCAAAATAGATCCAGAATCTCTCTATCCCCACACCTCTGCCACTACCACCCCAATCTGAGTCATCATCCTCTCCTCCTACACCTGCTGTAGTTTTATAACTGGACCGCCTGCTTCCACCCTTATCCCCAACAATCTATTCTCCACACAGTGGCTAGGGTTGTCTTTTCAAGATGTAAGATTATGCCATGCCTCTGCAAAATCCTCCAATGGCTTCACATAATGGCCCTTGACACCATGACCTTTTCCTGGTACCATCCCCCTTGACTCACTCTGCCCAGTTACAGCAACCTCTTTGCTATCGTATGTTACATGCAAAGTCTACTCCTGTCTCAGCACCTTTACACTGGCTGTACCCTCCACCTGAAACAATCTTCCCACATCTAGTTACATAAATAACTTCCCCACTTCCCTCAATTCCTTGTTCAAACATCATCTTCTAGGGGAGAATCCAAGATGGCGGCATAGGTAAACACCTACACTGCTGCCTCGCACAACAATTTCAAAACTACAACTAAAAGACAGAACGGACATCATCCAGAACCACAGGAAAGCTGGCTGAGTGGAAGTTCTACAACTAGAGGGGAAGAGAGGGGCTCACAGAGACCCAGAGGAGCTGCGAAAAGCTGAGGTACGGAGGAGACGTGTGCGTGGAGAGAGTGGGTGCCGGAGTACCTGGCTGGTTTTCTCTGGCGGGAGGGAAATGGAGACTCCCAACGGCATTGAACCCCTTATCTTACGACACTAAACCCCAGATCCAGCCGAAACTCATACGGCGGGGGGGGGGGGGGGGTGTTGGACTGTTAAAAGGGAGAGGTGCACAGAAATTTAGGGGAGTCGCAAAAGATCAAAGGCCTGGTGGCGTGCACGGCACTGCGCATAGGACAGATTGCTGATTGTGCTGCTGGCTTTCGCGAGTGGGCGGGAGACAGACCCTCCCAACTGTGCCACTTCTGACTCCACTAAGCCCCTGTTTTGGGTGAAACCCTGGGGACCTAGTCTCTTGTGGTCCTGGTGCGCAGGGGAGCTAGAGGGGCAGCGGTCTAGAGGCACTGCGGTGGCTTGGGCACAAGGACCGCTCCAGCGATTACCCAGTCACGTGAGACTCAGGGGCCATGGAGGGCGGGGCCGACTGGAAGGCAAGGCGGTCCCTTAAGCCCTGAGACTCCACCCCTCCCAAGCTCAACAGAGGCTTCTTCGGTTTTGCAAGTCTGGTATCATAAGGCTGAATCCAACACAGAAGTTCTCCCAGCATAGTGAAAATGCTGAGACAAAAGGGATTACAAACAAAAGAAATGGAGGGGAAAAAAACGACTGGATATAGAGTTCAAAACCACGCTTATAAGGTTTTTCAAGAATATGCTAGAAAAGTTGGATAAATTTAGTGAGACCCAAGAGGAGATGAAAAAGGACCTACTAGAGACACTGACTGAAATAAAAAATATTATACAGAGTCCTAACAGCAGACTAGAGGATGGCAAGAATCAAGTCAAAAATTTGAAATATAAAGAAGCGGAAAACATTCAACTGGAAAAGCAAGAAGAGAAAAGAATCCAAAAATGTGAAGATAATGTAAGGAGCCTCTGGGACAGCTTCAAGCATACCAACATCAGAATTGTGGGGGTGCCAGAAGAAGAGAGAGAGCAAGATACTGAAAACCTATTTAAAGAAATAATGACTGAAAACTTCCCACATCTGGTAAAAGAAATAGACTTACAAGTCCAGGAAGCACACAAAACCCCATATAAAAGAAATCCAAAGAGGACCACACTAAGATACATCATAATTAAAATACCAAGAGCAAAAGACAAAGAGAGAATATTAAAAGCAGCAAGAAAAAAAAACAGTTCATTACCTACAAGGGAGCACCCATACGACTGTCAGCTGATTTCTCAACAGAAACGATGCAGGCCAGACGGGAGTGGCAAGAAATATTCAACGTGATGAACAACAAGAACCTACAACCAAGAATAATCTATCCAGCAAAGCTATCATTCAGAATTGAAGGGCAGATAAAGAGCTTCACAGATAAGAAAAAGCTAAAGGAGTTCATCAACTCCAAACCAGTATTATATGAAATGCTGAAAGGGACTCTTTTAGAAGAGGAAGAAGAAAAAGGTAAAAGCCAAAAAATTATGAACAACAAATACATATCTATCAACAGTGAATCCAAAAATTAAGTGAATTAAAAATTTGATGAACAGAATAAACTGGTGAATATAATAGAATCAGGAGCACAGAAAGGGAGTAGACTGATAATTCTCAGGGGGGCAAAAATTATAAAGCATCAAACAGACTGTGAAATTACAGCAGAAAGATTAAAGTTAGGTGAGGTAGATAAGTGATCAATCAAAGGACTTGTATGCATGCATGTAAGCATAACCAATGATCACAGACACTGGGGGGTTGGGGTATGCCTGGAAGGGAGGAGGGGCAATGGGGAGATATGTATAAAAAATTAATAAAAATTTAAAAAAAACATCATCTTCTACATAAAGATGCAACACCCACCCACCTTTTATACCCTGGTTATTTTTTTATTTGTGTATAGAAGATATTACAAAATATCCTAACATTTTCACATATCCTAATATATTATATAATTTATTCCTCCTTTGTTGCAATTAGTGTTTACTCTCTGTCTCCATCCCACTGAGTGATACTACACTAGGACAGGTAATTTTTGTCTGTCTTGCTCACTTGACATAGTGTCTGGCACACAGTTAAATAAGTAGTTGTTGAATGAATAATGAAAACAAAGTGCACATTCACAAAGCAGCACTCCCTAGTCCCAGGCTACTGTTTCTCTGGGCTCCATACCTGAAAGGAGGACATGAGGGACTTTTCCCTAAAACAACCAGAAAGCCTTCATAGGCTAGCGTCCTCTCCATGATGAAACATGTCACTACAGGACATCGGAAACTTTTCATCAGGGCAACCTAGACACGGATACTGGACTGAATAAAAGCAGTGAATAATTCCATCTAAGTTGACATTTGGATGAAACAAGGTCATATGCCAAATGGTGGCTGAACCACATGACCCTTCTGTAACCAACAGCAATTTCTCTCCAAAAACAGCCATATAAATATTACCATATTTGTAACAATCCCAGGCATTTAGTAATAAAAAGTTGAGCTTTTTTTTTTTTTCCCATAGGAACATCCATTGGCCTTTGCCTGTTAACAGGCACTCTGGGTAAGTGACACATATACTGGAGAGTGGGAAAGAGACATTCTGGGTGGGAAGGTCACATGACAATTCTGGATGTAATTGACACAAATCAGGGCAGCTCCTTGGCCAACATCTTCTGTGGCCCAGTCTCTGTTACCCCTCTCTCTCTTCTTCTAGTATTGATTTCTCCCTCCCTTCCCCAGCCACACGCTTAGCCAACCAGAGCTCCTCCCTGGGTCATTTCTAAATGGTACTATCAGGGGAGAGTTTCTTTCTTTATAGATTGTTAAGCCACATGGACATAAAACAAAGTTCAATATATAAAACAAAATAACAATATATATTCATTAATGGATTAGTGAGTAAATGAATGAATGGATTTTTAAAGCAAAGTAAATATACCTAATTAGAAGAAAAACATAAATTTTGGATCCAGAAAAATCTCAGTTCTGAATCCCAACCTCAATATCTGAGTCTTTGGGAAAGAAGTGTAATTACTGTTAGTTCTATATCACCTCCTCATAAAGTTATTGTTAGAGAATCTTAACACCAATTGGCCATATGTGCCCCTTTCCTTAACACATTGAACCAACAACAGTGACCCAAAGCCACTGCAGTTTTTTTGACATTGGGATTATGGAAATTTGCACTTCATTGATCAATCTTCAACTAAATGACAAAGTTATGATTTGTGGATTTTTAAAGTATATGACTGAAAAGATACTTTTATCAAAGTTACCACATTTGAAATAAACTTTGAAAAATATTTCCTTCTTTTGAGTTAAAGATCTTTGCAAATGAATTTTCTAACCTAATGACCTCACAACAGCTTCATTGAGTTTATATATTGTTGAACACTTGGTTTTACTTTATATATAACATATAAATAAACAAAATATCGCAAAAGTACTCTATACACCAACAGTAAAGAAACAAGAACTTTTTGTCGAATAAAAATTTTATTTAAAAAATTAAATATCCCTTTTAAAGTTTTGTTCCTTTCTTTTATAAATTTCAGGGAAATAGATGCAAATTAGAAAAATATGCCACTTGCTTTTGTTATTTATTTCCATCAACATGTAAATTGGAAGCTCTTTAGAAATCCAATACAGAAAAGAAAAGAGCTCAAAAGAAATAATACAAATGTCCTTCAACTAAAAGTTAGTTAAATAATTTAAAATAAATCCATAAAATGGAACACTGGACAGTAGATAAAGAGATTACACGGATCCAGTTTTATTGACAAAGCAGTGTGTTACCAATGCTGGGGCAAAATAGCATCTGTAATACATACCCCGTGATGGAAAATTACAGATTCTGTGCTCTGCTTCATAGCCTCCTGTACTTCCTCTCTCTTACCCCTCAAGATCCTTTATTGTTATTCCTTAGTTAATATTTAATGTCCCTGCCAGATTGTGTGCTCGATGATAGCAAGAACCCTATTTTTAGCCCAGCACCTAGGGCTCATCATGCGTGGTCAACAGAGACTTGCTGAGTCAGTGGATAGTGCCTTAATCAAAGGAAATGAGCTGGGTCTGGATGATCCCTGCGTTCTTTCCAAGCTGCTGACAAATCGTCCATTTAATCATCTGTTTCAGAATTTTCCCTAGGATTATATCAAGCCTGTGGAATTTACCATTTTGCCTTATTCATTTTGGTTCTCTGTTTGCCTAGTCTCTCCCTCATTCGATTGTCAGCACTTTGAAAGCTAGGGACTGTGTTCTGTGTTACTGTTCTGTAATGCCCAGGAAAACACTCTAAGTGGGGGGCCTTTTGGGCAATTGAATGGCTTGCCAAGTATCACCTCCTAAGAGAACAAAAAATTGTGGAGTCAGAACAATTTTATAACCACAACCACTCATTTCACGGGCCACACACTGAAATTAAGTCAGTTGACTCTTTTATTCCCCAACAACCCTCTGAGAAAAATACTACATGCCCCATTTTACAGATGAGACACCTGAGGCTTCAACAACTCTCAGGGACTCACCCCAACTTACCCAGCTGGTAGGGAAAAGAACAGACCCACTGAAGTGGCTCAGTGGTTGAGCATCAACCCTTGCAGCAAGAGGTCACCAGTTCCATTTCCAGATAGGACATATGCTCGAGTTGTGGGCTCTATCTCCAGTAGGGGGCATGCAGGAGGCAGCCAATCAATGTTTCTCTCTCCGTAATGTTTCTATCTCTCCCTCTCCCTTCTCCTCTCTCTAAAAATCAATAAAAACATTTTTTAAAAAAAATCAGAGTTGGACTATGTACCAAGATTGAAGCCAGGTTTTTGTAACTCCACCATGCTCTTAATCACTTGTGACCCACTCCTTCAGCAGCTGACAATCCTTCTCTCAGGAAATAACTGGGTACAGGTGTATCATGTCCATCTTATTGGCTATTTCGTGCATGAGGAGGAGCCTGGAAGACAACTTGCTAAGTTAATCTTTCCAAACTTTAGTGTTTGTTTAGACAGTGATCATGATGGCTATCAGAGAAGATACTTTGCTTATTGCTGCCCTTGGCTCCTGCACAAAAGCAAAGAAGCCATAAATCCTGGTCAGAGGCCTACAAACAAACAGCCTCCCTAAACTGCCTGGGTCATGAAGCCTTTTGATAATGCCCTCCCCATCCTGTTTGGCTTTTTAAAATAAGTAAGCTCCATAGAGGGAAGCAGTGTTGACTTTTTCCCAGGCAGAATCTTTCTCTTGTGGAAGGAGACTCATACACACAAGTGTAAACAGGGGAGAAGACTTGAGGGAATTAAAAGAATACAGTCCAACTCTAAGGACAAATGTATGATGTTTGGCTGTCATTGCAAGAAGCTTCTGGTTGATAAATACTTTCTGGTACTTCCTTGCTGATTTCTTAGCCTCACACCACAAGTCCTGACCACTGCGGTCCACTATGCAAATGCAAATTACCTGACTCAGGCTGTTGACTCATCAACTCCCTTTTAAACCAATGCTAGGTTCAAGGTAGTGACTGCTCAGGTAGAAGCCATGGCTCACAGGTTCTGCCTCTCCCGCTGGCTGTTGGTCTGCTGGTTGATGGTAATGATGGCAGAAGGTAAGAGTATTTGTGCTTATTCTACCGTGGGCCCACTAATCAATAAGTTGTGTGAAAAGATAAAATTTGGCTCCATGATTATACATGTTCATACATTGAAAATGTTTGTCAGCTTCCACTAGCCTGTGTGGTTAAAGAACAGGCTGAATCTTTACCATTTGAGGATCTTAATCTCAGTCTCAGTTCTCGTGCTATGACGTTAGACATACTTAACCTTTCTGATATCAATCTCTTCATATGTGAAGTGACAGGATTAAAAACATGCATAATTTGGAGGCCATGATGCAAGAAAAGCTCTTCATGTTTAAAACACTATACGATACCACTTACTATGGTTCTAAATCTAACAATTTGCCACCCTGAATGACAGCAATGTCCACCTCTTTCTATCCCCAGAAGCACAGTGATTTGCACATGATGGGTATTTAGTCTCTGTTTGTTAGTTGCTTTAATTAATCACATCTAGTTAACTATGTTTTGGTGCCACTGAGATGAGCATAGATTTCTTCCTTTAGGATTATATTAGATTCCATTTCTCCACTGTTCCTTTTCTATTTTTATTTTTTCCTTTCTCTACTATGAAATTTCCAAGTGGCCTGAGCCTTAGATTTGGCTTACAAACCTCTGGGGAAATGAAAGAAAAAGATAAAAAAGGGAGGAGAAAGGGAAGAGTGAGAGGAAGAAGAAACTGGGAGAACTGGGTCTGGTGACAGTTTCCCTTCGCTCCAGAACTAACTATGGTTCAGGGAGTAGAGACCCAGGAGTCAAACTGAATCTTTCTCCCCTCCACATGCCCCTGGGGGCTTTGCAAGGGCCCAGCCAGAAGCTAATCAGCCTTCAACAAATTCCCTGCTTCCAGCCCCCAAAGCTCAGAGCAGAGAGGAGAGAAACCTTAGTACTGGTGGAGAGACCACCATAGCTCACCCTGTCCAATCTCTGCATGAATTCCAGTGATCAGAGGGCAGGAAATAGAGATTACAAATAACTCCTGCCCCACTTCTTTCTAAGACAAGGCCTCCAAGCATCACTTGCTAAAAGTGACATCTAAAAGACACACCATAACCAGAACTAGCCACCTCATGCCTTCGTTCCAGAAAGTGAACCATCCGTCAGGAAACTGTAATGTGTAGCTAAACCGGTTATAATGAGATTAGAGGTTTCTTCACACCAAAAGAACACCAATTAAAATGCGAGATACGATTTCTGAACTTGACTCATGCATCCCCAATGTCCCTCAGACGATGTAGCTTCACTCTATCCAAGCCACCCTGGTCCCAGCTCATTGCTCACGTCCACAACTCTCACTCCTCTCCTCTCCCTGGACTTGCCCTCCTTCTGTTCTGCCCCTGTTTACTGCAATTCTGCTTCTCATAACAATGTTTAAGTGTCACTATGGTACTGCCTTCACAAAGCTTTCTTAAGACAAAATTGCAATCTCTGTGATATCTTAGAATAATTCTTATAATAACTTGTGCATCACCTATGGCATTCCTGCATTCTGCTCTGTGTTACAAATCCACATATTTGCAGCGCGTCTGCATTCCTGAGCTCAGGCTGGGTCTTTATCATCTCTGCATGCGCCACAGTATCTAGCAAAGGACCCTGCGCATTGCTGAAAATGAAATAAGCCTGTGTAACACTTTCTGGATTCCAAATTATTTACCTGTAAAATTAGAGATATGATCAAGACAGCCAGTCATTCTGTGAATCATTGAGTTGCAGTTAACTAAGTCAAAATCAAATTGAGTTGAATGATGAGGAAGTTAATCACAGGATTTATATTTCTTTCTGGTTCAATTCCAAAAGCATGTGCAAATTTTTCTAATACTCCATGTGTCATGGAAAGGAAGAACTGCATAAGGTATTTATAAATCAAGTGTTAAGCTTACTTCTCTTAAAATCTGTATACTTCTCTACACCCACCTATTGTCTGCCCAAATAACCACAGACTACAGGTAATTATATATTTATATAAAAGTCTTCTTATCCTTAATTTTTTTTAAAAAAAGCATAGTTGTTGGTATGCTATGAATTTTATGTCTAGACTGTAATAAACCCACTTAAAATTGATATCTAAGCCAAAACCGTTTTGGCTCAGTGGATAGAGCATCAGCCTGTGGACTGAAGGGTCCCAGGTTTGATTCCAATCAAGGGCATGTACCTTGGTTTCAGGCACATCCCCAGTAGGGGGTGTGCAGGAGGCAGCTAATTGATGTTTCTAACTCTCTATCCCTCTCCCTTCTTCTCTATAAAAAATCAATAAAATATATTTTTAAAAATTTAAAAAAATTGGTATGTAAGATCTAAGCAATATTTTGGCTTAATTTTTTATTTTACTCTAATTTTAAATGTAAGTTATTATTGTGAATTTTCTGGGACTGACATTAAATATTCACTGAGCTTTACAAAAATCTATAGAGAGGAAAATTCAATGTCTGGCTGGCCATTCATTCCACTTATCAGATCCATGTATTTGCAGTGTGTCTGGGCATCACTCTAAGCCAGGGACTATTCTATATGCTAGGGACATCGCAGTGACCAACAAAATTAGCAGTCCCTGTCTTCATGGAGGTCCTGTTGTAATAAGATCTGTACCCTTTAGTCCTATAAAAATGCACAGATTTTATGTATAAAGTGTAACCAAATGGAACCAAGAAAATTGGGCTCTTGCTAACAGAATCTTTCCATAGCATTTAAGATTAATTGTTAACAGTAGTTAACACCTACTAAATGCATACTGTGGATCAGGAATGTTCTGAGCACTTTATATATCTTATTTCAGAAAATAAAACAAACCAGTGAGATACATAGTATTATTTTTTCCATTTTACAAATAAAGAAAAGGAGACTCAGAGAAGTTAAGGAGCCCGTCTATGGCCACACAGTTGTTAAATGGCAGAGCTCAGGAGACCTAGCCCTAGAGCCTATGCTTTTAAATATTATTCTGTTCTGCCTCTCAAAATGTGTGTGTGTTTTTTTAAATATAGTTTATTGATTTTTTTACAGAGAGAAAGGTAGAGGGATAGAAAGCTAGAAACATCGATGAGAGAGACATCTATCAGCTGCCTCCTGCAAGCCCCCACTGGAGATGTGTCTGCAACCAATGTACATGCCCTTGACCGGAATTGAACCTGGGACCTTTCAGACTGCAGGCCAATGCTCTATCCACTGAGCCAAACCGGTTTCGGCTCAAAATGTTTTTAATCTGCATTTAAATATTTGACCTACTTTGGCTTGAATAAGGTTGCAGAAGCACTCTCATCTTTGATATTGAGTGCCTTTGGTAGAATGTCAGTATGTTACACAATGAAAACTATTTGCCTAGTAACAATTGCATTATCCCTGAGAGATAGAAAAATGGTAACTTTTGCAGTTATAGAAACAGATGTCTTTCAATCAATCAATTCTAGGTGTCATGCTGGGATGAGGTCAAAGGATGTGGTCTACAGGATGGTCAAGTGGATATTTCAGTGGAGGAGGAAGATAACATCTGAAGAGTAATCACATGACTCATGAGTATCATGGACTCACAGGATGCTATGTTAAGCTTATTGTCTTAACACAGCCTCAGGATTAAGGCCTCCCTCAAGAAATGAGATATAAAATCTACATAGAAGTAAACCAAGCAAAGATGTCAGGCAATGGTGCTCTAAGCATCTGGAACCAAATTTTTTAAATCCCATAACCATTGCTAAGTTTTGCCAAAGTAGCCTTTGTGGAGTAGAGGAGGCAGAGTCAGATTCCAATCCATTTAAATAGATAGGGGAGGAGGGCGGCAGAATCGGAAGTGTGCAGACTTTTCTTTGCAATGATTGCCATGACAATAAAAAGCAAAGAATTTCATGGCAGATCACCAAAGTTTTCTCTGTAAAATATGAAGCTAAGTAATCTACTTAGAAAGGTAGAGAGAATTTAGAAGAAAATTCTTCAAGTAAATGAAGAAGAATGGGAATTTTGAAGCAGCTCTGAGGAGTTATTAAAGGTTTAGAAGACAGTGGGAATTGAGCAGAACAAGGATAAACAAAAGAATTAATGAACCCTAGCTTGTTTGGCTCAGTGGATAGAGTGTCAGCCTGCAGACGGAAGGATCCCAGCTTTGATACCAGTCAAGGGCACATGCCTGGTTTGTTAGCTCAATCCCCATTAGGGGGCATGCAGTAGGTAGCCAGTCAATGATTCTCTCTCATCATTGATGTTTCTATCTCTCTCTCACCCTCTCCCTTACTCTCTGAAATCAATAAAAATATGTTAAAAAAATTAAGATAGCATTTAAAAAAAAGAATTAATGAGCAGTATTAACTCAAAGTTGGAAACCATGAATGGCATCACCCTCTCTCTCAGATGTTTGGCCTTAACCGTATAAAGAATCTGTGTCAGTTCCCAAATCAATCACTATGGCTTCCCCATTTTACAGTACTTGTGCTAGCCAACCAGTGGAATAGTCACCATGTGTCTAGTCTGCTGGAAGAATGTGGTTTTATGTGGGCTTGCCCACATTCTTGGTTTGGTTAATGGGACAAACTTGCACCTTGATCTTGAGCCCATAAAAATTCCCAAAATACCTTGGACATCCCAGAGTCAGAAAAAAGCTGCCTAGCAGGCTCTAACACCCACTGTCAGCTGGAGGATGTGGAGAGGAGCTTCAGGTTTTAAGAAATGAGATGAGCACAGGGGTGGGTGGGTTTGTTGGTTGGTTGCTTGGTTAGTTTGTACAGCTGGAATGCAGCTTACTGAGTGACAGAGCTCAAAGCCTAGCTAGCTAAGCCTGATCTGACAGCCAAGTGTCAAGATGGGGATTAAGAGTAAGGCTAGCTTCTCCCCTAGCAACTGAAACCTCAGCAGATTTTTATGTTACAAAAGGTTCCAAACTGATCTAATTGTGTTGGAGGAATGAATGAGTAATGTGGGATTTAATCATCTTCCAGAAGTTGAAATATTTTAATCTAGTTTCAGTCATAGAATTTTAATACTAAGTAGCCTAGATGGGTCTGGAAGAAAAGGTCAGTATTTCCTTCAAGGAATAGACACCAATTCAAGCTAGCTTTTAAAAAAGAGAACTGGAAGTGGAGTGGTTATTATAAGAATATCTCTAAAACCCTAAGTACAACCACCCCTCAGTCAGATCAGCCCTGGAAAGTCAGGAATCAAAGCTACTTTCACCATCACTCTGTGACCACAGGTCTCTTGTCCCTTTTTCTCTTTAAGAGGACTTCCCCATTTTATAGGTTCTATGGAAAGATGGGCTTATCTGCTTACTCAGCTTTCAACTGACCAAAACCTAACCCAGGCCCTGCCTTACACCTTCCACTGACAGTCTCTGTTGAAATTCTCAAGTGAGAATCTGATTGGTCACTGACCAGGCAATGAATGAAATAAGTATCTAACAGCAGTCCAATCAGCCATAATCAAAAGTGTATAGAGTTTACCTTTCCAGGGCTTGTGGGTGAAAAAGAATCTCTGGAAGGGATTATGAGCATAGACAAGCAATAAGCATATCCAATACAACCAAGAAACTTGGATTCGGTTGTTCTAACAGTGAGGGGTATCTAGCTCTTTTTAAGTGCCTCCATACTCCTAACTTCCTGTGGGGAGCTCAATTTCCCATCATGCACACTCAGCAGTCCTTTCCAGGTCTAATTGGTAAGTCGCTAGTGGGGTGAAAGAATAATTTTCTAAAGGGAAGCTTACTTTCTCATAGTCAATTCAAATAGATGATAGAACTAGAGGGAAGATCTGGACACTTGAGCTTCATCCAAATTTCTTCTCAGAAACTAATGTCGTCCTGGTCCTCAGTGCTCCTTCCCTGCTGAGTGTAGAGGCTCCCTGCTTCCTCCTTGGGGAATGATTTCACTGCTGGGGCAAGTGAAGCAGGCCTTTGGATTAATGGCCTGTTGGGGTGAAGGGCAGTTATTTTTATTTTCTTAACACTAAGTTCTGTTTTTCAACTAATTTTCTTTATTTAGTTATACTTTATATACAATAAAATACACAAATCTTTTTAATTGAACTTACTGGGGTGAAATTGGTTAATATAATTATACAGGTTTCAGGGGCAGAATTCTATAATACATCATCCATATATTGTTTTCTATGTTCACCACCCCCAAGTCACATCTTCCATCACATTTATCCCCCCTTTCCTCTCCTACCCTTTCCCTCTTTCCCTCTGTGGTCTGTCTCCGAGGTTTTTTTTTTGTTTTTTGTTTTTTTTTTGCTTTGCTTAATCCCTTCATCTTTCTCAGCCAGCCCCTAACCTCCCACTCCTCTGACAGCTGTCAGTCTGTTCTCTGTATCTGAGTCTGTTTCTATTTTGCTTTTTAATTTATTTTGTTCATTAGATTCCACTTGTAAGTGAAATCATATATTTGTCTTTCTCTGGCTATAAAATGCACAAATTTAAATGGGCAGTCAGACATCCCTCTCACAATCCAGGACTGCTGGCTCCCAACTGCTCACTTGCCTGCCTTCCTGATTGCTTCTGCCTGCCAGCCTGATCACTCCCCTACCAGCCTGATTGATGCCAAACTGCTCCCCTGCCAGCCTGATTGCCTCTAACTGCCTGCCCCTGCAGGCCTGGTACCCCCCAACTGCCCTCCCCTGCAGGCTTGGTCCCCTCCAACTGCTCTCCCCTGATGTCTGGTCCCCCCCAACTCTCCTCCCCTGCAGGCTTGATCACCCCTAACTTCCCTCCCTTGCAGACATGGTCCCTCCCAACTGCCCTTCCCTGCTGGTCATCTTGTGGTGGTCATCTTGTGTCCACATGGGGGTAGCTATCTTTGACCACATGGGGGCAGCCATCTTGTGTGTTTGAGCGATGGTCAATTTGCATTTTACTCTTTTATTAGATAGGATAGAAGCCTGCTGCACAGGTGGGGGCCAGCTGGTTTGCCCTAAAGGGTGTCCCAGATTGGGGGGGGGGTTCCCTTGGGGCATGGGGCAGCCTGGGTGAGGGGCCTGTGATGATTTGTAGGCTGGCCACGGCCCCCAGTGACCCAAATGGAAGCCCTGATATCTGGGATTTATTTATCTTCTATAATTGAAACTTTGTAGCCTTTAGCAAAGGCCAAGGCTGGCCAGGGCAGGCAGGAAGCTTGGCTTCCTCCATCCCCTGGGGAAACCCAAGCCTCCTGCTCTCTCCAGCTCCATGGCTACTGCCATATTTGTTGAGTTAATTTGCATACTCACTCCTGATTGGTTGGTGGGCGTGGTTGTGGGCATAGCAAAGGTACAGTCAATTTCCATGTTTCACTTTTATTAGGATATATATATAATCTTTATCTCCATGTCTATGTAACAACCACTAATATCAGGATCTAAAGAGTTCCCTATTTTCCCACTAAATAATACCTAATCGAACCCTAAGCTAACTATTATTTTTACATTTTTAAAAACCATAGATTAGTACAGCTTATTCTTGAACTTGATACAAATGGAATCTTTTGTTCAACATAACATCCATGGGATGCATCCATATTGTTGTATTAGTAATTCTTCCTTTGCATTGCTGAGTGCTATTTTATTGTATGAAAGTCTATAGTCTGTTTATACATTCTCCGATTGATGGACATTTGTATTGTATCCAAGTTTAGGTTAATATGAATAAGGCTGTTATGAACATTCTTGAACTAGTCTTTTGTAGACATATACACTCATTTCTCTTGGATAAATTCCCCAGAGTGGGATCATAAGGTGTGTCCATGTTTCATTTCACTGAACATTGGCAGTTCTTCCAAACACACTCAGACCTCTCCATTTCTGTCTTCTAATCTTGCTCTCCTGGCACCCCTCAAGCATCTCCCTTCTTCTGTTGTTATCAGGCCTGCTTCCTGATTTGCATTTTTCTCCCCACAGGACAAGCAGGGGTAGTCATCCCTCCCGGAGGCTCACAAAATAATGTGCATCCTACAGATTGCCAGATCTTTACACTCACCCCTCCACCTGCCACAAGGAAGCCAGTGACAAGGATCCAGCCCATCACAAGGACAACAAAGTGTCCTTTCCATTTTTTTCCAATACGGAGGCCCAGCGTCCAAATTAGGTTTCCAAACAGACCTTTCCTCCCTCCAAGGTGCAACCACCGTTTTCAGTACCATCGATATTTTTGGCCAAACAACCGTCTTAGTACAAATTATTACTATTTCCCCAGAAGACGACTCTGGAGAGGAAGCTCATCTGAGGAAAGAAGAGGGAAGAGAGAAGCCCCAAACCTGCTCAATCAGAGGAGATCAATGCCTCAGAAAAGACTATAAAGATAGTTCTGCTTTGTTTTTCCAAACTAAAATTACTGAATTTGAAACTTATCTTAAACACCACTGACTAGAAATTGTTCTCCTTGCCAACAGTGAAGATACTGGTATATAGATCATTCAAGTTTGCAAAGTAAGAGCAATAACATTATTCTTATCCCCAACTTTTTTACAACCACAAAATATTTGTGCAAATAAAACCCTACAATGAGAGGTTCTGGTCATTCCTGTCTATACTGAGATGCCAGAAGAATCAACTCTGTCTTCTAAATTAGAGCGAGGAGCATTTCAATAAATCAAGATTGCTATAAATCAAATGAAGACATTAATGAAGCCCTTTTATACTCAGTGGAAAACTTATGAGCAAGGTGCAATTCAAAGTGAACTTTAAAAGAAATTATGGAAAACTGAAAGCTTTATTTAAAGCATGTCTGACAGGGATGTAACTATTGGTTAGTTATTCATTTATTGTATTTTTATTGAGGTACAATTGGCATAACATTGCATAAGGATTCAATATTTGTATATATTGCTAAATGGTCCCCACAATAAGTCCAGTTGACATCAACACCATCCATAATTACAAATTTATTTTTCCTTGTGATGAGAACTTCCAAGATCCAATCAGTTTTCTAACAACAACAATTTTAAAGATTAAACTAAATTATAGGACACCTGACTACAGGTAATACTTTAAAGCTATCATAAACTGAATTACTTAACCCCACAACTCTTTTTAATTGTAATATCTTAATGTACTTTAATGTTAACTTTTTAAACAAATTAGCATGACAAGTATCTCACATTCTCCCATTATCATCATATAGACACTGGCTTAAACGATATACTTCCCCTAAAACTTTCAATAAGGTCTGGGCTCAAAGTCTGATCAAGTTGACATGAAAATTCTCCTAACTCTAGGGCTCCACAGACATAAGTTTACTCCTCTGTAGGAAGCTTGTATTTCAAGGGTGCAATATAAGTAACCCACCCCACAGATTACATGCACTGGTTATTTCTTTAGCCATTCTGTAACATACCAACTCCTGTTTGTGCCACTTATCTTGCCTGTAACATAGGAACTAGTTTTGTATATGTGGTTTGTATCTTAACACCCCTTCCTCCCAAGAACTATGTGCAAAAGCTGCTGCTGGTGCTGCTGCTTCTACAAAGAAAAAAAGAACATAAAGATGTGAGGTTGCTGGAAACGTTGTCTGGGAAATGGAAAGAGATTGCTTTGCTTCCTTGCTGTATTAAAGATAAGAAAGGGAGGTGGGTACACAACTATTTCCTTTACTTGCTTCATAACAAATTTTCATTATAAGAACAGATATTTGCTTCAAAATGGCAGGCTTAAATAAAATCTATACTTGAAATTCTCATTAAGAAATTCTATATTTTATTAATAATTTTGAACTTTTTTTTCTTTCTTATTGGTTAGTGGGCATAAGCAGAAACAAGCCAACCATGGGCAAACTTGAAGACAGAGAAAGATTTGTATGTGATCTCGCCTCCCTCTCAGGAACCCCCCTTTTTATCTCTGCTTCCCACTCACCCTCACCTAGTACTCAGTGCTCTTGCCAGAACTCCCACTGTCCAACCCAGCCTGGCTTTGACTGCACTTTCTCTCCCAAACATTAGAAATCGTGCAATCTAAATGTTAACTGCTCTGAACTGAGTCCCTGGAGGCCTTGCTATGTGCTGATAATCATTAGGAAAACTTAGACAAAGTAAAGATATTTTAACAGCTTCATTCGTTAGTTATTGCATCTATTATAGAAAGCAGACAACTGCTGCAGCATTTCATAGTGAGGGCCTTTTGTAAAATAGCTAGATAAAATTGCCTTGCTTCTCACCCTTGAACATGTATATAAAAATCAGGCTCACACTTGCAAGTACAAGCATATTCTTGTGACTTTTTTGAGAAATTGCATCCTTTGGGTTAATAGATTTTTCTCTTAAAATACAGTGATGCCTAGCAGGTTTATGGACTCAGGTACTAGTATAGTCTTCAGCCACTAATACCTCAAAGTAAGCTAGTTTACCAAATGCATTCCTCTTAGCATACAGGTGGGGTTAGCCCCTTTTGAAGCAATGCAAGTCTGTGGGGAGGGTGTGATGACCTTTAAATTCAACTTTTGCTTTGTGGTAAAAATAGCCTACGTAAGTCTGAATTCTAATTATGTGAAAAAAGGCATAACCTGAATGCAGTCATCAGACAAACCCAAATTGAGGGACATTTACAAAACAACTGCCCTGTAATCTTCAGTAATGAAGATGTCATGGCAGACAAAGTTTAAAGATGATTACAAAGATGCAACAACTTAATGTGATCCTGGAGGTGGGAAGGAAAGGGAGAGACTGCCATAAAGAATATTATTGAGACAAATGGCAAATTTTTAATGTGGACCATGTGTTAAGTGATAGTATTAGATCAGCATTAAATTTTCTGAATTTGATAATTAGGTAAGAAAACATACTTATGTAAGATCTGAAGTACTTGAGGGTAAAGGAGTATGATTTCTACAAATAAACCTCACATTATTATGGAAAAAAGTATGTGTGTGTGTAAAAGAATGGGAAGAATGGAGAAATAAAGCAAATGTGGCAAATGTTTTTACAATTGGTGTATAATGGGTGAAGGGTACATAGGAGTTCTTTGTACAATTATTGCAACTCTTGTGCAGTTTGAAATTATCTCAAAATGAAAGTAAAATGATACCATTAATCACAACACAGAGGTGTCAGTGACAAGGAGTGCCAGCCTGGCTTAGTCATGGGGGAGGAAGTGGTTAGTTTAGGGCCTGGGGACAGATGGAGGAAATGACAGAGTAAGATTAGACTGGGGGTGGAAGTACAAAGAAAAGGAAGGTTCAAAAGAAGACGGGATCTTGGGGAAACAAAGCTGGGGAAAGCTGTATTGCAAGTCCCTAGAGTGGCCCGAGAGTGGACACCCCAGGCTGGGCGACCCGCTGGAAAAGGGGAACTTGACCAAGGAAGATGCAGCTCCATGTAGACTTTAAAAACATTTCAGTCTGAGATTTTGGTGTGCATATAAAACGAAGTTAGATACACTCTTTTGTAACTCATTTTTCCCCAACTGAGATATTCTGTGATGAAAAATTCCAAGTAAAAATGCAATGATTTCTGAAGAAATTTTGTCTGTTGAGTAGTGCCTTACAAACTCACCTTTTGTCTTTTCTGTGTTTGTGGTCAGTATCAACAACAGCAAAAGTTTATGCTTACTATTATCTTTTCATAGTCGTTATAAACAAGGAGAGCCAAATAATCTTTTGTGGTCGCTGTAAACTTACTATAATGTTTGGTAACAAACAGAGATCATGCACTCTTGCTAAAGTTAGAGTTAATAATCCATCACCAGCTTTAGTTTAAATGTTTCTTGGTGCTTTTTAAATAATCCAGCTGTAGAAAATAAACTATTAGCCAAAATCATTTTGGGAGAATAAGAACAAAACACTGGATGGGGCAAGGAGGTGGGAGGGCGGACCTTTACAAGTGGTGATCTGTTTGTGAAAGTTCAGGGGAAGGTCTGAAAACCCTTTACATTAATACTAGATGCCTGCTGCACAAAATTCATGCAAGGGAAGAGGCAATCCCTCAGCCCGGCCTGCACCCTCTCACAATCCTGGATCACTGGCTCCTAACAGGTTACCTGCCTGCCTGATTGCCCCTAACCACTCTGCCTGCCTCCCTAATTATTCCTAACCCCTCTGCCTGTCTGCCTGATTGCTTCTAATTACTTTCCTGCTTGCCTGATTGCCCCTAACTGCCTCTGCCTCACCCCCTGCTGCAGCTTCATCCAGAAGGATGTCCGGAATGATGTCTGGAAGGTTGTTTGGCTGTCCAGTCTAATTAGCATGTTACACTTTTATTATTATAGATTTGTTTCTGAGCTGCATCTATTAAATTGGTAAAGTATTCCCATGGTGTGTGTGTTTTTAATATGTCCCTCTTTTCCCTTAAATTTTACTTAAAATTTTTAAAATCTTCAATACTTTTTCCTTTGGGATTTTTCTGCCTTCTGGGTTTTTTTTTTTAAGTTTAAAAATATGTTGGCATGATAGTTCAAGTCTTATCTACTGATTTGGGTATGCTCCAATGACTATCTGGAATGTAAGGAGTTATTATTAAGCATGCATGTTTGGAGAAATATGTTCAAGTATGCTGTTGTGAAATTAAAACTGTAAAGGTAGGTGGTTAGAGTGCTTGTATGTTGCTCTGTATGGTAAGAACTAGTCCTATTGCATCATGTATATTACTAAGCATTTCTCTTCTCCTTTACAGCACAAAGTAAGATTTGAATTCTAAACTTAAAAAAAAATCCCCACAAAATAATTAATCTTAAATTTATCCATGCCTTAAAAATAAGTTAAAAATAAAATCCTATTCCTGCTTCCCACACTACTAACAACCTTGTAATGATTCATACTTTAGTTATACTAAGAGTCATGGGCTGGTTGAGTTGGGATTCTCACATTCACTGATATTTGGGGGAGGATGGAAAGTATGGTTGGAAGTTTGGGTCTTAAAGGGATCAATAGAAGGCATGGGACAGCATGAACTTCCACACCACCACCTGGATTGTATTTGAGCCTGGAGATTGAGTCAGTGGTGAGCACCAGATGCTGATAAAAATATCTTCAAAAGAAATTTTAGGAGATGCTGAACACAGAGCTGTCTTGGGACCAACATGACAAAGTGTGGCACAGATTAGAGAAAGGGTCCATTCTCCCCCCCGTCCCCTGCACAGAACTCACTCTTCTGTCACCCCCCAAAATAGCAGCAATGTTTGAAAATGCCGGGAAACAGCAGCATCCTAGAACTCACAGAGGGCACTGTCCACCTCAGCAGTGCTGGAGCGCCTTCGGGGCTTTGTGAGCAGCATGTGGTCACAAGGGACAGCCACGCAGAGGAAGGACATGTGGGCTGCATGGGCCTGTTACTGAAGGCACATTAAAGCACTGGCAAACTCTGTGGTTTGCTAGTTTCTGATTAAAAATGAAAAAAATTAAGAAAAAGACTTCTTTTATAGATGTTACCTTGTGACATTTGGAAAACTATTGGAGACAGCATCTTAGTTTGCTAGTTAGTTAGGACCACTATAATAAAATGCCATAGACTGGAGGGGGAGCGGGTCTTATACAATAGAAGTTTATTCTCTCTCAGTTCTGGAAGCTGAAAGTCCAAGATCAAGGTGTCGGCACATGAATTTGGAGAAAATAAATTCAGCCCATAATAATAGATGTCCAATTCCGTAGTAGGAAGTTCAAACTCCCAGACAAGCTGCATAATCTAGAAAAGGCTGGCTCTAATTTTAAAGAAAACCGTGGTCAGAATGTTCAGGTACTTTTAATAGTTATAATAAACTACCACTTTCCTTTTTTAAGCCTAGAGCACATTTGACTTGTTTTTATAATAAAATGTAAATAAACAACAGGTTCCTATAAGAATCTCTAAGCTTGTTCTAAACAATAGAGAGATAAACAAATCAAGGCTGAGAGGTACAAAAGAGTACACACAACTGAAACAATTTATTTGGGGCAATCAGTTCTATATATCTTGGCAACTCCTCAAGTCATCACCAAGGAAACCCACTGAATCGTCACAAAATACCTCTACACTGGAAACAACATGAATGTCCGTCAACAATAGAATGGATAAGAACATTGTTATTGCATCATATACTGTAATACTACACAGCCACAAAAATGAAGGGATTGCTGCTTCACGCAGCAGCATAAACGAATCTCACAATTTCATGTTGAGTGAAAGAAGCCAGACTCAAAAGAATGCATGTAACAAGATTCCATTCATAAGAAATTCAAGAGCACACAAAACTAATCCCTGGTGATCGAGGTCAGATTAGTGATAAATTTTGGTAGGTAATTGGCTGGGAAAGGGCAAAAGGAAGCCGGCTAGAAGCTAGAAATCAATATTTCTTCTCTTAATCTGGGTGGTTTTTACATGGGTGTGTACATTTATAAAAATTCATCAAGCCCTATACTTAAGATTTATGTGTTTTATTGTATATATATGAAATATCAGTTGGAATATTTTAAATGCTGCAGAGTAAAGGAAATCAGTATGTATATGTTCCTTAAAATTGTAGATTTCATTATCAAACAAACATTCAAATATTTTATTGACTGGTAGTTATCAAAGTTTCATTAAGCCATATATGACTGCTAAGTGAGAGAAAGACAAGTGCTATATGATATCACTTATATGTGGAATCTAAAAATTCAAACTCAGCCTCAGCTGGTTTTGCTCAATGGTCAGAGCGTTGGCTTGCAGACAGAAGGGTCCCAAGTTTGATTTGAGTAAAGGGCACATGCCCATATTGCATGCTCTGTCCCCAGTAGGGCATGTGCAGGAGGCAGCCAATCAATGATTCTCTCTTATTGATGTTTCTTTCTTCCTCTCTCTTCCTCTCTGAAATAAAAATATATTTAAAATAAATAAATATAAAAATTCAAACTCAGAGAAGCATGTGGTGGTTACCAAGGGCTGGAGGATAGAGGAAATAAGGAGATATTGGTGAAAGGGTACCAACTTCCAGTTATAAGGCTAATAAGTTTTGGGGATCTAATGCACAGCATGATGATTATGCTAATAATACTATGTTATATACTTGAAAGTTGCTAAGAGAGATCTTAAATCCAGGATGGAAGTATTAGCTAATGCTATAGTGATAATCATTTTACAATTTATTAATATACCAAATATACATTGTACACCTTTAACTTACATAATTTGATGTCAATTATACCTCTGTAGTTCAAAGAGATTAAGCACTCCTTAATATTGGACCCTTAAAAATGGAAAAAGAAGGCTATTTATTGCATGGATAAAAGAACGGAAAATGCCTCTCAGGTCAAATTCATCACAGGTTGTTAGCATTTTCCCCTTGGGAAAGATAAGGGTTATAGTGAGTGGGGCTTTACTGCCACCTCCTGGATTATGGCTTGGCAGCCCTAGGCTGTCCTGGGCAAAGCCAAAGGATTAGGGTGTCATCCCAAGGAAATGGATATAAGGCCAATTGCAGCCACTCCTAAATTCAGGTGTTTCAGAGTTCTCCTTAAATAATTTCTGTCCATTCCAGAAGAATTGACTTCTCCTTCATCCCTCTAGCAGAGGGAAAAGCACTTGTCTCTCACTAACTTCTTTCCTTCCAGGACCCATCAGAAGAAAGGGCACCTGACTGCCTTCCTTTAGACGAAATAAGAAGAAAAGTATAATTAAAACTACATTCCTCTGACTAGGTTGTATTTCCCAGCACAAAATAATTTTTGATCCTACAATATAGTTTGAGCCAAACTTTATTATCTGAATCTGGTATTTGTCTTTGCTTTCAAAAGGAGGTAGGAGACACATCTACAGAAGAATATCTCCAATAGGCAAGCTAAAATCTGCTTCTTAAATGACCTATAATATCTTTATTCACAAAAGAAGGAACTCAAATGGTCTATAAATCAGTAATAAGAAAAATATATGAAAGTATATATAAGAAGTAGTAATCAAGAAAATGCAAACTAAAGAGAAATAATTTTTACCCATCAAATTGGTGAAAATAAAAATTATTAATATCTAAAATAGTTCCAATATAGGAAATAGATTTTCTCATACAGTATTGATGGTAACATGAATTGGTATAGCACCTTTGGAGGACAATTCAGAAGAATCAGTCAAAATCTAAAATGAAACATACCTTTTGCAGCTTCAAACTCTCCACCTCTGGTGAGCATTGCAATGCATTCTCCAGCATCCATTCTTTTCTCCCTGGGCTTTGAAGGATCCAGGTAGTTCCATGGAGAGGCTGTGATTGGCCTGAACCAATCAGCATAATTCCATGTCCTTTAGCTCCCATTATTAATTCAGACAAAGGAATTTAACAAAGGCCCACACTAATTAGAACATGCCATGCCCCAAGCTACATGCTGATTCAAGGTGAGCAGTATCCAAATTTGGCTTAATCAAGAGTGAAGTTTTGTTTGGTGGCTGGAGGAATGCACTTCTTCCTCTTTAAAGAGGATGAGGACATGTATAGCTCCAGGAGTCTAAGCGCCCAAAGTTTATATTATCTAAACAAAAAAAATGTTTTAATTTATTCCAGATCTAAAAATCATGACCATATATTTACTTCAACAAACATGCATGGCTCTATCATTTATTGAGCCACTAACATTGAATAAATTCCTTGAACTTTCTAAGCCTAATACCTTGTCTGTAAAATATGACTAATATTCCTACCTTCATAGGAATATTGTTACTACCGTCCCATAGGAATTGCTTTGCTAGATGTATGGAACAGAGATAAATAAAATATGGTTCCCAATCTTCAGAAACACAGAAAATGTAGTGGGCAGTGACACTGAGTATTGTTCTTGCACATGTGCCTTCAGAATCTGGCCCTGAATCTTCTGTGAGATCCTAGGAGCAACTTCATAAACAGATGTTTCTACTTAAAAATATGACTTGCCGAAACCGGTTTGGCTCAGTGGATAGAGCGTCGGCCTGCGGACTGAAAGGTCCCAGGTTCGATTCCGGTCAAGGGCATGTACATTGGTTGCGGGCACATTCCCAGTGAAAAATCAATAAAATATATTTTTAAAAAATATGTCTTGGGGGCGACAGACAAGGAGGTATACATATCAGAAAAGGAATGATAATTCAAGGAAAAAGGCTAAAAACAGAGAAGTAACCAACTGAAACACTGTTGCCATGGGGCAGAGGGATGGTTTTGTTTGTTTGTTTGTTTGTTTTTTAAATATGTTTTATTGATTTTTTTTTTTACAGAGAGGAAGGGAGAGGGATAGAGAGTTAGAAACATTGATGAGAGAGAAACATCAGTCAGCTGCCTCCTGCACACTCCCTACTGAGTATGTGCCTGCAACCAAGGTACATGCCCTTGATCGGAATCAAACCTGGGACCCTTGAGTTCACAGGCTGGTGCTCTATCCACTGAGCCAAACCGGTCAGGGTGATTTTTAATTCTAGCAACAATATTAATAGAGATAACTTTCCAGATATAGAGGCAAGAAGATAGATGAATAAAGATAAACTGACATTAAAACCTGCTCCCTTGAATGATAGGAAGTCCTACCCTAATCTATGGATAGGAAAACAGGCTGAATTGAGATATTTTTATTTCATTTCCCGGATTCTTGTTTTCATTCATGTTAGACAACAATACATTTTCAAAAGTTTTGTTAGAACCTTCCTCACTTCCACTGGAGATGCCCTTGCATGACAAAGCAGAGCAAGAGGATTAAATAAAGCTCCATCTGCCAGGGAAGGGGAGCAGATTTCACTGAGAGCAAAAGACAATGACATTTTATGGATGGTTTTTTGTTTTGTGAAGAAAATGTCTCAGTGTATAATATATTCGATGTCAGATATCCCCAAACATCTCTAAACACAAAGATCTAAATCACAAGTCACACAAATTACATACACATGATACTGAGTGATGTTAAGATTTGGGGCCAGGTATTTCGCAGAAGGACATGTTAAGAAACAAATAGTCCAGCTGGATGTGACTCAATGACTGACTATCAACCTATGAACCAGGAGGTCACAGTTCCAGTCCCAGTCAGGGCACATGCCCAGGTTGTGGGTTCGATCCCAGTGGGGAGGTGTGCAAGAGGCAGCCAATCAATGTTACTCTCCCATCCTTGATGTTTCTATCTCTTTCACCTTATCCCTTCCTCTCTGAAATCAATAAAAGTATTTTTTAAAATGAAACAGATAAATTGTATGTTCATTACATTTTCAAATTAGTTCATATGTAAAGTTATCAAAAGAAAAAAATAAAACCATTTAAAAAGCAATGTGAGAACATAATTTTTCACTCACATAGTGTTAGGGGACCATTTCAAATGTAAAAACACAATACAAAGCAATAGAGAAAAATCCACTTAGTCCAATATACTAGAACTAGCCTTAAAGCTTTAGGAGCAGTGACCCTAGAGTTTTGGATCCTCTGCCAGTGGCTCAATTACATTGAGGAGGGATCAGAAAATAAGCCAGTCACATTTTTTCAATCTAATCTGGTTTATAGTTGCTTATAGATCCAGCCTTATATTTTATCAAAATTAAGATAAAGAAACCAATAATGAGAGAGTCACACAAGACAACACATCTTCTATGGTTCCATTTCAATAGGATGCTAGCTAATCTCACCAAGCAAGGAATTCTCAATCAGGAGAATCAGATTCTAAGCCTGGGTCTGTCATCACCTTTACCAGGTAGTCTTTAAAAGACATGTTACTTTATGACCAGATGGCTTGTATCATTGGCTGTACAAGAAAATTAACTTGTGAAATATATCTGTGGTCAAGGAACCCACCTCAGAAAAAAAAGATGCACACAGATTGAGGGTGAAGGGATGGAAGACGGTTTTTCAGGCAAATGGAAATGAAAAAAGAAAGCTGGGGTAGCAATACTTATATCTGACAAATTAGATCTCAAAGTGAAGGACATAAGAAAATTAACTTGTCAGCTCTATATCCTAACTTTCCCAAAAAGAGTTAACTGATTATTTCAAACATATTTGTTAAACACCATACAGTGTTCTATATATTGTTTATAGTTTATTAATTAAATGAATGCAAATAAAAACTATCTATGGAGCTCAATAACATATAATATTTATTAATTGTAAAATATACATACACACAGCAAGCCCATTTTCCCACCAGTACATATACATATTTCCTATTAGTATGTAACTTAATCATATCCTTGTAAGGAAAGACAAAGTAATCTTAAATTGAAAAAAAATAGAATTATTTTAGTTCAGGATCTATAGCCCCAATTTGCAAAATTTTTCTCAAGCAGTTTTTCCAAGATTCTACCCAGATACGAGCTTTAAGTCTCAACTTGGACTTACAGTAAATAGTTTTTAGTCCTTTAATTCTATAGTGCAAAAAGTGTTTTAATCCATAAAAGATACTAAGAGCAAATATAGAATGAAATCCTAGACCCTCAGACATTGAGGTGATATTTTCACACCAATCTATAAATAAAACTAACATTGAAATAAATTGGACAGCTACTTGGCTTTTAAGTAGTGTCTGTTTTTTATGCTGTGGTGGCTGTTGACAACATAATTCAAAGTAAAAATAGTAATATTTTAATTTGAGGCCTATTAATGCCTATACACTAACTTTGTTCAGCATATTAGCCATATCTGGTCTAGTCAAACACCAGGTCAGAAATTAAAGATAGGGAATCAAGATCAAAGTTTAATTGAGCCACCTACATAGACTTCTACATTGCAGCCCCTTATTTTGCCTCCTGAATGTCCTACTCTTTTGAGGCTCAGGTAAGTATAATTAGAATTTTAATATTAAGCTCCACAGGGTAGATAATAGAGAAAAGTGCTAGTAAAATTCCTGGGCTAAGTTCTCTAGTCAATGTCTTTTGGAAAAAACAACAACATACTATTAATTGGTTAAGGCAAAAAAACCCACACAAATTTTGGTCCCCTTAACAACCATTCTCTCAAATGATAAATGCAGAGCATGACTAAAAACCTAGAAATGAAAAAGCAAGAGTCAATTTGGTTTAACTCTCCCACCTAAAAGTTGAGGACCAGTGCATTAGGAAAGATGTGTGTCCTGTGGGTTAATAATTTTGCACCTTGGTTGCAAGCTTTTGGGAAGGCCTAGGTGTTTGAGGAAATAAGAAGATAAGAATATCTCTGGGATTTTAGAAAGATATTCTATTTAATATCACCTTCAAACTACCAGGGGATAGGAATAAAGTCCAGAACAATGTTCATCCCGTGCCGAAAGCCTCTTCGGCTGGGGATTTCAGCGGGATTCATCCCAGAGAAGAGTAACCAGTCATAGTTAATTGGTAACCCTGCTTCCTATTTTAGGATTTTGCAAGTATACCTCTTTTGTCAATGAGAAGTATTCAACTCCAAGGTATACCTGCAAAATTCTCCTTTCCCATTCTTGTCCCAATCACATTCCTGCTCACAGGAACATTAGCCCCCAGATCACACAGTGCAAAGGACTATTCAGACCCGGCTGTACCAAATCATTAGAAATAAAAAGGATTCTTTGCAAAACTTGCATTTAGTGTGACTCTTAGAAGATCAGCAGAGAGGCAGATTCCCATGATACACTGATCAAACATCAACTATTATCACAGAAACCAAATAAATATATCCATCCATAGAGAACAGACACATATCTTGTTAAAGCCTAAAAACAAGCAAGATTCTTAAATGTGTTTTTATAGTTAGGTTGGGATAAAGGAAACATTTTTTTTTACTGACCCTAGTTTTTTTTCAACTGATTCTAGTTGTTAGCACCCACATCCACCAAACACACTCCTAAATAAATGTACACATTAATGCAGTTAACACACAAAGTTCAATGCATAAATAACATAAATTTTTATAATCTTTCTCCCCTTTTTTACTTACTATTAATCTTGGGTACCTTTAAATACACAACCTACTAATAGTAAATATACACTCATATAACGAGAACCATATCACTATTCTTTCATTGGATATATCTTGAAATAGCATCAGTGGACTTCAAAGACGATGGGTAACAGTTGGGAAGGACACTTGCCCAATCTTCCTTTGAAACAGCTGGAAGACATTGTCTTTCCTTTTGCAAAACATTCCTCAGAAAATGCAGGCAGTTCAGAAGTAAATGATCAAAACCATGTATATCTCCTCCTGGGATATCAGCACTTTTGTTCCAAGAGGATGTCATCTCAAGCACTAGAGCAGCATCTAAAAGCACAGGAGGAATACATGCCACCAAATACTTTACACAAAATCTTTCTAGATTTCTATCCCACTTGTTTTCTCACATTATATTTATAAATATACAAAATATTTCCCAAAAAAGGCTACACAGCTTTAAATATGGGAAAGAACCTACCCGTTCAGAACCAAACTGACATTCAGTGCTGGTGCTCCATCCAAGGTAAATCAGCCTCCAAGTCCTCTGGCAGGGGAGATCCTGGTACCTATACATGCATAATCCAGCATTATAGATTCCCAGTCATTATACGTCCCACTCCCTGAGAACCCCTATTTTGTGGTTCAGTTACCAGATGTTTAAAATTAACTCTTCAAAGTTCAAATTACTTGCACAGAAGATGAAGTAAGGGGTTGTTATTTTTTTTTACCTCTTTGTTGACACATATATTAAAGTATATTTTGGATGTGCCAGGACAGTACAAACCCACTACAAACCCTCTCTCCTACTTATTCTAAAACAATCAAAACAAAGAAAGAAATTTGGGAAAAATACTTAAAAAAAAAAAAAGCCCACCAAGGATTAAGGAGAGGAGTCAAAAATTTGAAGATGTGGCCTTTCATGTGAGGGTAGGTTTCCAATTTTGTTTTTTCCTCCTGTAGCTTCTCCCTAGTCCCAGAGTAGTAAGGAAGTGCAGCAGGCTAAAAGTCTGGAAGAACCCCATCTTTATAGAGAAACCAGGAAAAGGACTCCCTGCAGGCCAACAAGGATGGGGGTAATTCTAAAGGGATGAGAAAAAGGGATCCTCTAATTCTGTATATAAGCCTCATAAGTCTCAGTCCAACTTCTGAGATATGCACATGGGAGAGCTTTAGACGAGCACAGCAAAGGCTTACAGAACTAAACAGAGATTTGAATCACTTGCACAAGTCTCCTGAACTACACAAGTATAGGACACGTACAAACCAGGATAGGAAAGCCTTAGAGAACTGATATTTGTACCACCTCTCACAGAAGCTAAGGCAGAATTTACAATGTGAACCACACTTGGGTGACTTCCTGCTAAAACAAAAAAAAATTCAACATTTTCCAGAGTATTATAGCAGAACCCTGAAGCTATACAACATAATATCTACAATGTCCTAGATATAATCCAAAAAAAACTGGACATAAAAACATCCAGGAAAGTGTGATCAAGTCAATCAACAAATATCAATTCTGAAGTGGTCCAGATGTTGGAATGAATATATATATGGTGTGTATGTGTGTGTATACTTATTTTTAAGTAGCTATTATAACTATGGTATATGAGATATGGTATATGAAAGAAAACATAATGAAATAAAGGGACAGGAATTCTTAGTAGAACAGTAGTACTCTACAATTGTCTAGAACTAAGTAAATATTTAGGATTAAAAAACAGTACTGAAATTTTTAAACTTCACTGGATGGGCTTAATAGCAGAATGCAAATGACAGTGCCGAGAGTCAAAAAACTTTATAACAGATCAATAGAAATGACCCAGTCTTAAGAATAAAGAGAAAAAAGATTGATGAGCATGAACAGGTCTTCAGGAACCCATGAGAAAATACCAAAAGGTCTAACATATATGTCACTGGAATCTCAGAAGGAGAAAAGAGATTGTGACGGAAAAAAATTTTTTGAAAAAAAATAAAGACTATGAACTTTCCCAATTATGTATAAATTTACAGATTTAAGAAGCTCAGAAAACCCCAAACAGGATACATTAAAAAAAACAAAACAAAACAAAAAACAACCTTTGTCTAGACATATTCTATTCAACCTAATGAACACAAAAAGTAAAGAAGAAATCTTGAAAGCAGCCAGAGAAAAATGAAACATTACATATAAGAGAATAATTATTCAAATACCTGAGCATCGCCCCCACCCCAAGAAATCACAGATCAGAAAAGAGAATTAACATCCTTATGATCCTGAGAGAAAAAATATTTTTAAAACAACCTACCAACTCAAATTTTATATCCAACAAAAATATACTTCAGGAACAAAAGCAAAATAAAGTCATTCTCAAATGAAGAAAAACTAAGAGTTTATTACCATCTGACCTACTTTTCAAGAATTGCAAGAAGTTTTTCCGGTGGAAGGAAAATACCAGAAAATAAAACTGTAATCCTTAAGAAAAAAGAAAAAACAGAAATGGTACATAGCTAGGAAAATATAGACTACTTTTTTCTCATAAATTGTTTAAAATATTTATGATTCCTTAAAGCAAAATGTATGACAGTGTAGTGGAGTTTTCAATGTATGTAAATAAAATATATATGATTAATTCTAACATAAAGTTCAGGTTGGTGGCCCAGCCATAGTGGCTCAGTTGACTGAGTGTCATCCTGTGCACTGAAAGCTTGCCATTTCAATTCCCAGTCAGGGCACTTACCTACCTAGATTGTAGATTCAATTCCTGAGTGGAGTGCACATGGAAGGCAACCAAGTGATGTTTCTCTCTCACATCAATGTTTCTCTCTCTCTCCCTTCCTCTCTCCAAGTATGTCCTTGGGTGAATATAAATAAAATTCTTTCAAAAAAAGTTCAGGTTGGTGAGAAGGGAAATATATTTGCAAGGTTTTTACATTTATAAGTGGCCTAATATATGCTATAAGTAGACTGTGAAAAAATTTATATATATATATATAAAATGACCCTTAGACCAGTGGTCATCAAACTGTGGCTCATGAGCCACATGCTGCTCGTGAGCTGTGGTTTGCAGCTCTGTTGATTAATGAGTTTGCCAACCACTACCCTAGATCAATGGCTAAAAAAATAATACAAAGAGATATCCCCCAAAAGTCAACACTAAAAATATTCAAATATGAAAGAAGACTGAAAAAGGAAAACAGAGGAACAAATAAGAAACAAATAATAAAAAAAGAAAACAGAGCTAGACCCAATAAGCATACTAAATGTTAATGGCCTAAATATCCAGTGCTAGTCAGAATTCTAAAGATAGCCCCTAAGATGCCTATCCCTGGTTAGTCAATCAAACTAATTTAGTTTCTGTGTGAAGGGACTTTGCACATAAAATTGATGTTACTAATCAGCTGACTCTAAGGTAGAGAGATTATCCTGGTGGCCCAATGTAGTCACATCATCCTTAAAAATAGAAGAGTGAGTCAGAGAGATGAAAGAGGAGGTAAGAGAGATTTAAAGAATAATTTTTTAAAAAAATCCAGTTAATGTTGCTGCCTTTAAATATGGTAGAACTAAGCCACGGTTCCTAGGAATGTGGGTAGCCTCCAGAAGTCAAGAACAATCCCCGGGGATCAGCCAGCAAAGAAATAGGGACAACAGGGAAACAGGTCCCATACCACATGGAACTGAATTCTGCCAACAACCTGAATGAGCCTGGAAACGGATTCTCCCCTAGAGCCTCCAGAAAGAAATGCAGCCCTGCTGACATCTGAATTTCGGCCTGTGAGACTCTGAAGGAGAGAAGCAGCTTGGCCCAGGCTTCTGGCCCATGGAAACTGTGAAATAATAAATGGATATTGTTTTAAGTTGGAGTAATTTTTATCAGCAATAGAAAACTAATACACATTCCAATTAAAAGAATTGGAATTGACAGAATGGATACAAAGGAAAGATCCTACTTACATGCTGTTGACAAAAGGGACACTTTATAAAAACCAGAGAGGTTGAAAGTAAATGAAAAGTAAAAAGATATACCATGGAAACATAAGTATAAGTAGGCTGGAGTGTCTATTTTAATCTCAGACAAAATAGACTTCAAGGTCCAGAGTAGTATGAGAGTTAAAGAGAGACTTCTCATAATAATAAAAGGGACATGTATCAGGAAGACAACACAATTTAAATGTGCATGTAATTAAAAACAGATTAAAATACCCAAAGCAAAAATAAACAGATAAAAGAGAAAAATAGACAATTCCGCAATCATTGTAAAAAATTTTGACAGTACTCTTTCAGTAACTGATAGAAGTAAACAACAAAAAAAATCATTAAGGACATAGGAGATCTGAACAACACTATCAACCACCTTAGTTTAATTTCACATTTACAGAACATTATATCCAACAACTAAAAACATACACATATTTTTAAGGGAACAAGTTTAATTTACCAATATAGACCATATGCTGAGCTATAAAACACATCTCAATGAATCTAAAAGGATCAAATTCATACAAAGTATATTCTCTAACCACATGGAATTAAGTTAGAAATCAATAATAAAATATCTAGGAAAACTCTAAATATCTAACAATTAAACAAACATTTCTAAGTAATTCATGGGTTAAAGAAAAAAATACATGGGAAATAAAAAATATTTGGGCTGAATGATAATGTAACTATAGCATATCAAAATTTGTGGGGTAAAGCTAAAACTATGCTTACAGGAAAAAGCATGTAGTTGTGTGTAAAAAGTATATAGCATGGGTAAGAGTGTGTTTGGGGGGGTGGGATTATGCAACACTTTACTTACAAAAATCTATCTTACAGATTTTTCCAAAAGGTACAAATAGACTTTTATAAAGGTAAAAAGTTTTTTGTTATGTACAGAAATGAAACATGGTTCAATGTATTCTTAATAATTAAGTAAGAGTACAGGGAAAGTCACACCGCCTACCAGAAAGTCTTTTGCTTTCAGTCTTCTGGTGTTTCTCTTCAGATTTTCTGCACATAAGCTCATGTTATTTTGGTGTTAATTTGTGATTTTTGTTACACCGACTTTCTCCTTTATTGTAGTTTAAATACAACTGGAAATTAAGCAAGTAACTTGAGACTAAACATGCAGAACCAGTGTATATGTATAAAACGATTAGGTCAGCCCTGCTGTCAAGGCTCAGTGGATGAGCATCAACCCCTGAACCAAGAGGTAACCAGTGCGATTTCTGGTCAAGGCACATGCCCTGGTTGAAGGCCCCAAACCAAGTAGGGGGCATGCAGGAAGCAGCAAATCGGTGTTTCTCTATCTATTAATGTTTCAATCTCTCTATCCCTCTCCCTTCCTTTATCTCTAAAATCAATAAAAACTTTAAAAAAAAAGATTAGTTCAAAACAACAAATAAAAACCTTTAGTTCCATTAACTAAAACTAGATTTAGTTATATCAATCCTGAAAAGTGCTTTTGAACCATAGTCCACTCTCAAAGAGCAAATGAAAAAATCTGCACCTTTAAAATGCACAATAAATTTAAGTTTAGAAATATATGAAGAATTTATTGAGACTCTATAGTTACCAGATATTAAATCTGTGACAGTGATTCATCTTCATATAATAGGAATTTGTTTAATTTTGATAATGTTGCTATAGAAACTGTCAGCAAGAGATAAGGTAAAGCAATAACAGTCAATAAACCTTTTTTTCAGTATCACTGGGTAACTGCCTCTATAGTAATTTATCCTCAACAATATTATTCCCCTAATTTAGAGAGCTCTATAGAATTATTTAATTAGTAACATAGTTAATTCACATAGATAAAGAAGCAACATAGTTTCTCTATTAAATTAAATGGAAATGCTTAAAAAACTGAAGATAAAGAATTTTAATCTAAAACAAAAGTTTCCAAGCATCAAGCAAAGACGAGTAATCTGAAAAAGTAAAAGTGAAGTACAATGATACATATCCAAAGTTTATAGCAAGTTATGGTTGATTCAGGAGATTTAAAAATTTGCCAGTTTCCTCAATGTGAAAATGAGTGATATGACTAGTGTTGATATAAAAGTAGCAGAAACATAAATAGTCTTAAGAGCTAAGATAGAAAATTAGAAATTATAGAAAAATCTTTAACATTGATGAAAGGAATCATTTTGGGGGAAAGTGTCAGACAATACATTTTAAAAGAATAAAAACAGTTTCAGAGTTTTACTCTTTGAAAGATAGCTTATAATTTTGGGGCCAATGCAGTGAAATACAGTAAGCTACAACAAAACCATAACTAGGTTATACACACACACACACACACACACACACTCACACACACACACACATATTTTTAATCATAAAACGTTGATTACTGTAAACTGTGAAATGTTAATACAAACATAGTGGAGATCTAGTGCATGAAATTAGTGCATTAGGGTGAGGAGGGTGGTCCTTCAGCCCAGCCTGTGCCCTTTTGCAATCTGGGACCTCTCGGGGGTTGTTGGGTCTAAACCAGCCGTCAGACATCCCTCCCACAATCTGGGACGCTGCATGCACCAGTGACCATACTTTTCATACAGGTGAAAGGCATCTTGCTGTTGTATGGGAGCTACATTTTTTCTCCCTGATTATAAAAACTAGTACATAACATGATCCTTCTGAGGTAGAAGTACCATTTTCCCCATCTTATGGGGGGAAAAACTGAAGCAGAGAGAAGTAAAGTAATTGGCTTTGTCACACAGTTATAAGTGTCAGAATCAGGACTGACCACAAAACGTGCAAGCCAGAGTCCATGCATGTCATTGCTGCATCATCCTGTTTTTTCAGTGTTAGAGTAGCCTTGCTGGGTTTTAACTTTTAAATCTAAGAGACTGTTCCCAATATATAGGGTAAGGTCCCTAGGTCTGGCCAGTGATCAGGGCCATCTGTGGAGCCATCAGTGGGCAGAGTGATTGAATCCCCACTGGCACCCGCCAGCTAGCCCCACCTCCTGGTTGCCACTACCGATCACCTTCCTCTCAGTGTGCATCATAGTGATTGGTTGTTGCACTGTTCTGTCGATTTGCATATTAGGGTTTTATTATATAGGATATGTCATAGAGGTACCAAGTTCAATGAACCATAATACACAATTTAACAAGCAAAATTTTATAGATCCCACCAATAAACCTTCCCAATCCTTAAGAGCAAACTCTCCCTAAGGAACTTGAACAGGAAATATGAAAGAGACCAGAGCTCCACACAGCCTACAGAGTATTTCTGTACCTGATGCAGTGTAACACTGGAGGCATGCAAGTCAATAGCAGCCAGAGAAGGAATTTGAGATTCTGAAAGGTTTTTGTTCTCTTTCCTCATTAGCCTGGAATTTCGAGCTGCACAAAAATAACCATAAGCACAGTGAAAAAAATAGACATTTTTGTTAGTTTTTCACATTCTGTATCTGTCCCTTTGTATGTAGTACTTATTGTACATATTTACATACATAAAAATATGAAATTACTATGCGTTTTTGATATTCTGTTCATTTAACATACATTTTAAACAATGCAAACAAAAGGGCTGACAAGGTAAAAGCATTGTAAACATACCTATACCTTCCAAGGCTCTCAGTTCAGGGAGATGATTATAGTTCAATTCAGGCAAATGGACTTCTGTCTTTGCGTATTCTCTTCTTTTCTTATTTGCCTGAAGCAGACTCTTTTCATTAGTGATCTAATATCATCAGAATGATTAACACAAATGAATTAGCTTCCAGGTAAACTGGGCTTGCCCCTTTACTAACTACTGTAGTCATAGCCTAAAATGCATGGATTTGAAGATCTGGAATAATACAATACATATTTGAAAAGCGTAAGTAACATAAAAACACAATTTCACCTAGTTATTTCAAACCTCTCCCTCAGTAAATGTATTAAAATTGCTACCAAGTGGATTACTGGTTGATATAAGTTTCTCCTTCTCCCGCTCCAGCCTTCAGGTAAGTCTTGGCGATCAGTAAAAGGTTAGCAGATGGGCATCAGGCCAGTAAGGTCAGGCCTTAGGACACTTGCCGAGCTTTTCAGCATATAGTTGCTTAATTCTGAGCAGTTTATCTTGCCATGTCCTAGGTTGTTTTTTGCTTTTCCAACATAATCTTGCTGCTCATTTTAAAAACATTTGTCCTTGTCCTATTCCTCAGAGTAAGCACATGATACTATCTCACTGTTACACAGTTTATTAAATAAAGAATTACAACTTCAATTATTTTCCAAATCTTATTACTCCATAGGTGAGAAAGTCTGAGAAATAAATAAAGTGAAGAATAGTACAAGCACTTCAACTCTGCACCTTTGTGGATTTGACATTTTTCTGTTTCATTTGAGAATGACAGGAAGTCTATATTCTTTTCTATATTTTCAGAACAGGTAATATATAGTATGTGATTTTCTTAAAAAAACACACCTATATATAATGAAATCATATATGTGTTTTACATATGTATGTATGTATAATGAAATATACACACAAACACTTATAATGACAGTGTTAAGCCATTGAGGTTCCTTGATGTCTCAAATTTAATATTCTGTGAATTATACCACTCTGCCTCCCACAAAGTCTTCAAAAGTCCTGAAGTGAGAGTTTGAGTTTCTTTCTTTTGGATATTTCTGTTTGTTATTTTAATAGAATAAACACTAAGGCTCTTGGCTCAAGTCAGCTACAAAATAAAATAGTTCAAAAAAATTATCTGCAAATGCAAAAATAAATAAACAAATAAATGAATAACTAAGTCCAAACTACCATATTTACAAATTCAAACAGTGGCAAGTAAAATACATAAGAGATGTTTATAATAATATATTTATTACTGATCTTCAACCTAGAAGTTGAAGCAAGTTTAGGCTTAGCTCTGCTTCCATTAATTTTCCAGTGGATCTTCCCCCCACTAGTCTTTACCTCCTTTTTTAACTACCGGTTCCAAAGAAGGATAAACAGAAATAAGATCTAAAATTACTAGCCAGTGATGGTTATGCAATGCCTGAAAGAAGGCTGATATCAATTCCAGAAAAATGGTATTGAGCCAACTATTTGGAATAGCCTAGCTGAGCAAAAGAATCTTCAAAGCAGAGTAGGAATGTAAAACACAAAATATCCATAGAGAAACCAAAAAGAAGGCTATGTCAAAAGGAAAGCATGATGGGTATAGATATTGTAGCCTAAGAAAAACTTAAAAACAAGCAAATGTAATGTCTAAATCATGAGAGATGAAAAAGAAAAGCTATAATTTTCAGCACTGAGGATAATGAAAGAAGTAGAGAAGGAACATTTGCGAGAAAAATACATTTTGGGGGAATATGTTCATACCTCCCTTTCCCTGGCAAAATTCATTTGCATGTCTTTAAGCAATTTCAATTTGCTAGACACTATTCTAGGTGTGAGGAAGAGCAGTGAGGAAACAGAGCACAAATCCCTGCCTTGGAAGTTTACATCTTAGTGAGGGAGACAGACAATATATAATTAAAAGAATGTAGAAGATGTCAAATATATATACTGGGAAAAAATTAAGCAAGGTGAGAGGAAAGTAATGGAAGACAAAATGAGTTATCAAATTAGGGAAGACCTCATAATAAGGTTTCATGTAAGCCAAGTAAGAGAAAAAACAAGTTTTCTGGATTATCTGGAGAATGTTCCAAAGCAGAGGAAGAAGCAAGTGCAAAACCTAAATGTGGGAGCATGCCTACCCATGTTGCAGGGAAGAAAAAAAAAAAGAAAATCAGTGTGGTAGGAATAGACTGATCTAGAATGAGAGTAGCTGTGAGTGGGACAGAGGGATGGGGACTTAAAGACTCTGCAAGGACTTGGGTCTTTACACAGAAATGAAAAGCCAAGGAAGGGTTTTGAGTGGAAGAGTGTGATGATTTAACTTTAAAAAGAAGCTATCTTGAGCATAAAAATGTTCCTCTAAAGCTTCCGAAGACACATAAACCTTGTACATGCTTCTATTACAATCTATGTTTTAACTTGCTGATCCTCTACTAAACCAAGAGTTCCTTAAAGAGGAAGATTGACTTATTCATTTCCAGTGTTTTATACATAATAGGTAATCAATAAATATTTGTTAAATGAAGAAACAAATACTTTTACCAAATTCCTAGAATGGGTGAGATAAGACCATTTATCTTCTCTACTCTAAACACACACACACACACACACAACAAAACAAAACAAAAAAACCAAAAACTGATTACCAAGCATTAGGTTAATAAAATTTACTGTTGCCTAAAGAATTAAAACAGATGTCATTTTAATAAAACCTTACATTTTAAGTTCCAGATTAATATTACTTTCTAAAACTTATTTAAACTTTAAGTCTTTCACGTTTATGATTATGGCAGGCTGGGAAGATATATGCATAATTAAGCTTCCATTTTATGATTTGTCCTCAAGTAAAAATCTCAGTTCTTCAGCATTATATTTAATATTAATAAAAGTCTAGAAATTACTTAGCTTGTTCTTCTACCACTGAAAACAGATCACTTACTGGTTTGGTCATGTTAATATTATAAATGCCTGATGGAGTCTGTTGATTAGGTTTAACAAATGGAATACAATACTTCTTGGTCTTCTCATCCACTCTGTAACAACAAGGACAAAAAAAAATTAAGTTAGAACCAAAAGTAATTATTTTTCAAGCACAAAAGCAAATTATATAGCACCAAGTGACATGCAGTTTAATCAGCATTTAATGCCTGTTCTTAAATATACTGTGTGCACAGATCTGGTAAGACATTCTGTCTTACACTCATGCCTCCTACCCAGTCCCCAACTCTAATCAAATAAATTACCTTCCTTTAAGCAAAATTCCCAAAAGGAGCTTCTTTGTATCTCTAAAGGCCTGTAGCCATACAATGCAGAAACAGACTTTGAAAGTCAATTGACTCCTTTCATGCTATTAGAATAAGTAGCTGTAGATTCTCTTCACCTTAAATATAATCCTACTTTCTTAGAACTTAGGTTAATTTTTTGACCAAATGCTAATAATCTTTTTAAACAGCAACCTGACAAGAATGAACAGTATCCAAAAGCCTGAGAGTAACACAGTATTCAAAAGCCTGAGAGTAACACAATGGGGCTGAAATGACAATCACTTAGAAATTTGCAAATACTGTATATACTTAAACAACCTTTCGTTCTTATTTTCTTAATTCGTACCTGTAACTCTGAACTCCTGGGATAGTCCCCACTCCAGAATTAATACCAGAAGCTACTGCAGAAAGTGTGTGTGTAAGTGGAGGAATAGCCATTCCTGGATTCCTTGTGTGGTCCACACTGCCATTGCTGCAATCTCTGAGACTTGTTGAAGGCACTGTTTTGATGTGGCTAGTCCCGTTGTCATGGAGACAGCTGACATTTGAAGCTCGACTGATTTTTTCAACTTTCTCTCCATCAAATTTTGATCCTTTTAACTTTAATATTCTAGAATCCTTTATTTTGGGATCAGCATTGGAATCCTGAGCATTAGTAATATTAATAACATTAATGACCTGAGAATAATGAAATATCAGAATTCCATAGACATCACCTTTTTGTGCCTGTTTTTTTAATCTACCTATGGAATTAAAATTAAACCTAAGATTCTCAGTCAGACATTTATTTTGAATAGAAATGCAATTTACACTAGCTCTGATGTGTATAGAGTAGGGTAAAAGTAGGTTTACAGTTGTTCATAGGGAAAATAATATAGTAATTAATAAATAATAATTCAAGAATAAACTGTTTCGCATACGCACACCTGTAAACCTATGTTTGCTATGCCCTATACACCTCAAATATACATGAAACATATATCTAATTTATAAATATTTCAGTGGGGAGAAATATGGAAGAGAAATCAAGCATGCCCACTTTTGTTCTTATATATTTAGAGTCAGGAAACACAAAATTGAAAGTCTTTTCTTTTGGTTCATGTGAGAAAACAGGAGTGATTGGTAGTAGATATGAATTACCTTACTAAGAACCAATTCTGGATAACATACCAGGAAAAGTAAACTTCAAATAAATTCAATACCCAAATCTCAATTTTAAAATGCACTACTTTATATAAAATTCTAACAATGATATTGTCTCTTCTATCATTTAAGGGGGAAAAAATGGTGTGCATGTGTGTCTGTGTCCATGTATTGGTATGTGGATACTCACATGTATGTCTAAATGTTCTTGAATGAGTATGATTTCCTGCACAGTCTGGTATACAGTAGGCACTCACTACATGATATGTTAAGATTTTTTAAACAGGCAATGTCTATAGAAAAGAGACATTTTTATAACGAAGCTAAAAGTTAACTTATTCCTCATCAGAAAATATTTTAGCCTTCATTTTTTTCACCATCCAACATAATAAATTTAAATTTAATAGACATCAAACCATGGACACTTACCTGTACCACAAGGCTGTTTCTCTCCTCACCTAAAAAGTCTTCTTTTTCCTTCTCCTTCTTTTTGTTTTGGGATTTTTTAGATAAAGAAATATTTCTGGCATCTTTCTGTATTTTTAACTGTAGTTCCTGAGAGAACCTACATAAAAATACATTTGTCAACAAAATAAAATTGTGTGAGACAGATAAACCAAGGAGAAAAAATGGTTTTCAAGGTATCTATTTTTAAAAATTGACTATTAAACTAGATTGTGTTATTTAAAATGAGAAAAATTATGGCCTACACTAGAGGCCCGGTGTACAAAATTTGTGCACAAGGGAGAGCAGGTATGTGTCCCTCAGCCCAGCCTGCACTCTCTCTAATCTTGGATCCCTCGAGGATGTCTGACTGCTCAGATAGGATTGGGCCTAAATGGGCAGTCGGACATCCATCTCACAATCCAGGACTGTTGGCTCTCAACTGCTCACCTGCCTGCCTTCCTAATTGCCCCTAACTGCTTCTGCCTGCCAGCCTGATTGCCCTAACTGCCCTCCCCTGCCAGCCTGGTCACCCCTAACTGTCCTTCCCTGTAGGCCTGGTCACCCCTAATTGTCCTCCCTGCCAGCCTGCCAGCCACATCGCCCCTAACTCCTCTCCCTGCTGCTCTGGTCCCCACCCCGACTGACTTTCTCTGCAGGCCTGGATCCCCCACAACTTATCCTCCCCTGCTGGCCTGATCGCCCACAGCTGTCTTCCCTTGCAGGCCTGGTCCCTCACAACTGTCCTCCCCTGCTGGCCATCTTGTGTACACATGGGAGCAGCCATCTTTGACCACATGAGGGAAGCTATCTTGTGTGTTGGAGTGACAGCCAATTTGCATATTACTCTTTTATTAGATAGGATTAGCAGTTCTCAAAAGGTAATTGCATACCCCTGGGAATCACTAAGAACCTTTCAGGAGGTTCAAAAGGTCAAAGCTATTCTTAAGACAAAGATGACTTCCTTTTCATCCTGATAACATCTGCACTGACTAAAGCAACAGTGGTGCCAAAATGCACTAGCAGTCACTAGATTCTTCATAGCCACACATTCTTAGTTAAACAAAAAGAGAGAGAGAGTGTGTGTGTGTGTTTGGGGGGGGAGGTATTTAAGGATGTTCCTGATAAAGCAGCAAAAAAGTATTAATTTTGTTAAATCTAAATCCTTGAACATATGTCTTTTTCATATTCTGTGTGACAATATGGGAATATGCAAAAAGAACTGCTGCAAACTGAAGCACAATGGTTATCTTAAGGAAAGCACTGTGTGATTGCAATACAAACTAAACCAGCCACCTGTTTCTTAGAACATTTTCACTTGAAAGACTGACAGAAGAGCTATTGTTATTCAGAGGGGGTAGTTAGTATACATTCTCTTTTAAAAAGTGAATGAAGGAGCTTGTCACTTCAAGGAAAACAACTGGTAATATTTGTTAATAAAATTCAAAATTTTATGCAAATTTAGAATTCTGTTAAATTTCTATCTACTCCTGTGAACTGAGCAAATTCCCAAAATTTAAAGACTTTTCTGATGAGATAGAATGTGGCTTTTTGAATGTGGCATAATGAAATAGGTCAACATTTTAAAGATCTGTCATTTAAGAACTACCACTATCAGTTTTAGAATAGCATCAAAGTTTTTGGTATGGGATCAAAGAAGAATGTGCACAATTATCTTAAAAAGCTAGTAAAATATTCTTCCATTTCCCAACAACGTATTTGTATGAAGTCAGGGTTTCTTCATATATTTCAAACAACACAACATATCACAAATACTGAAATTAGAAGCAAATATGAGAACCCAGGTATCTTTTACTAAGCTAGATATTAACTAGACTTGTAAAAATATAAAGCAATGCCATCACTATTCATCTCACTATATTTTTGCTTTCTCAGCTGTACTGATGCCAGTAGCTCAGACAGCACAAAAGAACATGCCAACAGGTCTGGCACCCACAGGTTTGGCACACCAAGGTCTCCAGCACATCAGCAGTGTCAGCAGGGTCACAGTACTGGGTGTGATATGAGTTTGGCAACAACAGGAGATGGTACCTTTGCAAATGCATCAGCACCCAAGATTATGACATCATACAACTGGTAGCAACATAGAAATCAGTGACCTGAGTGATGCATGTTATCACAGGAAGACAGGAATAAAAGCCAGAAGTGACTGCTTTGTGAAAACCAAGAATCCTAAGTTAGTGAATACAGAGACCACTCCTACAAATTCCATGGCTGCTAAGGATGAATGGAGGTAGGGTGGTAAATATAGGAGATCCTATGAAAGCAGCTGGGTAGAGAAATACTGTCTGATACTATTATGGAGACCTTATTTCAACTCTAGGCTGGGGAGACCTGGAAAACATGAGCCAGTACTATACCATTCAGCAAATCCATCCATACAAAAGAAATCATGGTGCAGGAGCTCAGCACAGAAGGGCCTTTTGTCTGGATCAATATGTAAGCATTTCTGGAAAACCAAAAGAAAAACATGTAGCTCATATTTTTTTTAAAAATCTAACACATTCAAATGTCTAAATATAGAAAGTACATCCTTATAGTCATGAATTTAAACATCTATGATAAATTACAAAGAATAAAACACAAATCTAGACAATGACCAAAGGTTGCTAATATCACAAAAAGAAAGACCACCAGACATTCTGGTCAAGCTCTAGCTCTATGAATTTATAAGCAATATAGGACACAGAGGAACATATTAAACTATACTATATGGGAAATTCTAAGTGACAAACAACCTAGTTTCTTCAACTAATAATTAGCAAGGTTAAAGCAGACAAAACAACAAGAGATGAAGATGAGTTTGTAAATTAAGAATCTTTTAAAAAAGATAACTAGCCCAGTTAGTGTGGCTCAGTGGTTGAGTGTTGAACCAGCAGTTCATGGTTCCGTTCCTGGTCATGGCACATGCCCCCGTTGGGAGCGCAATCCCCAGTAGAGGGCATGCAAGAGGCAGTCAATTGATGATTCTCTCTCATTACTGAGGTTTCTATCCCTCTCTCCATCTCCTTTCCTCTCTGAAATTGTTAAAACATTTTTTAAAAAAGATGTAACCTCTTTAAAAAAAAGAAGTTAAATGATTGATATGTAAACTCTATGTGAATCTTAATTAAAACTATAAAAAGAAATTATGAGAAAATCAATGAAACTTTGAGCATTGACTAGATGTTTTATGATATTAAGGAATTATGGTGAAATGTTAAAGCCCTTGCAGAATAGGGAGGGAAAGGACCTGCTCTGTGCTTATTATTGTGCTAGATACTTTACATAGAAGATTCTACTGTAATGCAGGGCTTGTTCTGATTAATTGAAACCATTTAATGTTAGTAAAAATAAAAGGGACTCAATAAGTAGCTTTAAACGAACAAGGAAAGTTCTACATATAATTAAGGTATTTATAAGTGAAAAAATATAGTATCTGCAATTTGTTTCAAAATGCTCAAAAAAGGTGCTGAAGGCACAGATAGATGATAAAGATTGTCTAGAGCAGCGGTTCTCAACCTGTGGGTCGCGACCCCCTTGGGAGTCGAACAACACTTTCACAGGGGTCGCCTTAGACCACTGGAAAACACAGATACGATTCATAACAGTTGCAAAATTACAGTTATGAAGTAACAACAAAAATAATTTTATGGTTGGGGGTCTCCACAACATTAAAGGGTCACGGCATTAGAAAGGTTGAGAACCACTGGTCTAGAGGTTATTAATTGTTGAAGCCAGATGACAAGTATACGAGGCTACATTCTATTGCTATTCTTTCTTTTCTGTTGAAAATTTCTGTAATAAAATGTTTTAAAAGTTATATGATTCTACTATAAGGACCATAACTTAGGCAATAATTTTATTTTTATTCCCTTTAAGTCTCTTTATAGCTTGATCATAAAGTAGGTTTCAATGAAAAATATTTGCATGTGTTAGATTATAGAGAAAATTAGAAATGTGTTATTCTAAGAACTTATTATAGTTATAAGCTTACTAAACTTTTTTAAAAATATATTTTTATTGATTTAAGAGAGGAAGGGAGAGGGAGAGAAATAGAAACATCAATGATGAGAGAGAATCATTGATCTGCTGCCACCTGCACGCTTCCCACTAGGGATGGAGCCCACAATATGGGCATGTGCCTTTGATCGGAATCAAACCTGAGACCCTTCAGTCTGCAGGCTGACGCTCTATCCACTAAGCCAAACCAGACAGGGCTCACTAAACTTTTTTTAATGAATTATATAGGAAACTAAAAATAATGATAATAAAATAACTTAGATAAATGTTATGCTATCCTGGTGTTTTAGAGGTATTTATTTAATCAATACTTGAGGGACAATCCTAAACTAGAATTTTTCTGAGCTAATAATTCCACAATGTCCACTTTTAAAGACAATGTGACCTATTGAGACACTCCCTAATATCTACCTCAATCAAACACCAGGCAAAGGAGATGATGATTTGCCAATTACCTTCAGCAAACCCCGTGGCTCAGTGGGGGATACACAACAGATCAACACTCGGCCCTTTGGCTCAGATCCAATGTAGTATCTATTTCTATTGGTTTAACAATACACCGCAGGTCATGAGCTTATGCCATTTAATTTAATTAATTTTCCTATTACTCTGACCTTCTTTTTATTTTCTTACCCTATTTTCCTTTTCCACTTAAACAAGGCTTACACTTTAAATGTTAAACATAAAAAACATCTAAATGAGGATGTTTTCACATTTAAAACATGCTAGATAGCACTAAATGATTTCTTAGGTGAAATTTTCAGGTTTTTATCTCTGAAGTCCACACATACATGCACAGGAAATTGTTGACCTAAATGATCAACTAAACAAGACCAAAAAAAAAAAAAAAAACAAAAAACCAAGTCTCCAAAATATAAATTCCCTGTCAGAAAGTGAAAGAAAACGTATGGTTACCTTTGCTAAATCGATCACAACTTCCGGAAGCTTGGGATAGCGTCTTTCAAGAGGTTCCATTTCCTTGATTTCAGGCAACCTTACTCCAGCAAATGCAGGGTTTTTATAAAACAGCTCCTGGTGCCTTGGAATGAGATTACCTGGAGATGAGGACAGCACACATCTCTGTCATTATAATCATGAGAGTAATGACAGAGACAGGTGATGTGGAGTAGAGAAAAGAGTGGGACATGCTTATGAAGTTGGGGCTCTCTCTGCAAAATCAACCGAAGACAGTACTCTTAATGAAAGTTCATATGCTAGTGAACATAGTACTGAAGACACGAAGGAGCATAGGAAAAAGAGAGGCAAAGCATTTTATAATTTTAAAAAATATATTGTTATTGATTTCAGAGAGGAAGGGAGTGAGAAATTGAAACATCAATGATGAGAATTATTGATCTGTTGCCTCCTGCACGCTCCACACTGGGGATAGAGCCTACAACCCTGGCATGTGCCCTGATCAGGAATCCAACCATGACCTCCTAGTTCACAGGTTGACACTCAACCACTGAACCACTTTGGCTGAGCTATAATTTTTAAGTATAATCACCAGCACTTCATTTGTAATGCCAAAAAGCATAAAAGTGCTGACTAAACCAATGAAAATATGGTCAGAATTTAATCTAGATAAATCAGTCTTATCATTTAAGAATTTAATTTTTGCTCAACTAGTTTTATAATTATGTTCAGGTCTGATTTTTACACTTTTATCTTTTTTTTTTATCAACTTCAGCACCTAGCTGAGCATAAAATACATAGGAAACCATTATATTGTTTGTTGAATTTCTAACCTGGAAACTTAAAACTCAATAGTGAAATAGTTCCCATGTATTTTACCATTTTTTCAATTTTTCAAGCTCTATCTCCCAACAACGAAGTTGATATTTCAATAATTGTGAGAATAATGTGGTAATCTAGCTTTGAATCTCCATCCAAAGCACTAACAACAAAAGTCACATCTGCAACAAGATTAAACTACCTTGGAAGTCTCTGTATCTCTCAATTTGAAAGTGGGGATGAGGGTATAGTCATAGTACACCAAATGCTTATTGAACCATAGGTAATTAAGCAATCATTTGCATTCTTTCTATGTGTGACTGAATGCGAAAGTGCAGAGAAATATATGTAACCTTTGCTATTTAGGGGGAAGTGGGGTGGTAGGTGGAGTGAAAGCATCATTAAGACCATAGGTCAGACCAAGGCCAGGCTGAGAATGAATGAATATATACATATATATGAAAACTTCCTATTTGTTTCCTACCTTGTAAAATCAATACAAACAAACAAGCACAGAAGAAAGCTTCTAGAATTGAAAATGTAGATGCATAATCTTACCTAAACACATCATAATATGATATAGCTGATCAATATCAGAATCTCCAGGAAAGAGTGGTTCCCCCATGAGCATTTCAGTTACCAGACAACCAATGGCCCATATATCAACAGCTCTGAAAGAAAAGCAGTCTGCTGTAAAATTTGGCCTCCTTATATGTTTACTGTGACTTGAATCTGCTCTGCATATTACTACTAAATATTCTAGGTATTGAGAATAGTAGTAGCAAGCTTTAAATCACCTATAAACTTAAAGTACTAATTCCTAATTTTATGTAAGTCAGATTGCCAGAAACTTTGATCATGTGACATAGAGGGTAACGACTTCTAAAAAGTCCATACTAGTTATGTGTCCTTTATCCTGAAGATAAGCCTTTTGGGTTTTCATTTAGAATTGTTTACATATAATTCTGACAAGTTAATCTGCGTATTTCACCATACACTGAAAACTAGTGGAAGGAGGTGGTTGTTGGGACACACACAGTAACAAGAAGAAGTGGAAGCTAATAGAGAAAAAAACAAACAAACAGAAAAACTGTCTTCAAAATCAGTTGTAAGAACTTAAGGAATATTCTGGCATTATTAGTATAAGGACAACTATCTTGAAATTTCTCAAGGTCATAACTTTATTATAAAATGATATAAAGGTTACAATATGACAGTAAAAGGAGAACTTAAAGTAATCAAGAAAACATTAAATGATGTATACTCTGAAAACAGAAATTGTAGAAAATATTTTTTAAAGATTTTTATAAAAGCAGTAAAAGTTACAATCCCATCTTCTTTGAAGAATTCATTTATGGAAACAATTATGTTTTAAAAACATTATTTTTACCCTGAGCCTTGTCCACTCACCTCATTCCAATAGTTTCAGACTTATCCAATCCATGTTACCTCTCTTTATAAGTGAAATACAGTATACCTATTTTTGAACCACTTTAAGAAAACAGACTACTTGCTTACCTTGATTTCCCTACCTTTAAAATATTAGTATACTCACCCCAAATTGTTTCACAAGAATACTTAAAGGGGAAGCACCAAAAAATTACAAATTACTTTGTAAAGTTCCCTAAATTCAAAACTTCCTTCCAGTGTTAAAGGAATCTTTTTTATATTAGAAAGATATTAGCACCCCCCACACACACACACACATCACCACCATCATGATGTCTTACTTGCCATACTTCACATCACCAACCAATAGTTCTGGAGCTCTGTACCATCGGGTTGCGACATAATCAGTATAAACCTCCCCAGGAGCTGCCAATGTCCGTGCAAATCCAAAATCACATAACTTGACAACACCAGATTGGGAGACTAATATATTCTCTGGCTTAATATCTCTGTGTATGATCTAAGACAAAAAAAAAAAACCATAGAGAATGACATATATTGGCACATCAAGGTAAACAAGTTCATTGTTTTTAGTGCCTGCCATGTACAGGGCATTGTTTTTGTCCCTATAATGAATAGAAATAAAGCATATGAAATTCTTCCTGGTTTTAAAGAATCTGAAAGCTAGTTGGGAAAGAAATAACATTTATGCTTAAAATTGTATGTAAATAAAATAATCTAGTATCTTTGATTTTATATATATTCAATTGTTCTGTTACTACTCTCAAGATTAAGAGATTAAAGATTGGGTAATCAAGGAAAAAATGTTATGAAAGGGGTGGGGTCTAAGGAAGGTCTTTAATCTAAGAATGACCTGGATAAATATGAAAATGAAAGGGTACTCCAAGAGAAGGTAACAAAGAGAACAAAAGAATGAAGAGAAATAGATCAGGAGACTAGAGAAATGTTACTGCTACAGCACAGGTTATATACTAAGGAGAAAGGATGTCTCAACTGCCAGCCTGAGGTTTGAGCTCCTATCAAGGCCATGAGAACCCATGGAAGTGGTATGACCAATATGATGTTTAAAGATTTTGGCCATAAACAAGCTAAATCAGAGAGAGGGACTAGTGGCAGGGAAAAGAGCAGTGGGACTATGAGGCAATAAGGGCCTAAACTAGACTGGTGCTTGGAGGAATGGAAAGGAGGAGACATAGTTTATAAATATTTTAAATCAAGCATCAATAGAGTTTAGGAAGTAGTCTCAGATATTTAAACCTGGGAATCTAAAAGAATGGTGGTTTTATTGCCAAAAATTAAAAAGCTTAGAAAAAGTTAGTTTATTTTTAATTCATTTATTTTTAATTTAATAAATCTTTGTTGTTATTACAATTGTTCCTCTTCTCTCCTCCACCCGGTTCCCACCCCACGCTCTGCCCTTACCCCTGCCCCATTGTCCTCATCCATAGGTGTATGATTTTTGTCCAGTCTCTTCCTGTACCCTCCTCACCCCTTCCCCCCTGAGAATTGTCAGTCCACTCCCTTTCTATGGCCCTGATTCTATTATATTCACCAGTTTATTCTATTCATCAGATTTTTTATTCACTTGATTTTTAGATTCACTTGTTGATAGATATGTATTTGTTGTTCATAATTTTTATCTTTACCTTTTTCTTCTTCTTCCTCTTCTTAAAGAGTATCTTTCAGCATTTCATATAATACTGGTTTGATATTGATGAACTCCTTTAGCTTTTTCTTTATCTGATCTTCATTTCTGAATGATAGCTTTGCTGGGTAGAGTAACCATGGTTGTAGGTTCTTGCTATTCATCACTTTGAATATTTCTTGCCACTCCCGTCTGGCCTGCATAGTTTCTGGTGAGAAATCAGCTGACAATCGTATGGGTACTCCCTTGCAGGTAATTAACTGTTTTTTCTCTTGCTGCTTTTAATATTCTCTCTTTGTCTTGATATTTTAATTATGATGTGTCTTGGTGTGGTCCTCTTTGGATTCCTTTTGTTTGGGGTTCTGTGTGCTTCCAGACTTGTAAATCTATTTCTTTCACCAGGTGAGGGAAGTTTTCTGTCATTATTTCTTTAAATAGGTTTTCAGTATCTTGCTCTCTCTTTTTCTGGCAACCACATAATTCTGATGTTGGTACACTTGAAGTTGTCCCAGAGGCTCCTTACACTATTTTCAAATGTTTGTATTCTTTTTTCATTTTGCTTTTCCAGTGGAGTGTTTTCTGCTTCTTTGTATTTCAAATCTTTGACTTGATTCTTGCGTCCTCTAGTCTGCTGTTAGATCTGTTTATAATATTTTTTTTATTTCAGTCAGTGTATGTTTAATTTCTAGTTGGTCCTTTTTCATCTCCTCTTGGGTCTCGCTAAATTTATCCATCTTTTCTAGGAATTTCTTGAAAAACCTTTTAACCCTGGTTTTGAACTCTATATCCAGTTGTTTGTTTTCCTCCATTTTTTTTGGTTTGTGATCTATTTCTTTGTCTCTGCATTTTGCTGCTTCCTTGAGTTGGTAGAGTAGCTTTGTGTGCTAGATGTCCGATGTGGCCCAATAGCTCCGCCTCCCCAGTTACCTGAGGTGAACACTCTTGTTGCACCTCTTTGTGGACTGTGCATGTACATCCTTGTTGTAGTTAAGTATTGATTGTTGTTGGTATCACTGGGGGGAACTGACCTCCAGGCCAACTGGCTGTGAGGATCAGCTGTGTCTATACCAAGAGAACTTCTGTACTGGAGTCAGCCTTATGAGATAAGACTTGTAAAATTGTTAAAGCCTGTGTGCTTGGCTTGGATGGGGCGGAGTCTCAGGGTTGAGCAGACAACCTTGGTTTCCCATTAGCCCTGCCCTATGAGGCCCCTGGGTCTCAGTGTCCCTAGATAATTGCTGCAGCCCTCTTGGAGGCACTCACACATGAACCTCCAGACCTCTGCCTTTCGTGTCTCCCCTGAATTTTCATGCACTCCAGGGACCCGTATGAGTCTGGGTCCCCAGGAACTCGCCCGAAACTGGAGTTCAGTGCAGTCGGAACTGGAGTTCAGCACAATCGGGAGGTTCTGTCTTTTTCCCACTCAGCTTTTTGCAGTTCCTCTGAGTCTCCATGAGCCCCTCTTTTTCCTTCTAGTTGTAGAATTTCTAGTCAGCCAGCTTTCCTGTGGTTCTGGATGATGTCTCTTCTGTCTTTTAGCTGTAGTTTTGAAATTATTGTGCAAGGCAACAGTTTAGGTATTCACCTATGTTACCATCTTGGTTTTCCCCCAGAAAAAGTTAGTTTTGATGGAATAATTAGTAGTTTACTTATAGCCATAGGGACCTTTATGAGGATTGCTGAGCACCCAAGAGGAGGCATTACTTGGGCAATTAGAAATGTAAAGAGGATTGCCAGGCCACTGTGGCTCAGTAGCTAAGCATCAACTCATGAACCAGGAGGTCAGGGTTCGATTCCTAGTCAGGGCACATGCCCAGGTTGAAAGCTTGATCCCCAATAGGGACCATGCAGAAGGCAGATGAGCAATGATTCTCTCTCATCATTGATGTTTCTCTCTCCTTCTCCCTATTTGTTTTAAAAAAAGAAATATAAAGAGGGTCAAGAAGGTCAGTTGTTAAGATGTGTAAAGGAGAAAATATCAACACTGGGAGACAATACTAAAAATTCTATAGCTATGCAAAACAAAATATTAGACCTAATTCTCTAGTACAAGTAAAGTGTATTTTGAAAAAATTTTATATATATTTTAAAATCTTTCAGAGGACCAGCATCCTAAATGGCAATATGCCATTACTGAGCATTCTGCAGAGGCTACTAACTGCTATTACATCCATGCAAGCTCACAGGGCCACCCCCACACCTACCGTTAGCATCTACTACTTTTATAATCACATAAAAATGTCATTTAAAATATTTTGTAAAACTGGAAGAATAATGTGTTAAGTCATTCATTTTGTACTTGTGCCATTTTACCTAGAGGTACTCTTATTGATGCTCAAAGGATATAAAATTATTGTGATAGACTACAGGCTAAGAGCAGGGATTTAAAAAAAAATCTTTATTGTTGAAAATGTTACATATGTCCCCCCTTTTTCCCCATTGACATCTTCTAGCCTGCCCTCACCCCTCACCCCAGGCCTTCACCACACTGTCTATGTCCATGGGTTATGCACATATGCATACAAGTTCTTTCGTTGATCTCTTCCCACCCACCCATCCACCCCTGCCTTCTCTCTGAGATTTGACAATCTGTTCCATGAAGAGCAGGGATTTTTATACTTCACAACTTGGCAACAGAATCTGAACTAACATATACGTGGATCCTTGGTGAATGCATTTGTCAAATCTCATACGTTAGAATTTGTGCATTTCACTCAGTAAATGTCACCTCAAACAATAACAAAAAAATATTCAACTCTAGTTAATATATATAGCCAAAGTATTTAGAGTTGAAGTGTACTGATATCTGTAATTTACTTACAAATACATAAGACATTAATAAATAGATATGTATATTAATAGATAAATAAATACGTCATAAAGAAAATATGGAAAAATATTAAAAAGTATAGAATCTGGATGATAGATTATATGGGTATTCATGGCACACTCTTTTTATTTTTCAGTATGGTATGGCCCAAACTTTTCATAATAAGATGGTGGGGAAAAGAATACATGTATTGTGACACATGAAAATTGGCAATATCAAAGTAACAGTTCATTTCTATGACTTTACTGGCCAAACTTTAAATAAGTATCTCATTAAATTAAATAACTAGTGCCTGGAGAGTCAATAATTGGCAAAATAATTATTTAAACTAAATACTTACATTGTGACTATGACAAAATCCAATTCCATTAATAATCTGAAACAAATACTTTTGAACAAGCTGGTAATCTAGTCCATTTGGAAAGAGTTCCAAGTCATCAAGAATGGTATGGTCAACAAATTCAAAGACCAGGTACCATCGTTTTTTTTTCTTACACACCTCCAACAGATTCACCAGATTTTCATGCCTCAGTTGCTGTTATAAAAAAATGCAAAATAGTTTTTACAATATCAAATGATTAGCAATTAGTGACAATCCAAAATAGGTCTTAGCATAAGAAAGACATATAAATAAATACAGTATAAATTGTAAATGTATATTCTGATTTTCAAATTCTAGTTAAAAGACCACATTGCTTTGTTGTCCTCTCAGAAAACACAATAAAACCAATAAGGAAAAGAAATGTAGCTTTATTTCTGATGGAACTAAGTAGAATCTATGACCCCTACCCACAACAAATGAGGTGAAATTGCCAAATGCAATGAAGGTCAAACAAGAGTGTAGAAAGATACCAAGAGATTATCTGTGGCCCCAAAGCTGGCAGAGCAGAGTTCTCCAAAATTGGTGACATACCCTGAAAAGGAAAAAACAACAACTACAACAACAACAACAAAAAAAAACAAAACCTTCTTAGATACAATGGGAACAAGGATGCAAAAAATAAAACTAACTTATGCTGATTGTAATCAAGACAGTTGTGACCTGAGTGGAAAACGAAGACAGTAGTGACTAGAGAAGGTATAAGAGGTGGGGGGAGGAGAGAGGGCCTTCTTGGGTTATTTTTGTATTGTCTTACTTGATTTAGATGGTGGTTATATGGGTTATTCAGTTATTTAAATCCATAAAGATATATTTTTATGATATGTATGCTTTTCTATATGTATATGTTAATAAAAAGTTGAAAGGGAAAAAAAAGATCCAGACATAAAAGAACAAACTTAAAAAAGAACAGAAATCGGACTGACAGATGACTTCTCAAGAGCCATCATTGAAGCCAGAGGACAATGTTATTTTCATTTTGTTGAAAGAAAATAATTGCCAACCTGAAATTCGATACATAGCAAAAAATATCCTTCATGAAGAATAACAAAATAAAGATATTTTCATGCAAACTAAAATTGAAATGTTTTATCTTCATTATTTCCTCACAAAAGGAAATCCTAAACAAGAAGGCACAGATAAATAATAAATGCAGAAAGAAAGGAAAAACAAAGAAAGTGGTAAAAATCAATCTAAATAAACATTCAAAAATAATTACATCTTATGATGTTTAAATAACATAAAAGATAAAAGGGAATAACTAGAGATGATTATTGCAAGGTTTGGAAGAATGATAAAATTATTGGATTCCGTTAGACTTTAGCAAATGTCTAGGATAACCACAAAAAGAAACAATATGTAATTTTCTAATTATTTGAGAAAATAATGATAAATGTAATCCATCCAAAGAGAGAAAGAAAAAAAGGAATACAGAACCAGTGAGACAAATAGCATATATTAAGATGGTAGGTTTATACCTAAATATATCAGAAACTATATTACATGTAGGAGGGCTAACTCTTTCAATTAAGATACAAAGGTTGTCAAACATGATGAAAGAAAAATGTAACTCTATATTCACAAGAGACACCTCTAAACAAGGACTGAGATGGGGAGCCAGGCAGAAGAGGGTAAAGGGGGAAGAAATGGGAGGCATCTGTAATACCCTCAACAGCAAAAAAAAAAAATGGAAAAAGATATGCTATGCAAACATTAACCAAAATTAAACTAGCATAGCCTTATTAGTTTCAGCCAAAAGAGACTAAGAAAAAAATTACTATAATAAAAAGTTATTTCAGCCCTTGCCGACATGACTCAGTGATTACAGAATGTTGGTTTATGCACAGCCTGCACATGGGAGGGTCTTGGGTTTTATTCCCAGCCAATGACATGTGCCTGGGTTGCAGATTCTATCCCCATCAGGGCACATGTGGGAGGCAATAAACAGATGTGTCTCACATCGATGTTTCTCCCTCACACTGATGTTTCTCTCCTTTCTCTCTCCCTTCCACTCACTCTAAAAAAAAAAATCAATGGATAAAAATATCCTCATTCCTTAGGTGAGGATTTTTTAAAAAATGTTATTTCATCATGGTAAAAGATTTGATTCAGCATGAAGATATAATAATTCTAAATATAAAATATTAATGATATGGCTTTTCTACTTGTAAATGTAAATCTTAACAATTAAAATTAAAAAAGGACAAATCAATAATCACAGAAGATTTTAACATATTTCTTCTCAGCACTGGATAGAACACACATACATACACACACACACAGTGAGAATTTAGGAGATTTAATCAATGCAAGTAACAAAAGCTAATTTAATGGAATACTTTTCAAGTACATGAGAAAATTTTTTTTTGTTTTTTAGTATATTCTGAACCAAAAAGCATGTATCAAGAAATTTCAAAGGAATAAAATCTTACATAGTATATACTCATATCACAGGGCAATTATATCAAAAGTAAAAAACCAGGGAAAGAAAATCTAGAAAATTTCCAAATATTTGGAAATTAAGGGAAATAAGAAAATATTTTGAACTGCTGATCAAAATTTCTGAGAAGGAAACTATTCTGAGAGGGAATTTTATAGCTTTACGTACATAAAGGAGGCGGGAAATACCAGTAAAAGACATAAATATGTATTTCAACTAGTTAGAAAAAAAGAACTACAAAATAAACCCTCCCAAAATAAGTAGAAGGAATGAAATACTAAAAAACTAAAATTAATGAAATAGAAGAGAAATAAATAATAGAGAAGATTAACAAAGCTAAACATTGGTTCTTTTTAAAGCTAAGTAAAATTAATAAACTTCTCGTGAGACTGATTAAAGAAAGAGGGACATAACATAGCAGGCCCGAGAGACTGCTATCCTTAGACAGGCATGCTTGCACCTTGGCTGGTACCTGGGAATCCTTGACTGGTACTTGGGAACTTGGATTTCAGGAGGACTCCCTTCATTTCCAGAATTGATAAAAAATGGCACACTATGCCAACAATATTGTTTATGCTGATAACCTGCATTCCTTCTGGGAGTCTGAAATTTTGGAATGAGCCGGGCAAATATGCCTATATGACCAGTCACCAATAAAAACCCTGCACACTGAGAATCTAATGGATTTCCTTGGTAGACAATAGTTCAATGTGTTATCACAGCTAACTGCTGGAGGAAATAAGTGTCTGCATGACTCCACTAGAAGGGGATTATTAGAGGGCTTAAAGGTTTCCCTTTGCTGATTTTGCTTTATATCCATTCAGTGTAATAAATCATGGCCATGAGTACAATGGCAGAGTGCTGAGTCCTCCTTATGAATCTCTGCACGTTGGAGTGGTCTTTGGGACCCCCAATACAAATGATAGCTGGCTAGCTCTACCCTGCTAGGGAAGGAGGAAGAGAGGGAGGAAGGGAGGGAGGGCAGGAGGGAAGGAGAGGGAGAGAGAGAGAGAGAGAGAGAGAGAGAGAGAGAGAGAGAGAGAGAGAAGCAACAAGTATTTTTTAAATAAACTTTTCATACATTTGCCATTTTAACTTCCATTTAATGTCTATCAACTATTTTCAAATAAAGTCTATGTTTGAAAAAAAATCTCAATGTTATTTTCTCTCTCCTTTTTAAATAATTTTTCCTTCCACTAAGACAGCATGTTTTTATCAAGGACTAGACTGTAGATTTATCATGTCAAGGACAATTTAGTTATGTTCATAATACAAATGAATATACATATGTAATCATTTTGTTTATTGCCAAAAATATATACTTTAAACCTTATAATATACGAAACAAATGTAATAACAGTAAATGTAATCTTGATCAAGAAACAACTTATTTTTATTAACAAAATATTTACTCACCTTTAGTAACTTGATTTCTCGCATAGCAATTTTTTTAACCATTTTGTCATCATCACTTTCTAAGAACTTCTTAATGGCTACAATTCTTCCAGTATCTTTATTCCTACACTTCATCACCATTCCATAGCTCCCTTCTCCAACCAATCCTAGGTTCTCATATTTTTCCATTTTAATTCAAAACCAGAAGGATTTTTTCTTGCTGTAAAAACCAAAATATAGTTAATAATGTTGAGTATATTAATTTTATCCACACTCCCAGCAAAGTAATTCTATCCAACTTGTTTTGGAGAAGTCATTGTGTTGATGGATCTCCCTTGCTGACTCACAATTTCTTATTGTTTCCAATTTTGTTATGTTTTCAAAATATTCATATACATTTCATAATAGATAACACAAATATAACTGAAGCCATAACTTTAAATTTAAATTACTAAAAGTCATGTTGATAAAATTCAACATATTTTTAATTTGGATAAAGTAACACTAGAACTACCATACAAAACAATTACAGCTCACGTTATTTTTTTAAATATATATTTTATTGATTTTTTTTTACAGAGAGGAAAGGAGAGGTACAGAGAGTTATAAACATTGATAAAAGAGAAATATTGATCAGCTGCCTCCTGCATACCCCGTATTGGGGATGTGCCACAACCAAGGTACATGTCCTTTACTGGAATCGAACCTGGGACCCTTCCAGTTAGGGCTACAGCTCATTTTAGAAAAATATGATTCCTTTTCACACAAAGGTGAAAAAGTCACAACTGAATTTGGTTTTAGTGAAGATCATGTTTATTTTTTTTAACATCAGGATTAAAAGACCAAAGATGAAAATTTTTATATACTCTCTACTCAATGAGGAAGAATATTTGTTCATAAAATGGTCACTTACCAAATGAATACTGAGAAGCTTTGATAAGCTATTTTTCTGTATTTTTCTTACAATAGTAATTAAATCCAATATTAAACTTACAAAATAACAGCAATGACAACACAGTATATAGGCAGATTTTAGAAATTAAATATTAGTAGTACCAAATAGAGTATTTAAAAAATCCTTTTAATGATTACTCACTATGAGAATAATCATTTGAGTTTTGTGCTTATAATTCTTTTCTTTTTAAATACATGATTTCAGAAAGGGAGAGGAAGAGAGAGAGAGAAACATCAATGATGAGAGAGTCATTGATTGGCTGCCTCCTACACAGCCCTCACTGGGGATAAAGCCTGTAACCCAGGCATTCACACTGATCAGGAATCAAACTGTGACCTCCTAGTAGTTCATTGGTCGATGCTCAATCACTGAGCCACACCAGTCAGGCTGTGTTTATAATTCTTTTCTACTCCCAATTACATGTCATTTTCTGGATAAAGGCAATCCTAATAAAACCTTTCTTACTTTACTAATGATTGATGAAGGTCCAGCAGTCAGTCCACTACATATTTTAGTACAGAAAAAAACTTTTCAGTCCAAATACAGACAGATTTTAATTCATAAGTTTTATTGCAAATTTCAAACTTTATTTTTAAATCTGGTGTTGAAATTAAATTCTAGAACCAAAAAATAAAAAAAAATATTCATCTTAATCCTATTACGTTTCTAAAAGTGTTAAGGAGAAAAAAATACGTATAAGTAAACTTATATTCAAATGATGATTCATGGTTAAATATTTTAACCTTTAAATATAAAAATACTCATTCATAAGAGAAGGGGGGAAATATTATCACCTATTACATTGTGTATTTATGGCAATCTGAAACTAATTTACCCGGTTATGAGTTGTGATGCTTTTCCTCGCTTCCTTATAGGTACACTGATGATAAAGACAACATAAATATTCTCTAACAAACTATGATAATCCAATGAATATATTTTTAGCATTTTTACATATGACAACTTACATAGGTTCTATTATATAGAAATACATGGAAAACCAGAAGATTGACCTGGGGGTAAAGGGTGAATGAAAATAAATCCAAATCAACTGCAACTCCAATTTTTTCATTATTTTACTACCAGCTTCGACAATACTATAAACTGTTTACACAGTAGGGTCCCAACACTAACTTTCCATACATTTGACATTTTAACTTCCATTTAATGTCTATCAACTATATTCAAATAAAAAAAAAAGTCTGTGTTTGGTAAAAAAAAAAATCTCCATGTTATTTTCTCTCTCCTTTTTAAATAATTTTTTCCTTCCACTAAGACAGCATGTTTTTTATTAAGGACTAGATTGTCGGCTTATCATGTCAAGGACAAAAAAAATAGGTGGAATCTATTACTTGCATCATTTAAAAATATTTTGCAACTGGTCTTCCCAATACAGTATTTGAAAAAGCAAATTAAAATTACCTTAAGCATATCTGAGATGTTTGGAAGCACATAAGAAGCTAACATTTGCGTAAGCTGACTACTCCAAATCTATTCTTGCAGCCAACTGCACATTTGGTCACAGCACACTGAACACACCCATTTTTCAAAGCGGCACTGCCTGAAAATACCTTAAAGGCATCACAGCTTGTAAAGCCTCTTGTTTCCTGAAACAGTTACTCATAAACTATAACTTTTCATGCCTTCTGGCCTCCGCCCCCCCCCCCCCCCCCCGCCCCCAATGGAAGGGTAATAAAAACGAAGCCTGCCCGACTGGCAAGGTGGTATGTCTGGACATGTGCCATCTAAGAGTATATAGTTCTAATACCAACAAGTTAGATTTTTTTTAAATGCTAATTTATCTTGTTAAAGAGATTGAAATCTGTTGTACATTAAAGAGTGAGCTAATCGAAGCCTTTAAAAGTATTATACTTACTGCTTCTTTAATTATCCTTTCACGTGGAAAAGACCCAAAGGTTTTCAACTTGGAAACGAATTCGAGGTGAAATTCATCTCTCTCTCGCGGGTCTAAAAAGCGCTGACTAGCCAACTAGCAGTTCCCGTGCAGGAACGGTTCCCCGGGAGGACACAGTCGCGGGCCCCGGGGCAAGGAGCGGAGGAGAGCGGCCGCCGCCTGGCCTCGGCCCGCCCCAAGCTCACTCTCGGGAGGACCGCTGCCCGCATGCTGCCGTCGTCAAGGCAACGACCTCACTCTGTCCCCGACCATAGGCACCGAGTCTCCGGGGGGGGGGAAGAGACGGCTCGGGTCAGAAGGCGTCCGCGGCAGGACCGACACCTGCTAAGGGTCGAGGCCGGCCGGGAACCTGGCCGGGGTGGGGGGCACGCTCTCCCCGCCTCGGAAGGTACCCGGTCTCTGGACTCGGGGAACCAGCGCAGCTTCCAGCCAGCCCCTGGGCGAAGGCGTTGGCCACCCAGCTGCAAGGGGGCAGGTCCTTTGCCTGCGCCGAGCACCCCGTGTTCTGATTGGCTGCTCCCTGTTGTCATGAGCTATGATTGGCTTAGCGCCAACCACCCTTCCCCTTCACCTGAGGGCTCCGCCCGGGTTCCGCTCCCGGACGGCGTGGGGGCCCGCATCTGGACACACACACACCTCCCTGAAGTCAGGAGCCGCCTTTCTGCCTTCGCCGGAGACCTCTCCCCACCCAGACGGGCACGAGGCGACTCTGGTGTTGCACGCGGCGGTGGCTGGTCGGACGGGAGAAAATGCAAAGAGGGAGATCATGCAAAGAGCTCCACCAGGTGTGCCCCCCGCGGGGGCGAGGAGCGGGCCCCCACGGCCTCACCCGGGAAGATTGGGTGTGAGAGGTGGCGCCGGCCTGGGCCTGATGGAGGATGAGGGTGTCAGTCTAGGAGGTGGTGAGCAATAGGTGAGGCAAGGTAAAAGTAGGCAGGTGACGACGGCAGAACTTAGGTTAGGAGGGACCGGGAGGGTAGCCTGGGCGCTGAAAGTGAGGGGGATGGAGATAACGTGAATGGAATAAAAGGACCGAGGCTAGGAAGGTTGGGGAGCAACACGGTACTGGCATATGGCAGCCAAATTGGGTCCAGTCGGGGCGGGCGGGGGGATCTTTAAGGCACAGACCAACTCAATTCATACATAACCAGGCAAGACCGGGTAGATCAGAATCATGCACATGCTTAAGTCATACAAGAAACAGGGTTTAGGGGGGTTAGGCCATACTTCTGAAGTAAGGACGCCTTCAGCACTCAGTGATTCTCACATTAAACCATGAAAACTAAACGTTTTATAATCATATTTGATCTCTATCTTGATTCAGTTAAGTGTGTTCGGGATAGCAGATAGTTATACCCAGTCAATATCACAGTGTTCATTCCTTTTCGTATGCTAAGAAATAAGCATTCTGGTTTACAAATAACCCTTTGAGAGTTTGGTTAGCATGAATTAATTTTTCAGTGCTTGATCACTTTGGTCAAAAGGCTTAAAAACTAGTTCCTGAATCTGTAATGTTAAGCACAAGACCTGGGACCTAGGTATGAAAATAATGTAAGTATTTGGTTAATCCAGGATATCAGTCTTAATATAGCAATTAGCTCCTTCCTTTGCTGTGACCAAGTTGAAGAGACAAATGCCCAATGTTGTTACCTCAGGCTATACCAGAATCTGATGAATTTCTTTTATATGAGGGGTGGATCACCTTTTATAAAATGACAAATCCAGGTTTGGGGGGCCTGAAGCTTGACAAGAATGCAAAAGTATTTTTGCTTTTGCAACTTTACAAAAAAATTCAACAACAAACTTTTTAAAGGCTCCTTTAAGCAAGAGACCCTGAAGCTTAAACACTACAGGCAATCAAAAGTATAACTAAAAATACTGGATTTGGTGAATAGGTAACATTTGAGAAGACAATTTAAAAAAAAGAACTGAGTTTAAAGCCAACTGTAAAGGAGGCAGGGCATTTAAGAATTACACATCCTAGGTAAAGTCATTTATATGTTTGTGGAAGAGGAGATAAGCATTATACAGGTGCAAGGTTAACTTAAAAAACACAGGGAAAACTTTATAGTGAAGAGGAATGGAGAGGGAGGCGTTAAAGAATGAAGAGAATGAATAATTGATTTAAAGAAAACAACCTAAGGACAGGTAACGAAGAGAAAGTAAGTCTGAAAAGGGCTTAGCCTTGAAGAGGTTTGGAAAAAAAGGGGGGGGGGGCGGCCGTTTTAAAGAAAAACTGAGAAAAGTGTTGGACAGACACATTAGCCAGTCTAAATCTTCTCAGGTAAAGAACTTTGGTTTTGCAAAACAGATAATGGTGAGATTAAGTCTTAAGGATTTGAGAGCAGAAATTTCTTGAAATAGGTAGTTATGAGAAAAGTCATCTTGATATGAAAGGGATTCAAAATAGTAAAATATGCCCGCTTGAAACCTACTGACTCTGTTTTAAGGGACTTGGCATTCCCAAGGACAAGAACTGAGAAAGTAGATGGTATGTAAGTTTCCTTTTAGAGAATTTGTAGTACAGATTAAACAAAGAAGAAATCGACAGTGATGAAGAAAAGTATCACTGAAATGGCTTGTCCTAGGTTCCAGCTAGATAGGAAATGGGCTAATAAACTGAAAATACAGAGGCATTGACGAAGTGCAAGTCATAATAGGCATGAAGAATAGTTTAATAGGAGAGAAAGCTTCTGTCAAAGAAATCATCTTGTCATTTTAAGATCTTAGAAATGGCTCTATCTTCATCATCTGGATTCAGATTACTCAATAAAAGTTGAAACTAACATCAGGAGCAAAATTGGAACTTTCCTTTTGGTTTTGAAAAACAGTAGAAATATAAAAATATGTAATTCTGTGGTTAAGACATGTAATCTCTATGAGGCTGCTAGTAAAGTTTTCTTACCAGGTTTTTAAAGTATAAGAAAACTCCTACCTTAGAATGGCAGCAAAGTTCTCAGTAATTGAGGTTATTATTAACCTTGCCCATCAAAAGCTGTGTCAAGTCCTCCTGCTGGGTGGCTGCCAGGGTTTGGCATGAAAGCTCTAAATGACTAAACAAGCAAATAACACCACGATTCTCTCCTATTCCCACCCTGCCATAGTTTCCCAATTATCATTTTTGTGTGTTTGCTTGATAAAGTTGTAGCGGGGGGTGGGAGGGTAGGGGAAGATCTTAGGAAAGTGAAAATGTCCTAAAAATCTAAAGAAAACAGTATGGGAGTGCATGAAGTTAGCAACTAGAGAGGAGAGCTTAAGAGATATGTTAAAGAATTAAAGGTTAGAAGAGACTAAGGATCATATGACCCAGTAATTCCACTCCTAGATATATACTGAAGAAAAATGAAAACTTATTCATATAAAAACTTACACATGAATGTTCATAGCAGCATTGATATTCATAATAGAAAAAAAAGGTGAAACTCAAATGTCCATCAACTGATGAATGGATAAATTGTTATATCCCTATAATGGAATACTATTCAGCCATAAAAAGGAATGAAGTGCCAAAACCGGTTTGGCTCAGTGGATAGAGTGTCGGCCTGTGGCCTGAAGGGTCCCAGGTTCGATTCCGGTAAAGGGCATGTGCCTTGGTTGCAGGCACATCCCCAACAGGCAGCGTGCAGGAGGCAGCTGATTAATGTTTCTCTCTCATTGATGTTTCTAATTCTCTATCCTTCTCCCTTCCTCTCTGTAAAAAATCAATAAAATATGTTTTTTTTTAAAAGGAATAAAGTACTGATACATGCTACATGGAAAGAAGTAAAAGAAGCCAGACATAGAAAGCCACATATTATATTCTGTTTATATAAAGTGTGCAGCATAGGCAAATCCATAGATTCAGAAAGTAGATTACTGGTTACCAGGGACTGAGAGGGAGATGGGAATGAGGAGTGACTACTAATGTGTATGGAGTTTCTTTTTAGGGTGATGAAAATATTCCGGAATTAGTGTTACACGACTTTTTAAAATAAATATACTAAAAGTCACTGAATTTTACACTTTAAGAGGGTGAATTTTATGTACATGAATTATATCTCAATTGAAAAAGTAGACTACAGGAGGATAAGAAATGTTCAGCCTCCCCAGAAATTTGCCTTTTAAAATAAATTTATGTATTTTAGCTTAGTCCAATTTTCTTACATTAGCAATCATCTCCGTTAAGTGACTTTTGGCAACAATCATTTTCTACATATCTTGACTTACCCAATAACATGCTTGGGTGTTTTGTGCAAAAACAAACAAAGAAAAAAAAACACCTCTCACTTAGTCCCAGTGAGAAACTGATTAGTCATGGGTTTTTGGCATTACTTTAATTGAGTCACCAAGTGAATGGAAAGGGCATAAAATCTTCAGACTACAAAAAGTAAGATTGTTTTCAGTAGAGTATATGAATCATGCAGCTATGAATACATTCTACCATTCTAATTAAGAAAATGGACTGATTCACTTTAAAGTTCTGGTTCTTTGATGGAAGGACACTTGCCATAGAAAATAAATTCTGTTCTCAACCTAGTAGTTGATTCAGTGACATCATTACTACATTTTAAAGTAATTAAGACAATTGGAATTTGGAAACCTAAAATACAATATACTAATTTTGCCAAATTCAACATACACCAACACATCTATAGCTCACCAACCTTTCGGACCTCACAGACCGCTAGTGGTCCACAGACCACTGGTTGACGACTGCTATAACAGTGTAAACCTTAGAATTCGTTTCTTAAATGTTAACAATAGTATACATTCAGTTTGCACTAATAACATGCCTCTTTTGAAAAACCTTAACATTCTGTCTCTTTCTAGCCTCTATCAGATTCCTTTGTTCATCTTCATAGCAAAACTACAGAAAAAAAGGTGTGTTCATTTCTTACCTCCAGTTCTCTTGGGCTTTCGTCCTTATCACTTCACTGAAATAGTTCTTCCCAAGTCATTATGACCTACATCCTGCCAAATCCATCTGTAGCAGAGATTGCTAGTTACAATAAGCTAGTTCTGTTTTCCTGTGTGGCTTTTTTCTTTTGTGTGATCTCCATTGCAATTAGGAGTGGTCATGTGACTGAATTCAAGCCACCTGGGCACCCTTTCCAGTCCTGGTCCATAACAATCTCCATTCAACAGTCTCTATGTTCCTTTTCTCTTTCAGCTAGCTACAATGGAAATGACTCGGGGAGGAGGGCCATTACCACTCTTCTAATTTTTTATATTAGGGGTAAAAAAAGGACTATTGTGTCTGAGCCATTAGACATCTTGGGGTCTTTTTATTATAGCAATTAGCCACCCTAATTAATCCACTACCTCATATGACCTCTCAACAGCATGACTCAACTGCTTATTTCCTTTTGAGATAAACTCTTGAAACTTAGCTTTCCATGACATCAATGTTGTCCTATTTGTCTTCCTCAGTTTTCTCTGCATGCTTCCTCTATACTGGAACCCTAAATTTTGGGAGTTTCTGGGGGCTCAGTCCTAAGCTGCTTCTCCTCTGTATACCCTCTTCCTAGGAAATCTCATCTAATCCCATAGCTGCAACAAAGACCCTATATGGACAACTCATAGCACTAAGCTCTCTTCATAATTCCAAAATCATACCATGTGACACACATTGCAGACTAGTAGTTTTATTGCTAGCTTTACCCAGTGGCCAGATAAGTTTCTAATGAACTAGTACAAAAAAAAAAAAAGCTTTACATAAATGTTATAAGCACACTTTAAAATTAAATACCCATTGCATTTTTAAAAAAATATATATATTATTGCCGAGACCCGTTTGGCTCAGTGGATAGAGCGTCGGCTTGCGGACTGAGGGGTCCCGTTGGGGGCATGTACCTTGATTGCGGGCACATCTCCACAGTGGGCGTACAGGAGGCGGCTGATCAATGTCTCTCTCTCATCGATGTTTCTGACTTTCTATCTCTCTCCTTTCCTCTCTGTAAAAAAATCAATAAAATATATTAAAAAATAAAAATAAAAAATATATATTATTGATTATTTACAGACATGAAGGGAGAGGGATAGAGTTAGAAACATCAATGAGAGAGAGACATAAGCTGCCTCCTGCACACTCCCTACTGGGGATGTGCCCACAACCAAGGTACATGCCCTTGACCGGAATCAAACCTGGGACCTTTCAGTCTGCAGACCGATGCTCTATCCACTGAGCCAAACCAGCTTCAGCTACCCATTGCATTTTGAAGTTATTTATTACATGTTCTTACAAGCTAATATCTTTTTAAAGTATGATATTTTGTAAAACACTGTGTAATGTGAAGCTAGAATTCTTGTGATCCATCTGCAATGTGTTAACATGGCTAAAAGAAAACTGTTAATTTTCTCGCCACAATCCACTCCTGCTTTAAATTCCCAGGAATCCCTTGAATGTTATCTTTTCCTCACATTCAAAATCCAGTCCATAGAAGTCTTATAGGTTCTATAAATCGTATTAGCTAACCATTTATCACCATCTCTGCTACAGCTCTAATCTAAGTCACCATCACTATTAACTGACATTTTGACAGGCCTAATTCAGATCACATCACTTCCCTGTTCAGATCCCTACAATCTCAGTAAAATCCAAGAGTAAATATAAAAGTAAAATACAAACTACAAGGCCACCCTCACATTAGCTCTTATCTACCTCTTGATATCACCTGCTTACTGTTATGGCCACACTGCTCAACAAACTTTCTAAACAAAGGGTCTCTCTATATGTCCTTTCTTATTCTTGGAACATTCTTCCTCCAGACCTCAGAACTGCTTTCTCTTCTTTGACCTTAAATGTACCTCTTTGTAGAGGCCGATCATTACCACCCTCGCTAATGATTAAGGAGCATCACCAGTCACTATTATTTTGTCTATCTTCACTAGTTCAACCCATTAGTCATGTGATCTTGGAAAAGTAGCTAACTCCATTGTGCTTGAGTGAACCCTTCTGTAAAACAAGTAATACTCCTCAAAGGATTGCTATTTGGACTAAATGAGTTCTGTTGTGCCCAGGATTAATCAGAACTAATAGTACTTATTTACATAAGTTCTAAAAAAAAAAACCCACACACTTTCTGAAAGTAGGCTATACCTGCTGTATTGCCAGCCATCATCTAGGAAGGTTTCTGGCTCATATTAGATGCTAATAATCACTGCGTGCTATACAAGTCTTTGTCACCTTGCACATATTTGTTATATAAGTGCCTGCTTTGAAATATCACTCTGAGTCATTTCTGGTATCACCATTCATTGAAATCTTTCTCATATGTTTTCTGTGCCAAAGCAACTATCCTGATCACAATATGCCAGGTGGTTATGGTTTTTATGTCTCCAAGTTTTACTTTAGTTCACATCTATTAAAAAGACTTAGGGTAATAGGATTAGAGGATATAACATATATAAAATTACAGGCCCTCAACAGTTTTTTTTTTGTTTGTTTTGTTTGCTTTCAGCTTTGAAAGTTAGGTGCAACTTTCTTCAGTCATACCAAATCCAGATTCATCTGACATCAGCCACCTCCATCATGCAGCAAAGAAGTTAAAGTCCTATACCCGAGGTGCACCAGTGGGAAAGTCTGTGCTGCATCTGCCCTGACCCCCAAGATTGATCCCTTGGGCCTGTCTCCAAAAATGGTTGGCTTTGACATCAACAAAGCAGCTGGTGCTTGGAAGGATCTGGGAATTACAGTAACTCTGAACATTCGTAACAGGCCCCAGTTGAGGTAGTGCCTCTGCCTCTGCCCTGATCATGAAAGCCTCAAAGAATTGCCAAGAGACAGAAAGAAGCAAAAAAATCATTAAACACAATGGAAATAATCACTTTTGATGAGATTGCCAACATTGCCTGACAGATGCAGCACCGAGTTTTGACTAGAGAACTCTCTGAAGCCATTAAAAAGATCCAGGGTGTTGCAATGTTGATGGCCACCCTCATGACATCACATAGATAACATCAGTAGTGGTGCAGTGGATGCTGGGCTAGTTAAGAACCACAAAAGAAAATATTTCACTAATGAGGTGTATTTAGTGACATTATTCCATTCAAGATTAATGGTAAAAATTGTGTTAAAAAAAAGTTTCAATAAAAAATCATTTGACAACCAAAGAAAACACACACACACACACACACACACACACACACACACACACATAAAAACCTAATATGCAAATAGACTGAATGGTGGAACAACTGAACAACCGGTCACTATGATGCGTGCTCACCAACAGAGGGTGTGTGCGGAACATGGCAGGCAAGGGCAGCAGGAGACAGCACAAAACATAGTGGGTGTTGGCCATAGGATGGTGGAGCCGGTGAGCAGGGGCGCCGGAACAAGGCAGGGTGCTGATCGCTATCATTGGGGTGAGCCTCTGCTGGTTACTGGAAATTCTTTACTCCTACGCACTGTGGTCCTGCCCAGTGCTCGCACCCGCTGCTGGTGCCAGAGCCACCGCTTGCATCTGATTGCTCAGCGCCGTGTGTGAGCTGCCAGCCCCAATCACCCCTGAAGGCTTCTCCACCTCCCCAGCTCCACTGATGGCACCAGCCCCAATCGCTCTGTGTCCTCAGCAGGTGTGAGCAGGGTCAGAGCCATCAGTGCATGGGAGCAGCAGCAGTGGAAGCAGGGTTGCTGGCAGAGGGGACCAGGGGCCACAGCAGGAGGGGCCACGTGGGGGGATGGATGATGGGCTGAGACCCAACCCTGTGCCCACTATACCCTCATGGCCCACAGTCCTTTCAAGGTGCACGAATTCATGCACTCTGTGTGTGTGTGTGTGTGTGTGTGTGTGTGTGTGTGTGTATTTTTCCCCCCTCAATTGACTCACAGTATTTGACCGCTATTTGATTTCTGTTCCAAGTCTCTAACTCTCTTATTCTTTAAGGTTGTGCTTCCTGAATGTTATACCTGATTAAGGGATCCTTAAATTTAGTCCTAATGCTGGAGGCTATAATTTTAGAATTTTCTAAAAGTCAAGATAAAAATGCATTGCACTTAAAGTTTAAATTTCTGAACTTGAACTCATCCTTGAAAGCAGATTGACACTTTTTGCTAATCCAGTATTCCAAATAATTTCATTCTAGTGTGACTTATCCTTTCTGAGCCTGTCTCTTTGGCAGTAACCTAAGTAACTATACTTAACTTGACGAAATGTTAAATCAGATGTAAAGCCACCAGCAGTGATTCATAGTATATTCTCAAATATTGTCAGAAAATTCATTTTAGAGATAAAAACAAATATAAAAATAACTATTTTATTGGTTACACTATTTTCAAATAGAAGTATCTGCTATTCATTGATTTCTGTGTTTATGCTAACTATCCAGAACTTGAGTCATTCTCAAGATACCAAAAAATAAACCTATTTCTTTCCCTCTAAGTTTTAAACTATTGCAACAGTCTCACCAATTTTCCTGCTCCTATATTTATCTGATCTATCCTCTACAAGGATATCACTGCCATACTTAATTCTCTTTAATGGCTTCCTATTGCAATTAGAAGAAAATCCAAATTAACTCCTTAACCTGGCACATTACATGATGTAGTTCCTCTCTCCAACCCCACTTCTTATCATTTTGCCACCCTTTGTGCCAACTCCATCTATCCCAGTCTCTCAACATTTCCAAGGTTTTATTTTACAGGTTATTTTACATTAGCTAGTCCTTCTGACTACAGTGCTCCTAAGTTCCATTTCAATTCTAGAATGGATGACTGAGGAACAGCCACCTCAGTCACTTCACTGAAATAGTTCCCAAGAGTCATTATGACCTAATCCTACCACTTAATTGCTTTTTATTCTCTTAATTAGAGGCCCAGTGCATGGATTTGTGCACATTGAAAAGAAATTCATTAGAAGGTGGTCAGCGGTGCAAGACTGGGTGAGAAGGGCCGGATACACCCTCAAACCAACCTGTGGTCCCTCTGGCTGGCAACACCTGGGGCAGTGCCAGGGATTGAAGGGCATCTGCTGAGTGGGGTCCCTCCAGCAGGTGGGGTTCCTTGGCCTGGCCTGCAGCAGGGATCAGGCAGAAACCAGCAATCTGACATCCCCAAGGGGTCCCAGAGTACAAGAGGGCACTCAGCAAAGTTGCTGTCACTCAGCAGCTCCTGTGTTGAGTGTCTACCCCCTGATGGTCAGTGTGCATCATACCTATCGGCCAGTTGGCCAGTTGGTTAGCCTTTTATATATATATTCTCCTTAGCATTTATAACTGCTTATCTTCATTATCAAATAAATAAACTCAGGGAGACAAATGGACTTCTTATTCACTCATGTATGCTCAACATCAACAATGCCTGGCACATAGAGGCACTCAATAAACAATAAAAAGTTAAATAGTTTCTCTTCATTAATACAATGTTTAACAGTATAATGTAAGAAACACTTATGCCAAGGTATTTATAGGATCACCTATGGGTTAGATTGTGGGAGTACAGTCTATCACCTGTGTTTTCCTTAGATTTTTACCATCACTCAAACTACTGCCATGACTGCAGTATT
>JAAGEH010002528.1:41519585-41561624 GCA_011751065.1 Lasiurus cinereus
GTAGCAGCTCAAAAGTTAAATGAGTTAGATGAATTATTAACATCACAATAGCTTGAATAAGTTTTCGTGCACTTTATAAATGGATAGAAGGGAAGACAAAAATACTGAGATGAGATTTCAAACATTTTGGCCTAAAAAGGCCAAAAAATAGGTTTACCAGAAAGCCAAATATGCATTAAGTCATTTATAAAGAGACAGCATTGTTTTGGACTTCCAAATTTTAAATTATCTCAGACTTCAAAGGGGGCTGTATGAAACACAGGATAGGTAGACAGTAAGAATTCAATGGAATTAAAAATAGTAATAACTTTTCCACCCAGTGTGGCTGGTAGGTCACAATTAGATTCCCGGTCAGGGCACATGCCCAGGATACAGACTCAATTCCCAGTTAGGAGGCATGCAGGAGGCAGCTGATCAATGATTCTCTCACCATTGATGTTTCTACCTCTCTTCCTCTCTCCCTCCCTTTCTCTGAAATCAATAAAAACATATTTTTAAAAAACTTAAAATAGTAACAACTTACACTTGCTAAAGGCCCACCACTGCATTGTTTTAGGTGCTTTATATATTAAAGTACTAAATCCTCACAACCACCTATCTAATTTTACAAATGAGGAAACAGAAACAAAGAAAAAGGCTAACCATTGAATAGTGTACTTGTCATTCAAGCCCAGGCTATCTTCTAAGCCAGTGGTTGCCAACCGGTGGTCCATGGACCACTGGTGTAATCCATGAGGTCCAAAAGGTTGGCGATTGCTGCCCTAAGCCCTCTTTTTAACCCTTATATTGTTTGAAATCTACTGGATAGACAACATACTGAAGGAAAGAGAGTACCTGGCCAAAATGAAACCACCCAGAGAAAGTTCATGGGGAAAGAGATTGAGCACAGAAGGGATTTGGGAGCAGGGATTATTATGGGATAAGAAAACAGAAGCAGTTAAAGTATTAATTTCACCAAAGTGAAAGCAATCCAAGTAGGCAGCCAGCTTTGTCAAAACTCTTTAAGAGATCAAAGACAGAGAGAACAGTTAATTTGGTAACAGAAGGGTAGTAGTCTTTATGTGATTTCTTAAATTCTAAACCTGCCTTTATGGTATTTTGCCCAGTATTTATTTGGTAGTGCTAAAAATTAACTCTTTCTGCCCAGCTTCGGTGGCTCAGTGGTTGAGTGTCGACCTATGAACCAGATCCCAGTTTGATTCTGGTCAGGGCACATGCCAGGCTTAAGGGCTGGATCCCCAGTTGGACACTTTTAAGAGGGAACCAATCAATAATTCTCTCATCACTGATGTTTCTCTCTTTCTCCCCTTCTACCTCCCCTCTCCTTTCCTCTCTGAAATCATTAAAAATACATTTTTAGCCAAGACAGGTTTGGCTCAGTGGATAGAGCGTTGGCCTGCGGACTGAAAGGTCCTGGGTTCAATTCCGGTCGGGGGCATGTACCTTGCTTGCGGGCACAACTCCAGTGGGGAGCGTGCAGGAGGCGGCTGATAGATGTCTCTCTCTCATCGATGTTTCTGACTTTCTATCCTTCTCCCTTTCTCTCTGTAAAAAATCAATAAAATATATTTTTAAAAAATATATAAATTTTTAAAAATCAACTATTTCTCATTAATTCTGAAACATGTTAAACATAAGCTATATGCTGCATAAGCAGAATTAAGTCTCTATTTGTTCAAAATACCCAGAAATTTTATTACTTAGGAATTAACTCAATGCAAATGATTTAAAAAAATATAACTATGCAACCAACTGAAATCTATCACAAAAGGAAATTTCTTTCATGATGTTAATAGATTAATCACTTATCCAGTAATTTTAAAAAAACTCTGGCATCAAAATGATCAAAACAGTCTACTACTAAATAATTAGAAAACTACTTATAAACACAGAATGAAAAGAAAGTCAATGGTCTTTATTCATCTGTAGTTGAAATATAAATTATAAGCAAGTTTTCCTAATTTAAAGGAATAGCATTAACATCTAGCCACTAAATTTTCATTCGCTTGCTACAAATACTATGTTATAGAGCACAAGTGAAATGAAACACATTAAGTGGCTAAAATATTCTGTCCCATATTGTTTCCTGAACCAAATGATAGTTTGCTCTCTCAAATTTGCTTCTTAATAGTGGCATATATTCCTTCTAAAAAATGTTTCCACAGACATAAAAATTAGGTAAGTCATCTATATATATATAAAAGCCTGAACTGTTCGACCATTAACTATGACACGCACTGACCACTGGGGGGGCGGGGGGAGGAGACACTCAATACACAGACTGTAAACACGGAACAGATTGATGAATCTCAGAAGGGAGGGTTGATGGGGAGGGTGGGTTTTATAGTAATAATAATAATGATAAAATATAAATATAAAATAAGAATTGAGTGTGACATACTAGAGAGTGAAATGAAGTGTAAATGCCCTTAAAAGAGATGTGCATGTAAGAGATAAAGAAGTTTGTGTCCCACATGTAAGACCAGATAGGACTCCTGGAACCTGCTGATAAAGACACACTGAAGACGCCTACTTGAGCACATAAAAGAGAGATTAGAGCTGCTTGTCTTCCCCTCCACAGACGGTTGCTCTCCGCTCTCCTTGCTGCATCCTGCCCAAGCTCTGCCATGGACCCTGGGTCCAAACCGGGAGTCACAAGCCAAGGCCTCTACAAGACGCCCAGCCGCAGCTGCAATGTCCAACATCCAGTGTGTGTCTGTCAGCGCAAATCTCTGGGTGGCCTGCCGAGGTCTGGAAACCACCAGGCTCTGGTAAATAAACGGTGTGTGATTCATGCATTGCATGTCTGTCTCCTGTGTAATTTATGCTGGCCAATATTTATTAAGTGCCTTGAGTCATCTGTATAAGTCCAATCTATTGGCAGAGGATACTCTTGGCCACCCGTGCTTGCATTCCTAGAGGAGAAATTGGGACAGTGGGAAGAGATTAACCAAAGATCTTATATGCATACTAGAGGCCCAGTGCACAGATTGTGCATGGATGGGATCACTTGGCCTGGTCTGTGGGGATCGGGCCTAATCCATGCAACGAGCCTCCGACATTCCCTGGATTGCAAGAGGCTGAGGGGCCTCTAGTTACAGTATAATTAACATGGAAAGTGAGTTTAATATACATTTATAAAAATTTTGTCCGACTTAAAGAGTATTTTAAATAATGGTTATTTTGGTTTCTCTCCAGTACAAACTTTCGAAGTCTGATTTAAGGAATCTTCATTGAATATATCAGAAAGAATTCAATCATACCATCCCTTTTAATGAAGAAAAAGTCTCAAATTCCAACATTATGTAAGCTTTAAGACTCATAAATATGATTAAACAATTATTCCTCCTTTAATATTCTTTTAGAGTTTGACAAGTTTGTTTCAATTTCTGAATTGGATCATATCCACAGCTTTAGATAGCCTTAATATTCCCATCCCTTTTCTCCTGTCTGAGATGTGAGGTAGCAATCCTTTGGAAAACACAAGATTAAAAAAAAAAAATTTAGTAGTCTGATTTAGATCATTCTCATCTCCCGTATTACTTATTACTCAAATTCTTTAACTTGTAAATCAGCTGAACTGGGATAAATCTCTTTACAATTGTTAAGGAAAAATATAAACGTGCTTTACTTCTTATAATCCATTCTCAGAAATAGTAAGCAGTTGGTTTTAGAACAACTCCTCATTTTTACGTAGGATGTATGAAATGCAATTGGGAGAAAACATTTTGGAACACAAACCTCTTCATTAAATTAGGGACATAGATAAAAGCTGCAGACATCAGTAGTTTATTGTTTGCTTAGTCCAAACACATTCAAATGGAAAACGAAAGAATACTTTCCACCTGAAACAATTAAACTAGATTCTACTAGCATATAATGCTTAACACATTACAGCAATAAAGATGGTAATCCATTGTCTTCTATACCTACTAAAGCCGAGATGGTAAAGCCAATTTGGTTGCAATAGTGTCATAAGGATAGAATATTACCATCAAAAAAAAAAATCAGCAAATAACAGTTATGGTAGATGAATATTTTTACTATGGTTCACTGAAAAGGGGACAAAATGTTAAAAGTCCACAGTACTGCAGGTGAACAATCACCATGTAAACTTCTCCATGTGATGTTTTAATGATTTATTCATGGTATGTAAAGACTGAAGCTGAATGGCTCTTTGCTCTAATTTTCTATTACACTTAACATTTGCAATTACTTTTGGTGCCAGGACAGTTTTCATGAGTAGCAGGGCAATATCCTGGATTAGAAATTTCACATATATAAAATGGGAAGAAAGAAGAGTAAAGGAAAAATATGGTATAGAAAAACACTGACAATAAAACACTCATTTAAAAGTAGTTTGAATAAAGGCTTCAAAACTCAAAATTAATTTTCGGGTAAGAACTTCAAGTACTATACATCAGAAAGTGTAAAAAGCGTTTTAAGCAGGAAAAAGAAAAATCCTTAAGCCCCCCCCAAATGGCAACTGCTAAGATATCTGTGTCCCCAAAACGTATGCAATAGTGCAAGACTTTTCCTCAAACATGGAAGACCTCATTCAAAGGAAAAGGGACAGATTTAATTTTACTTATATTGCCCAGTACATGAAAAACAAAATATGTGCATCATTTGCTAATTTACTAAATAGCAAACAGTTTTCATAATTCAAAATCCGTTTGCTACTATGTCAAGTGCATTTTTGTTTTTACCAAGATAGAATGGAGAAGTCTTCCATGCTAACAAGCAGCTTTAAGTGGTCACACTTATTTACCCCAGTCCTAGCTTAAAACATCAGAAACTGATGTGTACCAAATGCTTCGAGCATAAAATTGAACATCCTTTGCCATACTTGCGGTTTACTGGAACTTGCTAAAAAGACAGACAATAATCCATCAGCTACAAACTTTGCTCACAGAATTGTTTAGAGATTTATGTAAAAATAAAAGATGTCATCCCAGACTTAAATTCAGAGCCACTTGGGTGCTGACATCAGTTCAAGAATTGTGCAAAATGAATGACAGTTCCCTGCCCCCCAAATAGAAAATGCAAACACTTAAGAGCTGCTGTTCTTTTCTCTGAAAATTGCAGTATCCTCACTTCAGGTTTACTTGCCATTTATGGAATCTGACTGCTTTTAAAATGTCACTAAAAATGTACATCAAGTTGATTGACTTTTCCAAGCACCTCTCAAGTGATCTGCTTCATCATTCGCATTCATGCTAAGAGAAAAGTCAACGAGACTTACTCAAATAACCGACTTCCTCCTTCCCACTCCCTCCCAAACACAGACTCCCTCCCACAGAGAACACAAAGTTGTTAACTAAAGAACAAGGTAAATAATATGCTAGTCAATTTTACTAATTTTAAAGATACTGCAATTTTTATACACTTCAATGATTTTTCAACATTTTGCAGCTGTTTGGCTTTGCAGCACAGCAATTCATACACTATACTGTACAAAATTACCAGCAAGACTGGAATGATGTATTAAGAGAAGGCACCATCATGCTTATTACATTACCAGAGAACAAAAATACAGTAAAGACAATTTTCACTGTACACAGCTTAAAGAAAGGAAAAAGGGGAGGAGGAGTGTGTTGAGCAGCCAGCCATCCCTGTACTGAAGAGGGGCAGGTAGAAAAATCTTAGATATGAAGCTACTAAATCTGGTCTAGTATTCAAGACCAAAGCATTTGAAGTTCTGATTTTTGTTATTTAGTTCAAACTAAATGATTTTCTTCTGGAATATACTTGTAGTCTTGTTAAGGTTTATGTGTACACACGCTGGTCACAGCAAGCAGATAAAATGCCCTCATCATTTCACAAACTATTCTCTACTGGAAAAAAGGATGAAAGATTTTTCTCCCCTGTTGCCTCCTGTTGCAGATGTCAATGTTAATGAGTTCAGAGTACCCATTAGTACATTTTGATGAGTGCATAAAAAGTTTCTGTTGGTGTATTTTGGGGGGAGCCAAGAAAAAAGGCAAGATTCTCCAATTGCACTATTTGTGTTTCCAAGATTAGTAGGCAGAAACAGTAACACTTAAAACAAAATGTGCAGCAGAGGATTTTTTTTTTTTTTTTTTTTTTTTTTACTCAAAGGACCTGAATTCAGTTGGGCATGTCCTCTTAAAAAGTTCATTTTGTTGTAGATAGTTTAAGATATGGTCATTCCTCAGTCCTCAATTCTCCAAGTCTACATTTATAAATTAACAATGTGAATCCTGTTGTGAAATTGGGGAAATAATGTCCACCTCAATTTAACTCATAACCAAAAGATGCTTTTCACATCAAAGAAATGATCAAAAAGGCTGTGTCACATTCCAAAGCCAAAAAAAAAAAAATTAACAAGAATGCAAACACGATGAATAATGTACCACTGCCAAGACTTTGCCAACAGTGGGGTTTCAGCGACGCTGTCCTGTGAAGCGGCCTTCCATCTGCCCGGTTCCTCTTCCAGAGCCAAGTTTCTGTGCCATGCCACCTCTTGGAGGAGGTCCTCTTCCATCCCGGTCACGCATCATTCCACCACTCACTATTCCACGTGGACCACCAGGGCCTCGATCATTGCGCCTAATATCCCTGCGATCATCGCCACCACCTCTGGTTTCTCGCTCTCTTGCAGCTCTTGTTTTTTTCTCTTCCACATTTAAACGCACTTCCCCTCGAAACATTATTGGCTTTAAAAGAGGACAAAAAGATTCACATGGGCAGTTGAGACAGTAATAGCAAAGTATTTCCTTGTATATGTAAATAAGAAAACTCTAAGAAACAAATTTAAAATGACCCACATCTCAGACTTTAAAACTAACAATTCTCTATTCTGTGCATAAACCATTTACTTCATAGTGAACAATTTTTAGTTGTAACATTAAAAAAAATATTCTCTATAGTTTAAAAATGCACCAGATTAATATTATATACAACAGGAATAATAAAGTCTTGAATTTTGGCCTTTAAGTCACTTACTTTTGCAATTAAGATTCTCTGAACTGGTTCAGAGTCATCAAAAACCACAAAACCAAAATTTGGAAGCTTTCCGCCAACACCCTTGGTATTGATGCGAAGTTCCACAACATTCCCAAAACCTGTGAAAACATACATTGCACCAAGGGTTATTTTTTTTTTTATAATGATAAGTTCACATTAATAGCTCTATTTTTATTTTATTTATTATTATTTTTAATCCTCACCCGAGGATATTTTTTCATTGATTTTTTAGAGAAAGAGGAAGAGAGAGAGAAAGACAGAAAAATACCAATGTGAGAGAAACACATTAATTGGTTGCCTCCTGCACATGCCCTGACCAGGAGGGCCTGGGTTAGGGAGAAGCCTGCAATGGAGGTATGTGCCCTTGACCAGAATTGAACCTGGGACCCTTTGGTCGTAGACCAATGCTCTATCCACTGAGCAAAACTGGCTAGGGCACCCAGGGTTAAATCTTTTAACAGAATACTTTGTGGCCTCAATTGTTCAAGATGAATAACCTTAATCTCCTTGATCCATCTCAAAATAAAAGTTGCAAGTGGATAGATCCAACAACAACTATAAGGTATATATTCACTCACATAGGTCATTCATTTAAAACGCCAACAACTAGCTGGACTGTTTGTTTTGTAACCCTTCAGCATTTTTATTAGACATTGCAAAAGGAAAGATATCTACATGATTTTAGAAAGACAATGATATTTTCTATTTCTGATTTGTATTTGCTAAATTCATCCTACATCCAAATTTAACACCAATTCATTCTGCTCCTTATTCTCACCTATAGAGAACCAGGCCAGTCAACACTAAGTACAATCACTGAGAAACATCTGATATAGCCATCTACTGTCTTCTGATAAGTGGTTGGTAACTGGAGATATTCTAATTACTATGGGAAAAGCTCTGTTTTTCTTGTGCTTAATTTTAAGATAAAGCAAAATAAGCCACTTACTCATGAAGAACTCTTTCAGTTCATTTTCATCAATATCATGTGGCAAGTTACCAACAAAAAGTTGATGACTGTCTGGATAGCGAATTATTCTACGGTTGTCAGATTCATTCTGTTCTATATCTCCTCTGCCTGAGAAAAGAATAGAGCAGATATAAAGTTCACAACATCTTACAAAAACTAGTTCAAAGCAATGAATATAAAAATCACTTAATATCTATATTCCTGGTTTAGTTTAATAAGATAGTGAATTTCTTAAACAGAGATGAAGTGCCTATTATTAGTAGGTTAATTAGGAAAGGTGATATTGAAGTGTAAAGTGAGGGTACTAACTAGATTGCATAAGTCCCTTCTAGATCTACTCATCTGATTGATTAAATGAAAGACAAATGTTAGTAGTTCAAGTTTCCCTGCTTAATCACACTCTTGTCATTACCCAGGAGCCAAATAGATTTCGTATAGTGAGGTATAGTTGTACTAAATGTGTTTAGTATTTTGAAATACACAAATTACACTTAATCTTTGATATTACAAAATTACAGCCAAATCAGTAAATTTAACAGTAATACTTCATGTATATATTATGTATGTTAGGGTGTTCATATACATTTTAATATGCACATATATAAATCATATCTGATCCTCCCAGTAACATAAAAAAATACAGGCATATAAGAAAGGCATTGCACAAGAAAAATTTGTATAATAACTGAATGGCATAAGAGAATCTCACAATTTAAGGGGGTATCACCTAAAATCATAAACTCAATCAGTGGCAAAGCTAGGACAAATCCTAGCTTCCATGACTTCTGGTTTAATAACACATCACTTATATTTTACTTTTGTGAAAAAAAAATACACATTCTAAATTTTATTTATACTAACTCCCACCTCCTCCCAAAAGCAATCTAAATATACTTGTTTTATTCAAATAGAGGTGCTACATGTATTAGCTAAAAATGGAAACAAGTCAGAAATCATGGCAACTTACTTAAAACCTAAAAATCAAAATAAGAAGAATCAGGGTGTGCTTATTTGTTTATCTGTGAAGAGATAAGAGTGCTAAGTAAGAAAGTAGGTTATTGGCAGCTCGGTTTTGAATTCTTAGAACCAGTGACAATAACCAAATAATACTTGGCTCAAAATTATTAGTAACTGTCTTCAAAATACTTGTCTCTATGGCATGACAACTAATCCTCCCCTAGAAGTTAGTTGTTTTGCACCAGATTGAATTTTAGCAGGTTATTTAAACCTTTAAGCATTTTGAAAATGAAAGAAAATAAAAGAATGTAGGTATAAAGCACTATCTGTATTGAAACAATATAGATCTTGTTTCTGTAAAACAAAAAACAAACAAAAAAAAAACACCAGAATTTTCAAGTTCAGTATTTTCCAACTTTTCAAGTAATAATACTAAATTCTAACAGTTACAGAGGAAGGACTGACTCACCTGGTCTTGGTCCTCTAGGAGGAAAACCAGGTCGTTCTCTAGGTCGTTGTTCACGCACACGAGGTGGCTGAGACTGAACTTCTGGTTTAGCTTCAACTCTTGGCTAAAATACAAGGTAAAAAACCACATTATAAAATGCAAGGGAAAAAACACATTATAAAGAAAAGAAACACATTCCATATTAGAAAAACCAACTAAAGCAACCACCAAAAGTCACTAACAGGCATAATGGTAATTTTAAGTTTAGAATGTTTTTACATATTGTCTAATATATATATGAAAAATAACTTTATAAAGATATTCTGTACCAATCTAGGACTGTAGGGTAGGCTTTCTTTTTCCACTCAAGGCTATATAACTCACAATGAGCTATTTTTTACAACCAGATTTTAAAAGTTACATCCACACTAAAAAAGCATAAAAATCACAAAAAATGCAAGATGAACCAGCCACTCCATGTAAACACACATACAAAAGAAAGAGCCATCTTTATTTCAGGAAGATAAGAATATCTGACACATACTTTCTAATTATTTAGCTTGCTGCTCTTCAAATGTAAGTGCTCAGCAATATCCTCTAAACCTCACCCTATAAATAAACTGAAAATCCAATATTGATAGTTCAAAATATATAACTTAGCTTATTTTAGCACCTAAAAATACTACTTTTAAGTCAAAATGCACATAAGAAAACAAGATAGAAACATATATATAGTATCTCAAATAGTCAAAGAAGTCTTAACTTTCTATTGCTCATGAGAAAGGTGTAAATTTATTTAAGGACTGACCCCAACTATTTTCCTTAACTGTTTCTTGAGAAATAATTGGGGGAAGGGAGAGTAATGGGACATTTAAGATGCCTTCCAAAAGTTTCTGCTAACTACTAAATTAAACACATACAATTAAACTATTTTAAAAACAAAATAACAACCACATCTATTACATTTTCTTTTAGTATAATGGCATGTTCAGTATTCCCAACTTCTTCAAGTTATCTGCTGCCCAAATATTTGTAGTCTAAGGAAGAGATAAAATATTTGGACCTTCAAAGGATGCTGAAAACACTCAGCAGTATATAAAGAACACGTTGTCAAGTCGGGAAGCTAGTAATTTAATGCTGTCTTTATGGTTAATCATCTCTAAGGACTTCAGTCCTAGCAGTGGCTCAAACTCATTATTTATGTAACTGAAGTATTATAATTTTCAAGGACATTTTTTTTTACAAGGACATATTTTGATATGGAAAGTTATGTTTCCTTCACCAATGACAATTTATTGTAAATGCCTTTTACCCACTGTAAGGACTGTAATTCCTAACAGTTTTTAACAGATTTGCCTGACTCTTCCCAAATTCCTTTTCTTCCATGTAGATTCTCATTTCCTCCAACAAGATGAATTGCTTCCCATGTTCTAGAATTTTGCTAGTTAAAAATTTTTTGGCTCTCTCCAGATTTATTCAGTTATTTATATGTATTTATTCCTACAAGGATCATATCTTAATTTTTACACCACCCAAAGAACCAAAACAGTGCTGTTAGACATAGATGTTTAGTAACTATGGATTCACTTAAAGTTAAATCACATTTAGTTAGTTCTCTAACCCAAACATGTAGAAGAATGTCCTATGCCTGACCCAAAGTACAACCCTTAGACCAATATTATCTATAGTTGAAATTGAACAATGTAAGATATTGTTGACCCATGATGTGATGCCTAAAAAAAGCAGTTATCTAGAAATTTCAACTTAAGGGGGCCTAAAGTGAAATTTAATTTGAATATTAGATTGTAAAACAGAATTAAAGAATAGATGTACTCTAACAAAATTTTGATGAAGCTAGTGCGTTTTACAAATTCATAAAAATAGCAAATGCACATATTAATTTAAGAATATCAGAAAAACCTAAGACTCATTCAATTCAAATGTTATCAAAGAATTTGAGGCAACCTGACTGATTCAAATTGTTTTCAAAACAGATTACCAAAACAAAACCACAAGTAGCAAACAGAAAAGTTCTTTATTATCCTTTAAGGACTTCAAAGTAACAATTATTTTAAATAATTTTCAACATCTTACAAATAAATCAATTTAGCAACCTTCTAATACATATATACATCTGATGATACCAATGCAAGAAGAATGAGATTAAAAAAAATCTAACAAAATTCTTTTCAATAATTAATATTTTAACTAAGCCAGCTGTGCAGTTTTAATACTGTAGGCTCAAGTTTGATTAAAACTACTTACTCAACTAGATAAAATGGCTAATATGCCACATACTATTTTATTTCAGGGCCTTAAAATTATTTCCATGTAACAAGAAATTGTGCTCACATGACAAATCCCACAAATGAAAGTCAAACGAAATATGAGATAAAAATGAAACCATCAAATCAAGTCAATAACAGCAAATAAAAACCGCAACTAATAAACAAATCCTTCAATTTCACATAAGCTATTTAGATAAAATAATCACTTTCCAGACAAAATCTTTTCACCAAGAAATTAATGCCTACTAATAATACCCTAATACTACATTTAATTCTTTTATTAATTATCTATGCTAAAACTGTTAAGGAAATAAATATTATTCCAAAGTAACAAAATAAAATTGAAAGTTTTATTAAATCAAGGGGAAAAATCATGAATTCATTCTAAATACAACTTAAAGAGATCAGAAATTTATTTTAAAGTTTAAATTATAAACATTTTATTTTAATAAGGGTGTAAGTTGGGAAATACAATCTAGTTTCCTACAATTCAAAAACTAACTTCAAGAATTTTAAAATAATTATTTTTCCTAGGCAAGAGGGTAGGATATAATGAAATGCAATTTATACATGCCTTAAATATAGTTAGTACTCTTCTTCTTAAATATAAATAGACACACATTCTCCTCCAAAGGTCAAAAGAAATCTATATAGGTTTGCATAAGTCACAGATGGACTCTGGTGCTCATAGCGTCCAACTGCATGAATTCAAAGCTTAGCCCTACTATTTATATACCTGTCTCAAGTACTGCTCAATTTAATTAAGTGGGAAACAGGAATAGTAATATAGTAATAGTAACTACCCTCACAAAGTGGTTATGAAAATTAGATGAGAATGAATATAAAATGTTTTGACAATGCCTGGTATAATGAGGATTAGCTATTTTAATTTATAACTAGCAGCAATTTTTTTTTTTTTAATGTAGCCCACTCCCTAAAATGAAGTAGCAACCCAAAGGGTTTTCAAATGCAAATTTGGTAAATTAAGCATTTCAAAGCATATCCAGAAGTCACTTATCAGGTCTTCAGATAGGTTGAAAAATACAATCAATACTTGGTAAATTAATTTTCTTTAAGAGAGAATCCCGATTTGTGATCTGAGGTAACTACTCAACATTTCCTGAATATCTAACTGAGGGGGAAAAAAGGTTATCATGAGGCCATGTATTGTACCTGATTATGTGTACCAACACCAGAAAGACTGACCATAATTACTAGCTTTTTGAAACCACAAAGTTTCACTATTTAGAGCATATTAAGAGGTGTATACAAACAGGTGTATATAAACAATTTTAATTAAATTTTAATAAAATTGTGCACTAACAATTTTAATTAAATTTTGTAGTGGAATGAAGTTTAAGTCAAAATGTGGGTAAAAGAATAATACATTCTTTTAAACTGTGCTTAAAATTTAAATTTAGTTAATTCTAAAATACACCTATTTTCAAAGTTTTAAAAGCTCTGAAATGGGTATGATGACCACAAACAAAAAGCAGAACACTGGAATGATTGGTTAAGGTGAACACTACAGTCATAAGTTGGTACAGGCTTCGATTAAATGGTGTGAACTACTTACAAAGAGCTTAGGCAGTATAATGGTTTAAAGTATTTTATTTTTTTAAAACAGTGATTCTTTATAATGCCATACTACTTTGTGCCTTTCCAAATTTCTTCTTTAAAATATGTTTGCTAAATAAAATTTAAAACTTTTTTAAAAAGAAATATATTGGTTATTTTATAGAAGCCTTTTAAATGACAATATAGTATATATTTATAAAACCAACTTAATCTGCATTTCACACACCCAAACCCCAAATACCACCTATACAGATGATGAATGGAGATTTGGCATTTAAAGTGGGTGCACTGACATTTAATACAATGTTTTTTGGTATATTTAATCCATAATTTCTGATTGACTCATTTTAAAAAGTATTAAAAAGATAAGCAATTGGCAATGTAACAAGGATACAATCCAATGTGTTCACAGATTGGTTACCTGTGAGACTGGTGCTTTAACATGGGGTGGAATTCCAGAGGAAGAAACAGTACCACTAGGAGGCAGGTTTTTACTGGTCACTGAAGCCCAGGAGAAAGCCTGCAGGAAATGCAACAAACCTAGACTACTAATCATGGAAAACCACCAACATTCCTATAGGGAAACTTCCAAATATATATTTTCTTTTCACTTCTAAACTACTGTTCTATATTGGAGGACTCCTAAAAGAAAGGCACACACACACATGCCAGTCTATGTGCCAGCTTTCATAATCTCATTATACAAGATTATTTGATGTTTTTTTCTGACCTACTAAATAAATCCACAAGCAAGTTCCTATATGCCCTAAGTAGATGAGCAAGTGGCACAAAACCACTAACACATGCTAGAAAAATAAGAGCCTAATAGAACCAATTTCTTTCCCCTTTTAGAGAAAATGGGGTGTATGATGGTGTTAAGAGGGGAAGGATAGGAAAGAAGAAAGTACTATCTGGAAACTTTAACAAACATTCACAAATTGAACAAGGAATCTCCTCTCACTACCCAAATATACTTTAACCTTCTACTTTTGCAGAAAGATAAAAGATGTATAGATAGGCTTAAATGATACATTATGGGTGTCACTCATTTTTTCAAGATAATTTAATTGGTGTAGTAAGGAAACTGTTCCCATTAAGCCAGAAATAAGAGGTATTTCTTTTAATAGGCCAACTTATTTAAGTTGGGAAATTATAAGACTCTTTGCATCCAGTGTATAGAGGATTAGTACAGAATGGAAGAGCAACTCTGTTTTATGCATGGACCCAAATAATTTCATGTAAGGTACTAAACATTGCATAAAGACAAAGATTAATTTTCAACTTCACTCTGAGGGGTATTTTTTGAGGGGGAAAAAAACAATGATATTTTCTCAGGATTACCAAAAAACCCACAGCTTCTTTCATATGCACAAAAAAGTATAGTTTACTAATATGAAACAAATTAACATAATAGAACAAAGGTCATACTTCATTAATGGTATCAAATATAAAAGTGTGATGTTATAATAGATTAAAGAGTTCCTTTGATCTAACCTTCGGTGGTTCTTGTGGCAGAGACACAGGTTCAGCAGGAGGAGGAGAAGTAGACTTCTCCTCTAATTCTTCCAAGTTCTTCTCTTCCACTGGTGGCTTCAGCTCTTCAGTCTTTGTTTCAGATTCTGGCTCAGGTTCAGGTTCATGAGAGGATTCTTCCAAAGGCTCCTCTATGCCATTACTACAATAAAATATTTTATTTCCTTTTCAGTATGAATAAAATGATCAATTCAAGTAAGATAAAATTCAGTATCTCTTAAATCTAATGGGAAAAGGTCTGTAAGAACTTGAAGGCAGAAGGGAACAATACTCTCAAGCAACATTTCTCAACCACACTGTTTTAAAACTGGATTACTAAAAATTTTTACTTTAGTATCAACTAGAAATAAACCCCCTACTTATAAAAATAAAATGCTCATGCCCTAGTCAGTTTGGCTCAGTGGATAGAGTGTCAGCCTGCGGACTGAAGGGTCCTGGGTTCAATTCTGGTCAAGGGAATGTATACCGGTTGTAAGCTCCAGAGCAAGTTCAGGAGGCAACCGATCAATGTTTTACTCACATCGATATATCTGCTTCCCTTCTCTCTTCCACTATCTCTAAAAATCAATGGAAAAATACCCTTGGGTGAGGATTTAAAAAAAAAAATTATGTTGAAAAACAAACAGATAAATAATAAAATAATCTAAAAAAATAAAATGCTCACTCTGAATTGTCCTAAGTGATCTGCATTATCAGTAAGTGATCATGGTTTTGGTCCAAACCATGTTTAATTTTTTAATTAATTAAAACAATTATATCCAAATTTCTTGTAAAGTACTCGAATACTTTCCTAATAGGTAGCTTTATCAAAACTTACTTCCAACAATTCTAGGAACAAAAATCATCTGACATTATAATATAGAACAAATTTTACTTTGCAAGCATTATTCTTACGTCACAGGGTGAGCTTCATAGTATCCACTGTTAGCATTTTCTTGTACAGGTTCTGGAGATGGTTGCCTTTCTTCTTGTTCCTCTTCTACTTCATCTTCCGATTCTGATAACACATAATACACCAAATATTATTTAAGAGGTTTGACACACAATGTGGTATACGTATTTTTAATGATTAAGGCAGTGAGATGATAGGAAATAGCAAAAAATTGCCATATTTCTTACAAAAGCATCCATTTGTGATATTCCCTACTCTCTAAAAAAAATGAAGAGCAAACGAGATAAAGTTTGGTGTTTAATAGTATTTTTTTAAAAAACTGTTAGTAAGGAAAGGGTAGGAAATAAATTATAAAGCCATTAACGCAGTTTCCTTTGTCACATCTATTCAATAGAGCAAATAATAATTACTTAGAAAGTGATGTATGTTAACGAAAGATCAATTAAATAATTATGGTATAGCTAAAAAATCACCCGTCAGCAAAGATATTAAGTGAAAAACTAGAAGCAAGCTTTATTATTTTTTAAATATTTTTATTGATTTCATTGAGTAAGGGAGATGGAGAGAGAGAGAGATAGAAACATCAATGATGAGAGAGAATCATTGATCAGCTACTTCCGGCACACTCCACACTGGGGATTGAGACCGCAACCTGGGTATATGCTTTGACCAGGAATTGAATCGTTGCCTCCTGGTTCATAGGTTGATGCTCAACACTGAGCCACACCAGCCAGGACTAAAAGCAAGCTTTAGGCCAAATATAGGATTCAACAAAATTCTGTAATTTGCACCAAACTCTTTGTTATCTATAAAGGATGAGATTGAGAATTTTTTTTACTCTCTCTGACTTTTTTATAATTACACATAGTGAACACCTATATTGTTTACAACAAATACCAAAAGGAGAAAGGTGTTTTGACTCAGTTATAATATACGAAAGCTTTTGTAAAAGTTTCATACTTTTCCTTAAAGAGTGATGAAAGAACTTTTCTACCTTGAAAGTAACCTCACCTTCATCAAGTTCTGGTTCAGAATCACCAAATACTTCATCCTCATAACGAAACATATCATTGTGAACGTAAAACTTATTTGGAACAGATCCCTGTAAAAGGAACAACACCCAAATATGCCATAAGTACCCATAAAAGTGGCATAACACAAAATAATGTAGACTAAATATAATTTCCCAAAGTTGAACATACTATATGGTGTTAATAAACTAAAGATCAATCAAAGAATATTGGAACTGAAGAAATGTCTATTCAATGTAAAAGAATCTGAACAATTAACAAATGGAACTTTTCCATTCTGTTTAATATGTAACCTATAAAACAATATTTATATTAGTTCTGTAATTTTAATAATCCATTTACCCATTAGTATCAGTATCTGTCATTTACCTCTAGTCAAAGAATGCAAACATACATGCACACAAAGCGCAAATAAATTTTATCACCATGTTCACACAAATTTTTCAAAAAAAGCTACATGTATGTATGTACACTGGTAAGAAGAAACTCTTTGGACACATCAAGAAACTAAGAGCCAATTAAAATTATGTAAATGAAAACTTACTTCAGGAGCGAGAACAAAGGTTTGCATAAATTTCCTTTCTGGCTGTCCACTGTTAGACAGCAAACCCATGACTTGGACAACTACTCCATCACTCAAGGTTGCGTGAGCATCCACATGACGAATTTTAGTATGACATTCACTGAAGTTCAGAGATAATACTTTGTGGTGTATATCCTTTATTAGAAGAAGGGAAAAAATACAAACTCTTGTGATACTGCATTACCTATACAATACTACAACAAAATTTCACTGATTTCTTCCTTATAATTTGTAGATTATTTACTTAATCCCTCTGCCTCACTTGAATTCATTTCGTCATACTATGTGTTACTGCTAGACTGGTATTCCTAAGCCACCATTTTCAACATATCAACTCTCTACATAAGAAATCACAATGGCATCTCTTAATATGCAGAAGTATGGGCTTTATAAAGCTTCCTGCCACTATTCTGTATTGGATATTTACTCACACAAAATGTGTTGACTACTCCTTGACTTCATAGCTAATTTTACTTTGCTGCATGCTTGCTGAGGCCTTTTCTTCTATTTTCAATTTCTTCGTTTGGCAACGCCAAATCCAATAATTCAGAGTCTAGCTGAAATACCACATCCTATTCTCTACAAAATCGTAAGGAGCATACATACTTCTGTACATCCCTATTTAAAGTAAGATTCAGCCCACATTTATATAAACTTAATATACTGTCTCAACTGTTTCATGTATAAATTACATCAAGGAGAGAAAAACATCTCCTTTGTATCCATCCCCATGTAATACTGTGCTTCATACAAAATAGATGTTTTTAAGAACTCAAAGCACAATCACAATTATTGTAACATAAATTCTAGTTACCACTAATGATTACATTCAAGAAATTAATGGCAATGGGGGGAACATATGTAATACTTCCAACAATAAAGAATTATTTAAAAGGAAATAAAGTAATGGGCACACGATGTATATGAAACTGATACTTACATTTTGGCCATAAACAGCCTCCTGGGGCTTTCCACTGGCATCTACTCCACCATGAACATAGGAAGAATTTCTGCCATAAAACCTGTAAAACCATTGATAATGATGAATATTCAATTGTCAAGAGAAGTCTAAGAGGCAATAGAGTTCTGGTATCAGAGAGACCCAATCTCCAGATCCAGCTCTCTCATTGATTAGTTGTTTATGTTTAAGTACATTTAGGATTTTTAAGTTCACTTTCCTTGGTTATAAATCAGAACAGTGACTACTCCATAGGGTTTTTGTAAGAGCTAAATGAATAATGATATAAAATTATTAGCGTGTCTAGCACACTGAATATACCATGCATCCAGATAATTAGTTATTCTCATCTAATTCATCTATTACCCGTTACATCTATTTTTTGTTAGGTGGAAAAATGAAATAGTTATAAAACATTCTACATACTGATGCTGCAGTAGTTGACCCATTTCTTTTCCTTTAGATTAAAAAATTCAGTTACCTAGATTTGCTTGGGAATCAAATATTTAACATTCTACTTTGAATGATTACTAACCCTTGAAAGGCTTAGATTAAATCAGTTTAGATTTAAAATAACAAATAATTCAGAGATTACATAAAAAAAATCTACATTATTTCAACACTCTATTTTATTAATATTTTTATATTGCTCTTAAGTACATGATGCTTCTCTTGCATTATCTAAAGCTAAATTAGGGTTATCAAACATGCAAGGTTGATTTTTTCACAAGACAGTATGAGAGTTGTAAAGACAGAAATCGAGGGGTCCTTGAGTGTATGCCTGGGAAGAGTCTAAAGAATTATTTGACTTTGTAGGAGAGAATGTGTGGAAGAATAAGGTTTTTCGCCTTCACATTGTAAATAACTGTTTCCTTCCCCACTTTTCTAGACTTAGCTGCCTTCAGAAAAATAAAAGGTAACTTGGCCTGTTAAAAAAAAAAAAAGAGAGAGAATTCAAGTTCTATCATAATAAAATATGTTTTAACACTTCCTCTATATGCCAAGTAATGTTCTCAATGCATTACATACACTGATTCATTTAACCCTAACAACAACTTCATGAAATAAGTGCTATTATCTAAACGAGCAAACTGAGATTCAGAAGAAGTTAAATTAACTTACCTAAGATCACACATCTCTCAAGTGGGGCAGCTAAGACATAAACTCAGTCTGTCTCATTCTAGCATCCATACTTTTAACTGCTACCCATATTTTAAAGTTTATATTATGTATTTTCTCCCATGTAAAACTGGCAAGCACATCAATTGCTATTATTTCATTGGAGGACAATATGGCTGTAAATGTGCATAAGAAAAACCTTTAATATTTTGACTTCTAGGAACTTATTCTAAAGGCGCACAAAATACACGTGTAAGGATATTCATTACAGTATTAACCAGTGCAAAATTACAAACTAAATTTTCATTACTAGGGAAACTGGTTACATAAGTATAAAACAGAAGTTAGTGCTGTTATTTGAAATGATGGTGGAAAGTCTGTTTTACATTTTTTACATTTTGCTTTTTCGTCACTATAAAAAGAGTTCCTTGCTTTTTAAAAAAAAAAAAACACTAAAAAATGTTAATACCTACACTGTAAAAAAGATTAAATTTCAAATTATGAATGGCCCTATTAATTCTTTTCTCCTTTCACAAACACTGTCAATAAGAATGCCTTTATTTTTATAATTAGGAAAATGTGTAAGTATTCATTTTGAGTTGGAGGGCTGTCGCTATACAAAAATGTCTCCTGTAACAACACAGAATAAATAATACACATGTTTAACAATGCAGGGCATATTGCAAAATCTAACTTTAGAATAACCAGCATCTTTTTAAGAGAACCTATAAATAATATATATGTATTTATCCTTAGCTCACTTGGCTAGAGGATTCTACAACAAATACTTGCAAAGCCTAATACTTACAAAAGTCTCACTTATCTTCCACCTGCTAAAATATACAAGAATATAAATCGATTTCATTTCAATCTCTGGAAAAAATAAGCTTACAAATTCCAACTCTTACCAAAATAGTAAACAAGGCTTCTGTTGCTGTTTTACCAAGAAATACTATTTTGCAGATTAATCAAGAAATGTTCACAAGTATAATCACTTAATGGATTCATTTCCTAAAGTTGCTATGGAGAACTTTAAGGAGATGACTTAAGCCCATGATTTCAAATTGCACACTGGAACACATTAGTTGTCAAGCCAAAGGTGTTTTTTTTTTTAATGAATCATAAAGTACCAGAGTATAGAAATTTGTGCACATGCATAAGCGTATGATGTGTTAGACTGTGTGAAGTGGTTTCTTACTGTGGATTTCATTTAAAAAAAAATGGTTTTAGCCACCAGATGGTTAAAATATTAGACAGGGTTTACAAAAGATACTGTCAAGACAGGAGGTGACAGGAAGACAATATGTCAAGTCATACTCAAGAAAATAAGACAAATAAAGTACTAAAATATACCATTTAAAATTTACCTGTGTAAATATTCTGGAGCTTTATTCAGCAAAGTATAATACTGCCTCACAAACTCCCGCCCTACAAGCAGCGGACTGGGCTTCTCCATAACCATTTCTTTGCTGCACAATGTCAAAATCTAAAGGAGCAAACACAAGAATATTAAGAATTGGAAAGTCATCTTTGTAAACTTCCATGAAATAAATTTTCTGAGCCATACAAGTGGCAATTAAGAAAATTAATACCACTTATTAAAAAGTAGTTTATAATGGCAAAGAATTCCGAAAAACCACTGGTAAACCTCCAACATCTGCATCTCCTGCCTTATCCCTCAAAAAAGAGAAGTAGCATCATTATTTCCAAGACCATCCAGTGCTGCCTCAGACTGGACTGTAAAATCAAGCAACCAAGTAACCAAGAACAAGACAGTCCACTGCTGCCTCAGATGATAAGAAAAAGTAATAAGAACAAGTAACCAAGATTTTCCATTCATAGCACCATTTTTCCTTTAGGACCATTATCTCATGTTCATGAATTCATTTTTAAAAACTAGGTAGAGGAAACAGGACTGTGAGGTTACACTTACGGAAAAAGTACTAACTTGTTTCTTCTTCACACTTTCAAAATAATGATTACCACTAAAAATCAACAATTAATCTTACTATTCAAAAAAAAAATTGAGTCCTTCCAATCTTTCCATTGATTAAGCATCTGACTAAGCCAGGAAGTGTACTGTTAATAGTAAATTAAATACACTGGGGAACAAGATAAGACTCTAGCCCTCAAGGAGTTTATAGTCTGTCAAGGAATATAAACAAGCAAAGAACAGAATGTGTTAGATGCTATGCTAGAAAATTACTTTTAAGCTGAAATCTCAAAGATAAGGTATAGAAACACAAATACAACCCTAGTCGGTTTGGCTCAGTGGATAAAGCGTCAAGGGCAGATACCTTGGTTCAGGCTCCTCCACGGCTCAGAGCCCCAACCAGGGCCTGGGCCCATGCATGAGGCAACCAATCAATGTGTTTCTCTCTGTATTTCCCTCTTTCTTCTACTCTCCCTAAAATAAAAAATCAATGGAAAAATAGTTCAGATGAAGATTAACTAACAAAACAAAAAAGAAATATAAAATAAAATTAGAACACAACCTTTCTTCATTTAAAGTAAATGATTAATATGCTTACAGCACCAGAACAGTCAAAATTATAACAATCCAGCCTTCATGGCTCAACGATTGAATGTCTGGAGGTCACAGTTCAATTCCCAGTCAAGGCATATGCCTGGTTTGCGGGCTTGATCACTGGTGTGATTAGTGTGGGGCATGCAGGAGGCAGCCAATCGATGATATTACTGTCTCATTGATATTTCTCTCCCCCTCCCCTTCCTCTCTTTCTAAAAATCAATAAAAAAATATTTTAAAAAAATAGTTCTGTTCAAATGGTTAAAGACAGAAATGATATTAAGAATTGTTTCTGGGTTGGGGAACTTCATTGTTCCATTTCTCCTCCGTATTTCCAGATTTTCTACAGTGAGAGAAGGGAAAAAGTAACACAAATAAGATAGAAAACTTCCTCATTTATCCAAAATATCCCATCACATTTATAAGGTACATATTCACTTATCATTTTTCTCACTAATATCCAAAGTAAAAAAAAAGGTACAGATCACATCTATCAATATCAAAGGAAAGGTCAAAATACTCTAAAAAGTTATTGTAACAAGGTTCATTCAAGAGGGACTTCAAATTATCTACCACCTAGAAAGTCACTGAAATATCATGATCATGGTATCATCAATTTAGATCAGAGCTAGACAAAGGGAATAGGAAGTAGAGGTAGCTTTTATTTGATTATTGTTCAATAGACTAGAGGCCTGCCCTCTCGCAATCCGGGATGCTGAATGCAACAGTGACCATGCTGACTGAGGGAAGCTCATGTGTTGAGCATCTGCCCCATGGTGGTCAGTGTGTGTCATAGCGACCAGTCTTTCTGCCATCCAGTTGATTTGCACATTAGGGTTTTATTACATAGGATTATTTATTCAAAGGAAGTCATTTGAAATGGCAAATGAGAAAAGGCAATGCTCATCTGGTAAAAGCCTAACTAATGGCTATACAATAATGAGGCTATGCAGAACCTCTTTCTTAAGGCAAAGGAAGCTCCTTCACAGGGATGATAAAACAAAATAAAGATGTCACTCAGAGGATGGGTTTTAAGTTAATTATACTGACAAATATAACTTAAAGATCAGTTACTTCTTTACCATAAGTCTGATTTAAAGTGCATTAGAATTTAGAGGGCTGAAATATAACCAACTGATGGAAATCAAGCAGAAAGTAAAGGTATTGGGAATGGCACAACCTTACTAATCTATTTTTTTTAATGACAAACTAATTTATGTTTCCTACACAAGAAACTGCCATCTCTTCCATCTTCATCCCCTCTCCCCCAAAAGTAGGAAAATTAACAGTTCGATAAATAAGGAATGCATCAAAGCAGCATTAGGGATAAATTATAGATGAACCACCAAACAAGGTAGTTTGGGCATGGAAAAAGCTGACTAATACAGAATTTGTGTTTATTATTCATGCAAGGCAGTGCATATAAGAAAATCAAGAGAAGGAAACAGTGCATATAAGAAAATCAAGAGAAGGAAAGCCAAATTACCCATTCAGAATAAAAAGTCATGTTCTTTTTTATCTCAATTTCCTAATTTACAAATTGAAACATGATCTCTGATCAAGCCTACAAGACTATGCAGGTCAATAAAGATAACCAAGACAGTACAAAAAAAAAAAAAAGATCTTCAGAAGGTTGTTAGCCTCTAGCACCTTATAAGACCAATTATCAAGCAATATCATTTTAGAGAAGTGAAATTCCATATATTAAACTCCATTTGACAGTGTGGAGATTGCTGTAAGCCTGAGATGCACAACATAAAATTTATTCTCTCCCTATCAATCAAAAGCTATCCATCCTATTTATTCACCCAAATACCAACATTATATCCAGTTTCCCTCATTATCTATGGAACCTTAACTATGTCCAAGATCATTCCACCTGACCAATTCTATCCCATCACACTTAAAATCCATGTGTATCTTCATCAATATCATTTTATTCATTGCCATTTCTTAAAATGTCTTCTTCTCCATTTGCCTAGAGTAATTCCTGGAAAACATACCTAGGGAAAATGCTCTATATGTCAACTGTTACCGTTTTTTCTAAATCTCTTAATCTTCATAACCCATTGAGAGAAGGGAAAAAGTAACACAAATAAGATAGAAAAGAAAGTCACGTTGGACTTCCTATCGGTATCTACAATATGCTCAGATTTCCTCAATTTCAAAATGAATACTCAAAAAAACCCTGTTATCAACCAAAGTTATTAGCCTCTATTGTTCCCATGACTAAAACTTCAGCTTTTAGTTAAGCACTTAGGTTTTTGTTTACTTTTTTTTAAGTCAGTAAATTAGCAGCACATAATGGAACTGTCCCCAAAACAAACAACCTAAGGCTAGTATGAATATAAAGTCAAAAATGAGCTGACATTTCTGTTCTACGCTGTACAAGTTCAATACTGGTTGAACAGTAAATATAAATTACAGAAAAGTAGATTTAGGTTCAGTCTTATCCTATATAAAAAGCCCAGAGACCGAATGGCAGAACAACCAGGAAGACTGGTCAACCAGTCGCTATGATGCACACTGACTATGAGTGGGAAGACACTCAACGCAGGAGCTGCCCCCTGATAGTAGTGTGCTCTCACAATGGGAGCGCTGCTCAGAGGGTGAGCCCATAGCTGCTCGGCTGACCAGGATGAGCAGTGCTCCCACAGAGGGCTAATCCCCACAGGCCACGAATCCTGTGTACTGGGCCACGAATCCTGTGTACTGGGCCTCTAGTCCTATATAATAAAAGCCTACTATACTAAGTGTCTAAGTGTTTGTCTAATCACTATGACATGCACTAACCACCAGAGGGCAGATGCTCCAACTGATAGGTTAGCTTGCTGCTGGGGTCTGGTGGATCCAGACTGGGTGAGACAGGCCAGACACGCCCTGGAACCTTCCTGTGGTCCCTCCCTGGCCGGCCAGCTCCAAATGGGACTGGGCAAGATGGGCTGGACATGCCCTGGATGAACCCATGCACCAGGAAGGTTTCAGCCCAATCCCCGCAGGCCAGGCTGAGGGACCCCATCAGTGCATGAATCAGTGCACTGGGACTCTAAAATAATGAAAGAATAACCTGAAAGAGCTACCTCATGAATAGCCAGTCACTGCAGGTATTTATTACAGAGACTGAATAATTCAGCAGAAATATTGTCAAACTACTCATGTGTCTAACGAAGATTAGGTTAACTCCAATGCCAGGATTCTAGAAGTCTATTAACAAGAACACCTTGACTCCTACTTCAATACTCATTCCATACCTTTCTATCTAATGATTGAAATCCTATGCATTCACATTTCTGTCCAGCTAAAATATTGTCCCCTGAAAAGCTTATCTGTTTGCCCCAATAGGATATAATTATCTTTCCTCTGAATTCTTAACTTTGGGTCTTTATCATGAAACTTCACTAGTCAGATCCTGCCCTAAATTACTAAATGTGTATCTGTCTTAGTCATCCTCTTCTCTACTCCCCTTTCATGTATTATATTCTGAGATTTCCCTTGAATGTCATTCCCTCAAAAGTCACAATTCTACTAAAAACCTCTCCTCACTTCTATACCGCTGCATTATCACAGTTGGCCACCTCCTTTTAATGCTTCTAGTTTTCTACAATGAGGCCAATAACCTACAACTCAACACCTATAATAATGACTAACATAAAAATCTAAAAGTACTGTTTACAAGATAGGGACAGCTGGTAAAAATAAAAGAAAAATGTTAATCACTTCAGAAAACAATAAGGCAGTTTCTTGTAAAACTAAAAACATATACATATCCCATATTATTCAGCAATCCTACCCTTAGGTATTTATTTATCCAAGAGAAATGAAGCATATGTCAAAAAACATGTATGGTGTCTATGACAGCTTTATTAATATACATTCAAAAACTGTAAACAATAAAATGACCATTAGCCAGGAGAATAAATAAATTGTGGTGTAAGTCCATGCAATTGAATACTGCTCAGCAATAAAAAGAACTGACTTGTACAACATGGATTAACTAAAGAAGTTAATCCTATATAATTCTATTGATAGGACATTCTGTAAAATATAAAAATTATAGGATTACATAATAATTATAGTTCAAAGGCTGGAGGTAGAAGGGAAACAACTATAAAGGAACATGAGGGAACTTCAGGTGATGGGAAATATCTTGTAACTTTATTGAAGTTGTGGTCTCACAACTGACTGTCTGTCCAAAGTCATATAACCTTACATGAAAAGAGTGGTTTTTACTCTTTGTAAATTACTCCTCAATGATTAACATTTAGCAATGCGATTATGCTTCGTTATGTCAATCATTTCACAACCACTTATGTAGAATATACCACAACCGAGCATTTATAAGAGAAACATGGTACCTTGAAATCAGTACTATTCAACAGTTCAAAAAAGGCAATTTATCCAAAGTAGCCACCTTTCAACTACCAGGATTTTAACAAAAATTAATATCCAATACTGTTAAGAATATGGGAAAAAGGCTCTTTCACAAACAGTATTGGTGGAAATATAAACTGTTAAAACCTTTTGGAGATTTAATTTCACAGTTGTAATCAAAGTAATAAAAATGAACACATACACAGTATTCACACTTCAAGAAGTAAATTCACAAAGCTGTATATTCAAGGTTTTTCACTGCCACAAAAGAAAAAAATCAGTCTAAATGCCCATCAACAGGGAAATAATTTACTAAATTATGGCACAGCTATACAATATAAAATTACACACTCAATAAAAATAGAGAAGAACGGGAACATAATATTTACATCACATTGTCTGAGTATTTAAAAGAACATATATTGACTTTATAGTTTTAAAAAAAGTATTTGAAAAATTTTCATTTAGGTTTTGATAGCCATCTAACAGATATGAGTTACTGGTTAAGAAACATGGGTCTGGAATAAAAGTTGAAAGTGTAAAAATTCACTTAGTACTACTAGTTAACCAAAAGTATCGATAATATGCTTACATTCATGACCATTAATGGTAAAGTCGGAGTATGCTTAAATATTACCAACTAACTGAAGATAAAATTGAGGTTGAAATGGGAGAAACAGACCATAAAGATACCATGCTAGAATTAAAAATGAGTAGCTACATAGAGAAAGAGTATAATGAAAAACTTACAACCTAGACTGTAAGATACACTCTCCAACTTTCATGTTTCCAAGAGGTAATTTAAAGAACACTTGTGTTTACTGATATAGTACTATTTTTTTTCAGGTAACCTGATACCAATGGTCTTAGAAACAAAAATAAAATAAATCTAACCCCAACTGTGAAATATCAATTCATGTGCAGTCATTATGTCCACTTTCGCCACTATTAGTCAACATAGTACTGGAAGTGCTAAGCACAGAAATCAGGTAAGAAAAAATAAAAGGCATCCAAATTGGAAAGGAGAAAGTAAAACTATGATTATTCACAGATGACTTGATATTTTACATAGAAAACCCTAAAGACTCCACACACAAAAACTGCTAGATTTAATAAATAAATTCAGAAAAGTAATAGGCTACAAAATTAACATCTGGAAATCAGAAAACTATAGGACATTGAAAAAAGAAATATGAGGAAGATACAAACAAGTAGAAGCATATAGCAAGTTCATCACATAATTAAAATGTCCATATTACTAAAAGCAATCTACAGATTCAGTGCAATCCCAATTAAAATACCAACATATTTCACAGATCTAGAATATTCTTCTAAAAATGTATATGGAACCAAAAAAGACCCCAAATAGCTGCAGCAATCTTGAACAAGAACAAATTTGGAGAAGCTCACAATACTGGATTATCAAACTATACTGCAATGCCATTGTAATTAAAACAGCCTGGTACTGGCCCAAGAACAGGCATACAGACAAATGGATTAGGACAGAAACCCCAAAATCCACTCACATCATTATGACCAATTAATATTTGACAAAGGAGGCAAGAGCAAACAATGGAGTACAAATAGTCTCTTCAATAAGTGGGAGAATTGGACAGGTCCATGCAAAAAAAAAAAAAAAAAAAACAATTTATATCACACACAAGAATAAACTCAAAATAGAAAGAAGATTTAGGTGTAATTTAAAAAGCCATAAATATCCTAAAATAAAACATAGGCAGTACAATTTCAGACATCTAATGTAGCAGCATTTTAACCAATACATCTCCAAGCCGCAGTTTGCCGACCACTGTCCTAAGGCAAGAGAAACAAAGGAAGAAATACATATATGGGACTATATCAAATTAAAAAGCTTCTGCACAGCAAAAGAAACCATCACCAAAATGAAAAGGGAACCTAATATATGGGAGAATATATTTGCCAATGATACATCTGATAAGGGATTAATTTCCAAAATATATAAAGAACTCATACAACTCAACACCAGGAAGAGACAAGCCAATTAAAAAAATTGGCAAGAGATCTAAATAGACACTTCCCTAGAGGACATACAGATGGCCAATAGACGTACAAAAAAATGCTCAAAGTCACTAATCACCAGAGAGATGCAAATTAAAACTACAATCAGTTATCACTGCCAGCATATCTACCATCAATCCTATATAATAAAGAGGTAATATGCAAATTGACCCTCATGCCCTCTCACAATATGGCTGCCCCCATTTGGTCAAAAATGGCCGCCACAAGATGGCTGGCAGGGGAGGGTAGTTGTGGGCAATCAGGCCAGTAGGGGAGTGCAGTTAGGAGTGACCAGGCCAGCAGGGGAAGGCAGTTGGGGGTGGAGGGGGGTGGAGACTAGGCCTGCAAGGGAGATCAGTTGGGGGGGACCAGGCCTACAGGGGAGGGCAGTTAGGGGCAATCAGTCCTATAGGGAAGAGCAGTTGGAGGTGACCAGGCTGGCAGGGGAGAGCAGCTGGGGACGATTGGGCCAGCAAGAGAGGGCATGGGGGAGTAATTAGGCGTAGATCAGGCTGGCAGGGGAGTGGTTGGAGGGTGATGAGGCTGGCAGGCAGGTGAGTGGTTGGGAGCCAGAAGTCCTGGATTGTGAGAGGGACATCCCCTAAGGGGTCCCAGATTGGAGAGGGGGCTGAGGGACAGTTCCCCCCCCCCCAGTGCATGAATTTCATGCACCAGGCCTCTAGTACATCAATAAAGAACAAGCATTAGTGAGAATGCGCAGAAAAAAGAACTCTAGTATACTGCTGATAGGAATGCAGCCACTGTGTAAAAACAGTATGGAGTTTCCTCAAACAATTAAAAATGGACCTGCCTTCTGACCTAGCAATCCCACCTCTGGGAATATACCCTAAGATTCCAGACACACCTATGTTAATAGCCCTATTATGTACAATAGCTACGATCTGGAAACAGCCTAAGTGCCCATCAGTAGATGGATGCATAAAAAAGCTGTGGTACATTTATATAATAGAATACTACACAGCTGTAAAAAAGGATTTTGTATCCTTTGTGACACCATGAATGTACCTGGAGATTAGGGAAATAAGCCTGTCAGAAAAAGAGAAATACTGTATGACCTCACTTATTTGTGGAATCTAATCAACAAAACAGGTCCAGATGTATAGATACAGGGAACAAACTAACAGACCTTAGAGGGGAGAGGGTGGGAAGGAAGGGAGAAGATTAACCAAAGAACATATATGCAAATATGCATAGTCCATGGGCACAGATAATAGTGTGCTAAAGGCCTGAGGAGGGGCAGGGCTGGGTGGAGGGGGGGCAAAGTGTGTATGTGTAGGGGTTGGGGAGAGGAAATGGGAGACATCTATAATACTGTCAACAATTTCAAAAAAATCAACTTTAAAAAATTATATTGTCAGACTACAAAACTATAGGGGGAAAAACTACAACAGAGGGTAAAATTTTAAATGACTGTCTGATTTCAATAATGTTACAACAAGGTATTCACTTCATCAAGACAGTGAAGTCAATTTTTTGATTTACTATAGCAAAACAATTATCAGAGCAGATTTCAATAAAAAGTACAAAGTAACTTTGTATCTCACCAATTATCTTTAATCTCAGGAATCTCAAATGACATCTCCATTTTTATTAAAGAAACTATTATCCATAAAATAGCTAGATCTACATATAATCATAAAACCTAATTATAATTTGTTAACTTTCAACACCTGGCTGCAACCACCACCACTATATATAAACATCAAAATGCACAATCAAAAATTCACTCTCCGAGGAGCCTGGAGTGTCCTGACCACCTATTAAGAATAAGAAATGCAGCATCTTTGCTCAAGTAGTTCTAAGAGGGGGAAAAAAATTCACACGTTACAAATTACTGACATAAAATTTCATATGACATTTTGTTGGCTATTTCAATGCTTGGAGAAAATGGCCAAAATGAAACTACTAAGAAGCTGAAACACATGACTTATTTTAAAAATGAAACAAAATAAAAAAGACCCCAAGAAGCCAAAAGAAAATGACATATAGGAAAATAATCTACAAAAATTTTTTTCAGCACTGTAAAGTTAAAAGTACTATATCCTGCTTCTTATAAAAAAGACTAAGATTTCTACAAATAGGATGCGGTTCTTTTTACCAGAAAAAAACCCTATTACCAAAGGCTATGTATTTGCTAGGACACAGCTTTATCTCTACTATTGAATATTTACTCCCTTACTCCTCTAGAGCCCCTCATTCTGGGCTCATACAATTCAGGCCCAGGCCTTTTCTCACTGAACCATTCTCAATAGCTAACTCCTTTTCAATAGCTAATCCCAAGTTAAAATTAGAATCTTCTAAAATTCCAGGTGGGTCTGTTTAAAATGATTTTACCAATCAAACAGCAATGTATCTCTCTCTCTTTAGAGCAGTGGTTCTCAACCTTCCTAATGCCACGACAGCCCTTTAATACAGTTCTTCATGTTGTGGTGACCCCCAACCATAAAATTATTTTCGTTGCTATTTCGTAATTGTAATTTTGCTACTATTAATGAATTGTAATGTAAATATCTGTAGAGCCTAAGACAATAGGAAAACACAGATATTTACATTACAATACGTAACAGTTGCAAAATTACAGTTATGGAGTAGCAACAAAAATAATTTTATGATTGGGGGTCATATTGTAACAGTTGCAAAATTATAGTTATGAAGTAGCAACGAAAATAATTTTATGATTGGGGGTCACCACAACATGAGGAACTGTATTAAAGGGTCATGGTAGCATTAGGAAGGTTGAGAACCACTGCTCTAGAGCAGAGGCTAATTTGTTGTGGCAGACCATTGAATGAAAAGCATCACAATCAAGATCCATGCAGCAGTAGTGGAAATAAACAATAAAAAGGTAGTTGTGGATTAAGCCTTTTTTTTTTTTAGGCCCCAAAGGTAAGGAGGCAAGTTTTGAAGCTCAGAAACTATTAAAAGTGATCAAGTATTAAGAGAGGAAATGCTGACCAACAATAATAAAAACATATTTATATTATGCTTTCAAGTTTAACAAGTAACCTACATTATTCCTTTATCTCCTTGAAATAGATATTGGTTTCATTTATAGAACAGGAAACTGATTTTAGAGAGCCTAAGAAAAGGAAGGAGCTCAAAGTCCCTCCTTACAGTTATGAAAGAGACAATCTGAAATTAGGTCTCATGCTTCTGGTGCTGTTTTCATTACACCTGTTAAAAACAACTGCTTTAGAAGAACAGCCAAAGACACAACTGTTCACATATTTGATATTGTTGGTAGAAGCAAAAAGGCAGGGAACAGTAACATAATAGGAAATCTGAAAAGTGTCAACCCAACATACTAAAAACATTTTATCAAAACAGGGTAAAACATATAGAAATTAAACAATAAGCTGAGACACAGCAGTCAAGAAACTGTTACACTATTGCTTCTGAGCCAGTCCAGAGTTCTAGGAGGAGAAACAATTTGCCTTATCAGTTCTTAAGAAAGTGTCCACGAGTATACAGTAACCAAGTCATGTTTGTCAATTAAGTTCTACTGAATTCAAAAGTTCAGAAACAACCCTTTAATTCATACCTATCAAAACCAGATTTGAACAGTAGTCATTCTCCACCTCCATACCCCCTCAGGATAAATTATGTGGGAAAGTCTTATTTAAAGCAATTTAGGAAAGAATTTTCAATTTTGATAGTGGGTAATCAACAGCAATAATTCTGCAGGATAAGAATACTGTTAAAAAATCTAAAGACACTATTAGTAGTATTTATAGATTTTCAGTAACTGCTATAGAAATTTTCTTTTTTGACCTCTCATAAGTGAAAAATAGATAAGGAGTATTTCCTGCTACCAACAGTGCCAATATTATTCAACTCAAGGGTTGTCTGCTGGCAATTCAAGTTGCAAAATGAACACTCAATTAGACTATCAAATGATTAAATACTTATTTTCTCCATGGTTCTACTTCTGATCTCCATTTACTCCACAAGCATTCTGGTTCTCTCCACTCTTAATACTTGTTCACACTTGACTAATATTTCAATCTCGAATATTCGCAATCCGAACAGCTTTTAGTAATAAGCAAGCCACTGCGGATCCTTATCCTACTTACAATTCCTGATAACTTTTCAGAATTAAACAGCATTTAGAGATTAAACCATTTGACTGAGTTCTAAAAATTTAAGAAAACAGGTAATTAAGTATCACCAAAGTATCACATAATTCAGTTCTAAATTCAAACTAATCATACCGTCTATTTCTTAAGACCAGGAATTCTGGGCATCGAAAGGACCAGTGGCTACTATAACGTTTACTTAGAAACCTTGCCCACATGCCTAAGGCTATATTAACTGCCGAATATGGTGCTGGACAAGGAATTCCCATCTTCTTACCCTGTAGTACACAGGGCTCCCTAATGGCAGTAAGCGGTTCACGGATCCAGGTACATGCATTGCTAACATTTGGAAGACTAAAACGAGGTCTGGAGTCTTGAACCCCAAACCAGGATTTTAACCCAAGTTAATATCACGACAATCATTTGGGGGGGAAAAATACTGATCTATGCTGGAAATGATAGATGCAAATCTATAGTCGCTCCAAAGCGAGCGGCACAGGGCCATGTTCAGAAATCTGCTTTTAGAGACGCAGGTAAAATTCGACCAGATTCGACTAACAAAATGAGCACTTAGGGAAGCTCAGGTTCCTTCCTTGGACTATCCTTCCCCCACCCCTCCCCCAAAACAGAGAGGGGTGAGAGGGAGAATCCCTTCTTCAAAGCACTCCAACATCTTTTCGGTGCCTGGGTCCATAAAGGATCGTTTACCAAAAGAGAAAAAAAAAAGGGGGGGGCGGGGGCACGAAGGAGCGAACGTCATAGGCAGCTCCAGTTTCTGCACTCGCCGGGGACAAACCCGAGAGGGGCGCAGGGGCCGCGGGCACCGGGCACCGGGCGAGCCGGGCGGCGGGCGCCTTCAAGCCCGGGTTCGGTCTCGCTGCACAGAAATGGTGCCCAGAGGCCTCCACTTTCGCATCTGCGTCGCTTCTGCCTCCGACACGGGCGCCTTCCCCTCCCCCACGGGCGGGGCGGCTGCCTCCCCGCTCCCCGGGAACCTGGAAGGGGAGCCGCGAAGGAGTCGGCGCGGCGGCAGCGGGGCTCCCACCTGAAACGTCCCCTCCGGAGAGCCCACCCCCGCGCCGGCCGCAGGACGCCTCCATCAGCGCGCTGCGGGGAACGGCCGCGTCCCCTCCCCGTCGCACCGCTGCATCCCTTACAAGCGCCCCGCTCCACCTGCGCCCGCGCAGCCCTCCGCCGCACAGCGCTCCCGCCCCGCGCGGCCTGCCCCCCCGCACCTGGGAGAAAACGCTCGCCGGCTCCCCTCTCGCGTCCACCGCGGCGCCTGCAGCCGGCAGGAGCAATCAGCGTCCCCGCCGCTACGCCGCCTGCCACCCGGGCTCCCGCTCCGGACGGTTGCCTCGAGCCCGCCGCGCGCGAAGGGACAGTCCCCTTCCGACCCCCGCGCCGACCTCCCTCGCGGGCCCCCTTACACACCTCCAACCAACAGCGGCGGCGGGTACGTCGCGCGGAGGTCAGCGGGAGAGGCGCCGAGGACCAGCTGCAGCGGATTCTGCTCGCTCGCCGTCCCCGCCCTCCAGCAAACGTCAAACCTCGGAAGCCGGAGAGAGCCGCGAGCTCGTCCCCTCGCTACCAGCCCTTGGCGCCAGGCGCTGCGGCTAGCGACCAGGAACACGGACGTCCCGCCCCCTCAGCCGCCGCCCCCTCTTATTGTTTTACCCCTGACGACAGGGCTGGGGAACCCCCCAGCACGGCCTCAGCCAATCACGCATCTCCTTCGCGAGCCGGACCCAACCTTCTCTCGGCCCTCTGCGGAGCACGCGCAGACCATCGCCGCGCTCACGTACTCTGGCGCCCGGAAAGCCGGGGAACCGGAACCGGCCTGAAGCCGGTACGAGTCCGCTGATTTGACGTCACAAGGAGGCTGCCTTTCTCCTGGCTGAAGGCTCTGGTCTCGCCGCCCTTCGAGATCGCGCCAGAACAGGAGCCAGGACGCCCGCAGAGCTGCAGCTTCTGCGCTGTCTTTGGAGACGTATATTTCTGGTCCCCTTTGATTACTAACGTTAAGAGGGAGGGAATTTAGTATATTTCTTCTCTAAGTGTCTGCAGGTTGTTTGCTGCTCTAGATGAGCTTCCAATGCAGCCAGTGGTTTCAGGTGCTTGCACCCTAACTCACCCATATTGTTTATTAAGCCAGCCTAGGAAGTGGACGTTTTAAGCTCCATCTAACAACTCAAAGCAATATATAAATGTGTGTGTGTATATATATATGGGTCTCCTAGGTGCTGAGCCCTAGGATGGGGGGAGGGGGATGACACAGAAGGGAAGAGAATCTATTTCTTTGTGTACCCGTTTTGTATTTAGGTGTTGCTAATACATACTAAGAATTTTACATACTAAGGAAGCTAAAAGACTAAAATCCTAGGCGATATCAGGATTACAGTCCTGTCCTAGATCTAGACACAGACTTGGTCCCTGGGCATAGCTGAGAAAACACTAGATACTGACTCTCCTGACCTTGAGTCATGGAAAAAGCCAAATCTCCTTACAGTCAAGGAAGCCACTTTGCACCCTAGTTCTGGCAATGTTTCTCAAAGAATGTCAAGACAGCAGAGGCATTTTGGAAGGAAGGGCTGAAATGAAATGAAAGGGCAATTAGGAAAGGAACGAGAACACATTTATTAAATGCCCATGTACCAAACACAATGTGGGCATATACACTGCATCAGTTTTCTTCACAATCCTATAAGAACAAGTTTGCTATTTTTACATGTGAGACTTCAGGTTTGCAGAGGTAATGCCAACATTTGAACCTCCAAAATCGACACAGTTTTACCTATAGTAGGCTACTTAGTCATTTTGTTATATGCGAAATATATAGGCAGACCATCCCTTTTATGAAATGAACTTGTACATATTTTTCCTTAAAGCATTATAATATGCAGGTTGCTCTTAAGTCTCATACTTCTGTACCAGGCATTCTTCCAATTACATAATTGATTAAGCCTCACAGTATGCCTATAAAGTAGGTAACTATTTTATACCTATTCTACAAATGAGGAAACTGAGGCTTAAAGAGGTCTAGTCACACAGCTAGTAGTTGGTGGAACTGGGATTCAAACACAAGCAGTCAGTCTGCTTTCACATTCCATACCCTTAACCACAAGCCTCCGGATACTTTCATTGTATTTTCTGTCACGACTTATCTCCTCTTCTGCTGACTGACCTTCAGTAGTTTCCAGTTTGGGGCTTTTATGCGCCAAGCTGTTCTTCTTCACCATGTATCCTGGTGCACAGGTAAAAAGTTCCTCTATAGCAGCAGTTCTCAGAATTACCATGTATCAGAGTCACCTAGAGAACTTGTTAAAATACATACACTGGGCCCCACTCTTAGGGTTTCTAATTCAGCAAATCTGTGTTAAGGCCTGAGGATCTGCATTTCTAACAGTTCCCAGCTGTTGTTGCTGCTCTGTTCTAACAGCAGTTAAACCACACTTTAAATATATATATATGCACATTATTGATTTCAGAGCAGAAGGAGGGAGAGAAACATCAATGATGAGAGAGTCATTGATGGGCTGCCACATGCACACCCCACTCTGGAGATCGAGCCTACAACCTAGGCATATATCCTGACCTGAAATCGAACCAGGACCACCTGATTCCTAGGTCGTCGCTCAACCACTAAATCACGCCAGTCGAACTAAACCTCACTTTAAAAAAACACTAATCTACAGCATAGGTTGGACTTATACTGTAAAGCAGCAGTTCTCAACCTGTGGGTCGCGACCCCTTTGGGGGTGGAATGGCCCTTTCACAGGGGAAAACACCTATTTCCCATGGTCTTAGGAACCAATACACCACTCCTCGGTGTAGCAAAATGTAGCAATGTAGTTTACTGTTGTCATATTAAGACTGTTACCCATGCTACACCACCATTCAAGACAAAATTTCATTTATTTGTAATTAGAAATAAATATTCCACAACATATAATTACATATTGTTTTGTGATTAATCACTATGCTTTACTTATGTTCAATTTGTAACAATGAAAATACATCCTGTATATCACATATTTACATTACAGTTCATAACAGTAGCAAAATTACAGTTATGAAGTAGCAACAAAAATAATTTTATGGTTGGGGGTCACCACAGCATGAAGAATTGTATTAAAGGGTCGCGGCATTAGGAAGGTTGAAAACCACTGCTATAAAGGATCAGATAGTAACTATTTTATGTGTTGAGGGCCACAAATGGTCTGTCACACATCTACCCCCCCCCTTTTTAAATTACTTTAAAAATGTAAGAAATATTCTTAACTTAGCTCTAGAACTAATTTTTATATATATATAAAAAAAAGACCCCAAGCAATCCTTACTCTAGAGCTGTAGTGGGCAAATTGCGGCTTGCGAGCCATATGGGGCTCTTTGGGCCCTTGAGTGTGGCTCTTCCACAAAATACCACGGCCTAGGTGAATCTATTTTGAAGAAGTGGCATTAGAAGAAGTTTGAGTTTGACAAATTTGGCTCTCAAAAGAAATTTCAATCGTTGTACTGTTGATATTTGGCTCTGTTGACTAACCAGTTTGCCGACCACTGCTCTAGAGTGTAAGAAGAATTACTGACGGAAAAAGACGTGACTATCTTCAGTTTTAGTTTAAAAAAAAAAAAAAAGAAAGAACAAAGAAAAGAAACACCCCAAATCCTAAACTGTTTTTCCCAAGTGGTGATGTTTTACTTCCTAAATGCTCTCAAGTCTTTGCCCTCTGCATGCCTCTCCGTTACCTATAGCATTTGCACAGATTCAGGCCTTTTTATTTCTTTCCAAAATGACTGCAGTGGCCTCCTAACTAATTTCCCTGCCCTTCAAATATAACCTCCTTGAAATAGCCCCTTCCCATGATAATATGGCAGGAAGACCAGTGTGAATTGTATTCATTCAGTAGCTCAAGCCAAAAACCTTTAAGTCATCCTTGACTGTTTTTCTCACACCACATACATAGCCAATCATCAGTCAATTTCTAGCATTTATTCTGGATTAAACATTTTTCATACTGTTCCTACTATTATTAAGTCCTGGTCACCATCACTTACTACAACAGCCTAGGAGATCATGATACTGCGACTGTCATTCTACTATAATCTGTCATCACAGCAACAGATTCTGTACAATTATAAATCAGACGACATTCTCAAAACTTCCCAAAGGCAACACACACACAAAAAAACTCCCAAGTCCTTACCATGGCCTAACAAGGTCCACCTGATCTACCCTAATTATTACTTCTACCTCTTTTCTTACCATTTTTTTTATTGTATACCCCAGCTCTTCTTTTGACAATCCAGTCACATTCCTAGCCCCAAAGTGGGCCTTGAATGTGAACTTTTATCAAAAGACTGTGAAAAGTCAATGTAAATTGTATCTACTGATTTTCCCAAGTACTTATACTGAAACATCTCCATCATTATAAAGGTAAGTTATATATGATTTTCCCTTGCACAAACCACATTTTAGAATTTCAATTAACCTAATTCTGCTTAAACAGTCTAGGAGGTTGTCTGAACTGTATTTTGTAATTATTTTGTATTCTCTACATATTATACAATTCCTTCTAGAGTTTTTTATAAATACAAGCAAAATGGTATCTACGGGTTATCTGGAAAAATGTCCACTTAATAGCATATAGAATACTTTAAAACTGATGGATTCATTCATTCAGTAGCCACCACTGAGTATCAATATATCAAGCAGGCTCAGGATGAGGGGCAAAAACCTGTTCTTACTGTTTACTGCTTTGCTCTGAAGTAACAACTTACATTTGCATAGCCTTTTATAGTTTTCAAAACACTTGATACATATTATCTTACTTCATTTTCACTAGCAATTCAAAAGCAAGCAAGGTACACTAGGCTAAAAGAGGCCCATTTAGAAAGAAACTCTAGAGTGCCCCTGATAAGTGCCATTATACCATATACCACTACTAAGTGATGAACCTCCTTAGCCTTGAAGCAAGTCTTTCTGATAGAAAACTCAGAGCTCTCTTGTAGCAGGCTCTTTTACAAAGCTTTTTGATGCAATGAGAAACCTGCACCTCTGAGTAGGATGAATCCATTCCTTTTAGAGCAAGAGAGTAGAAAGGCTATTATAGTCTGAAAAAAGAATCAAATGTTAATTTCTCCTGAAATCTTTCCATGCATTACCTTTGTGCTACTGGAACAAGTTAGGGTCTAAGGAGAGGTTCCTCCCCTCAATTTAATGATTGTGTGAAATATGTCACATTCAGAAAAGATGCATAACGTTCTTACACAACCTGTGCATTTGTTGTCCAGTATAAAGTGTAACAATATGCACAGGGATGAAAAGCACAGGACAGGAATAGTCAATAATCCTATATATTAAGAGCCTAATATGCTAAGTGTGCAGTCGTCTGATCGGCCATTCAACCAATCAAAGGGTAATAGGCTAATGATACGCTAAGGCCACTCAACCACTTGCTATGACACGCACTGACCACCAGGGGGCAGATGCTCTGACCAGTAGTTTAGTTTGTTGCTGGGGTCCAGCCATCCCTGGAGCCCTCCTGCTGTCCTTCCAGGGCCCCCGATTGTACACTAGTAGGGTCTCTTGGCCTGGCCTGCACCCTCTTGCAATCGGGGACCCCCTCTGGGGATGTCACAGTGCTTGTTTCTGACCAATTCCAAAGGCCAGGCCGAGGAACCACTAGTTCATGAATTTGTGCACTGGGCCTCTAGAATTCTAATAACTGTGAATAGTGTCAGGTGGGTACTAGACTAAGCAGGAGAATCACTTTGTAAATTACATAAATTTCTAACTACTATTCTGTGTACCTGAAGTTAGAATAATATTGAATGTCAACTGTAATTGAAAATTTTTTAAAAATGTTTAATGTAACAATATGAATGACTGTAGATGGCAGATTTTAGCTATGTAACTTGTTTTGATCTTATCTATTAAAGTTTTCAAGTAGAGGAGATTCTAAATGCTACCAGACAAAGCTTGAGAAAATAAAGGTTGCAGACACTAAGGAAGTCACTTCTTCAGAATTCAGAGACAAAAACCTCATAAAATATTAACATCCAAAGAAATAGGTTATAGGATTACAAAAATAACACACCTTGAATGATTGCTTGTAAATTCTAATAGGTTCTATCCAATGCTCACAAAGCTATGATGAAGGCTAAAATCCCCTCAGGCCAGATGATCTAAGACATACAGTACTACTCCTGGAAAGTGTAAGAACTAAAGATATTGTAAATAAAAGAGGGTTCATCTGCCCTGAGTTGTCTGGAGTCCAAAAATGATGACTTTGAAAAGAAGCAAAACTTTACCATGTTTATCTGGCACTGTCCAGGGTACACTAAATTTGGCAGACACCAATATTCTAGTCATTACTGGGCTACAGAGTGTGTTGAATTCTTCAATCCTATAGTCTGGATATGAGATGCCACAAAGTTACCCAATTGGCTCCTCTTTGATTTAATGCTCACCACACCTTCTGACCCAGAGGAGGGGGCCCTGGTCAGCAGATGCTATGTATATTGGAAAGGCATATCTCCCTCTGTGAAATGGCACCTGGTGGGTTGCTAATCAGCCTCAGAGGAATTAAGTTAGTATCAACCAGTGTCCATGAGCCACATTTCCTCATTTGGTGGGGAGGGGAGATGTTATACTGCAAAAAGCCAGAACTGAAAAGCGAATTCGACACTAAATGTAAGAGTACAAAACATGCCGAGACTGGTTTGGCTCAGTGGATAGAGCGTCGGCCTGCGGACTGAAAGGTCCCGGGTTCGATTCCGGTCAGAGGCATGTACCTTGCTTGGGGGCACATCTCCAGTGTGGGGTGTGCAGGAGGCGGTTGATCGATGTCTCTCTCTCATCGATGTTTCTGACTTTCTATCCCTCTTCCTTCCTCTCTGAAAAATCAATAAAATATATTTAAAAAAATAAAAATAAATAAAATAAAATTTTTAAAAAAAAGAGTACAAAACATGTGGGATCAAGTCTCATTTTCTTCTCTAATTTTGTGACACTGGTGGTTAGTTCGCTTCTTTGACCTTTTGTTTCCTCGTGGATAAACAGCCAACTTTATGGGTATTAGGAGGATTATTTATCGTGTTATTTATGCCAGTTTCTGGCATAGCAGATATAGAATTGATTGCTGTTACAGAACTGAGGCAGACCCTCAACATCAGGAGCCCCCAACACAGTGCTATAAATACTCATGAACAGACACTGGGCCAGATCTGCCCTCATCCTTCCTCTTTCCATTCTCGTGGGTCAAATACTTGGTTTGATAGTGCAGAGAAACACTTGCATAAGTCTTTTTCTTCGACAGTCAAGTTCAGAAGGAACTTGTACCAACCAGACTAAAAATAAATAAATAAATAAATAAGCAACCTATTCAGGGTAGTAAAAGATCAAGCTAATGCAAAATATAAGGCATTTGTCAGCAGACAGAAAACTAGAAGATGGTAGAACAGTTGTGAAACTTCTTCTGATTGGAAAAGGATCATAAAAAATTACAGTTGATATAGTGAAAGCATTTTGGCTTTCTTCTACCTTGACCAATGTGAAAGCAGAACATAGCCAATCCCTCACGCAAAGTATCAGCATCAGCCCTTATTTCCACCTGTGTTTCCAGGTGTAACCACTTCCTTGTAGATTCTTCTGGCCTTGCTAATTCCAGATTTGAGCACCACAGCAGCAGAATATTTCACTGAGCTTTACCTCAGTAGGAAGGATATAAGAGGTTTATGACCAAGGCAAAAATCTTCCTCAGAATCAAGATTCATCCTAACCTTCTGATTACAACATAAGCTTTTGTTTTTTATTTTATATATTTTTCAGAGAAGGGTTTATTATTGATTTCTAGAGAGGGAGAGAAAAAAAAAATCACATCAATTTATTGTTCCACTTATTTATGCACTTACTGGTTGATTCTTGTATGTGCCCTGATTGGGGATTGAACCCAAAACGTTGGGTCAATGCTGTAACCAAGTAAGCTACCCAGTAAGGTCCCACGTTTTGTTTTGTTTTCTAATATCTTGACCCTTCTCTTTCCAGATTGCTGCTCTAACCTATTCCTTGTTGAATCACACTCCCAGATTGAGCCCTAGCTGTGGAAATATACTTCCTGGCAGATGGCTCAAAACTGACAGGAGCTCTCAGCTACACTCTCATACTAGATGAACTTCCAAGATCCCAGAGCCATAACCCCAAATTACCCACGTTGGTGGTGGTGACCTGGAAAAGGAAAGACATTGGAAAGTTACTAACCAAAGGTCTTCTGTGCACAAGAAAGCAATCCCAGATCAAATGTGATTACAGGGGCTATATGTTGAAGCAAGTTTTGTTTTATTTATGTTTGTTTTTTTCTGCAATCAACCAAGAGCTGTAAAAAAATTCAAGGAACTTTCAGTCTTTAAGAAAATGAGGGTTCTAGTGGCTTTTCTACAAGCAGAGTTGGAAAAGGAAAAAAAACAACAAAAAAAACCCTGTCAGACTAGTGTGGCTAAATGGTTGAACACCAACCCATTAACCAGGAGGTCAGGGTTCAATTCCTGGTCAGGGCTCAATCCTCAGTGTGGGGCATTCAGAAGGCAGCTGATCAATGTTTCTCTCATCCACATTTCTATCTCTCTATCCTTAACCCTTCTTCTATCTAAAATCAATATATA
>JAAGEH010002528.1:41561724-41607062 GCA_011751065.1 Lasiurus cinereus
ATATATATAAAATTAATAAGAATTATTAAAGAACTAGAGGTCCAGTGCATGAAATTTGTGCATTGGGGTTGGGGCGGGGGGGAGGGTCCCTCAGCCCGGCCTGTGCCTTCTCACAGTCCCGGACCTTTCGCTCTTATCATCCACCTGCTCATTGCTCCTTAGTGCTGCCATGGAAGTGGGAGAGCCCCCACCACTGCTGCTGCACTCGCCAGCCATGAGCCCACTTTCTGGCTGAGCAGCGCTCTCCCTGTGGGAGAGCACTGATCACCAGGGGGCAACTCCTGCATTGAGCATCTGCCCCCGCTGGTGATCAGTACACATCATAGCAACCGGTCATTCTGGTCATTCCTCCGTAATAGTCGCTTAGGCTTTTATTATATAGATTTCCAGATTTAAGTAAATGTATTTAGTTTAAACCAGAAGTTTTTAACCTGTGGTCTATGTACATTTTGAGGTGTGGAGATATAGATGTAATATGTTTCCTATTTGTGAAACCATGACTGTGTGTGTATATGTCTTTTTTTATTATTATTATTGATTTCTTACAGAGAGGAAGGGAGAGAGATAGAGAGAAACATCGATGAGAGACATCGATCAGCTGCCTCCTGCACACCCCCTACTGGGAATGTGCCCACAACAAAGATACATGCTCTTGACCAGAATTGAACCCGGGACCTTTCAGTCTGCAGACAAGATGCTCTATCCACTGAGCCAAACTGGTTTCGGCTGTATATGTCTTTTTTGATGAAAGGTCCATATTTCATTGTCTTCTAAAATACATTTATGACCTAAAAGATTAAGAATCAATGATCTAAACCACATTCTTCCTCAATGTATATCATGGCAGTAATGCGTTGTTTACTATAATAAAGGCTTTATAGTATGAAGAATGCTATTTTCATTCAAAATGCACATTTAACTAAAATCCTATGCTAATCAATAACCTCCGTTTATATACTATGGATGTGAAACTATATCCTGGTTTTGATATTGTAATATCTATACTAATAAAAGGGTAATATGCTAATTAGACTGGATGGATAGACCAGACGTCCTTCTGGACAAAGGCAGGAGCCAACGCAGAGGTAGTTAGGGGCAATCAGGCTAGCAGGGGAGAGTGGTTAGAGGTGATCAGGCAAGTGAGCAGTTAGGAGCCAGTGGTCCCTATTGCAAGAGGAATGTCTGATTGCCGGTTTAGGACATCCCTCAAAGGGTCCCAGATTGGAAAGGGTGCAGGCCAGGCTGAGGAACCCCCTCCCCGCCCACCACCACCATGCACAAATTTCGTGCACTGGGCCTCTAATAGTTACATAAGATGTCAAATTGGGGGAGAGTGGTAAAGGTTGCACAGGACCTCCCCATCTATGTCTTTGTAACTTCCTATTAATCTGTACTCATTTGATTTCAAAATAAACAATTAAGAATGTTTTAAATCATAGGTTCTGGAATGTGGTAGCATTTGGTTCTTAATCTAGCTCTGCATTTAAAAGTTATAAGATGCTAAGTTATCCGAGGTTGTTTCCCCATTTGTAAAAAGGCACAATGCATTTACTACTACCTGATAGAACTGTCGCACACACAGTTCTTAGCACTGGGCATGACCCACAAAGCATCATATAAGTACAAACTCTGATGATTATTACTATTAGGCTGTATGGTCACAGCCTAGACATCACCTTTCACTGGATGACAGATACATGGCTTTCAGACATCATTCTGAAAGGGGAAATAAATGGCCTCCTTCAAGATAGTCTTGGAAACCCAAATCTATAAAGTAACAGTGAACATTATAAACTAGGACATGCCCTTTGGAAATATGAAGAAAATCTAGCCCAGCTGGTGTAGCTCAGTAGTTGAGTGTCAACCCATGAAATAGGAGGTCACTGTTCAATTCCTGGTCAGGGAACATGCCCGAGTTGTGGGCTTAGTTCCTAGTAGGGGCCACGCAGGAGGCAGCTGATCAATGATTCTCTCTCATCACTTCTCTCTCTTTCTCTCCCTCTCTGAAATCAATATTTTTTTTTAAAGAAAAGCTAGTATAACAGAGAATAATAAGGGATTAATAAAGGAAGAAAGGGAAGTAGTCACACATACACAGCAAAAGCAGAGAAAAATGAGACTATTTTTTCAAGTGGGTATTCCAGTCCATATTTTGCTCAGTAGCAACAGTGTGCTTAAGGACCCTTAAACTTAGAATCTTAATCTAAATTGTTTCAGTTTAATAGAAAAAATAATGATAGTGTATTTTTCACAAAGCTGCATGTTTTTCATTAAGGATTATTAACTAAGCCTAACATTTGGGAATAGGCTAACTTTATGATTTTTAAAAGAAAAGGATGTTCACATAATTAATAATTTTTATTAATAATCTGTTTCCTGGGAGTGTACATGCTAATGAGAAAGACACATGCCAAGAAGAATTTTAATATCACTGTAACAAAATAAAGTTTAAGCAGATGTGCATGGGGTGCAGTGAGAACAGAACGAAAGGGCAAGTACATCAAACTAGAGGCTCAGAATTCCTGGAAGAGATGACACCTGTGCTGAGTCTTGCAGGTTAAGTAGGAATGAGCCAGTGAAGAAAATGCAATGGTTGACAACAGCTGTCCCAGGCAGAAGCACCAGCAAGCGCAAAGATACAGCAGCATGACAAGCAGTTTGGTATTACTACAACAAGTTCAAAACTAGGCACACCTTAGAAACCAAAGGGAGGAGGGAAGGCCAATGGCATTTACAGAAAAATGTTCTTCAAGCTTTCCCACTGCATAAAAATCCTAGAAGAAATATTTGCAAGCACTTTCATCTCAGAACATCTATTTCTGTGATGAAAAAAGATGGCAAGACCTATTCCTTCCTGGAAAAGCTGGGCTTAATGTCCATGAACAAACTGCATTTCCTCCCTATTTTTCTCTGCCAACTGAGAAAATATAGTGTTTAAGCCTTAAAAAGCAGTATTTCTCCCCCCTCCGCCCCTCCCCTCTGGAATTGGCAGGGGTCTGATGACCTTTCTTATAAAATGTGGGATCTTAAGGAAAGCGCAGAGGAAGATGGAACACTTAGCCTTAGAAACCTGTAGAAGTGATTGGTTTCTGACCGACTGCTTAGAGAATAAATTTTTTGAACTTTCTGATCTAAAGACTAAATATCAATCCTAATTTTATGGGAACCGGGAAGTAGTATCTAGTGAAGGAAGACTTTTTACTAGTTATTATGTTTGTGGTGTGAGTTTTAAACCTCTGTTTTCAATGACTCTGATCTGATTGGCTTCAAACCAAGACACTGACCTCATACCCCAGTTGTACTGTGAGGCTTATTTTGGGGAAAGACAGCAAAGTAAAAGACCTGCAGCTGTCCCCAAATCACCTGAATACTCAAATATATTAGGAAAGGCCTGATTCATCAAGACTTTCTTGCTTGATTCTGAAAAGCAAACCTTTGTTAGCCCAAGGAAAGAATTTCCACAGAGCTCAGGCCCAATGGCTCAGTTCACTGGAGCAGCGTCCTGTACACCAAAAAATTGAGTTTGATTCCCAATCAGGGCACATATACAGTTGCAGATTTGATCTACGGTTGGGGTGCATTTGGGAAACAACCAATCGATATTTTTCTTTCACATTGATGTCTCTCTCTTCCTCTTTCTCCCTCCCTCTCAAATCAATAAAAAAGCTTGTCCTTGGTAAAAATAAAGAAGAAAAATTCCACAGAGAGCAAATTTCTGGGCAAACTACTCTGCCATGTTCCACTAGTTTGTTTGAGTATGCAGGTAAACAAGAAAGTGCTAATGAATGTAGGAGTAAATTATATGGCACCTTCCTAATACTTGCAAGCATAAAAACACTATTTCATTCCTAGCTATATGTTTGGTCTTATACTTGAAGATTCTTAGGTGAAGAAAGGGGTTGGTCTTTAGTAGTGGATACTAGATGTGAAAGAGAAAAAGAATCATAAATAGGAGGAAAACTCATAACCAGTTCCCAAAGGCATGCCACAATAAAAAGATTCCAGGGAGAGGAAAAAATACCTAGATAAGAAATTCAGTCTCTTAGGTTTGTTAAATGTTTATAAATGTTCACGTTTACTCAGTTCAAGTTTAAAGACTTGTCCAAGTAGCTCTGCAAGACCAAAATGCTATAATTTGCCCTCAATAATGTTAGTCTTCTGAAATTAAATTCCCCCAAAATCCTTTAGGAATGGATTTTCATACTGAGCAAGGGAGGTGACTTATTCAATAATTCACCTAAAGAATATTTTAGCATCTCAACAAACCTGTCCAAATAATTTACTTTGAAGGAAATTGAGTGAATTTAACATCAAAAAATTATCCATAGGCAATAACATGAGGGAATCTCACACACATAATGTTGAGTAAAAGAAGCCAGAGGGAAAAAAAGGACATACTCTATTATTCCATTGGTATACAGTTCATACCAAGGCAAAACTAATCGATACTTACAGAAGTCAGAAGAGTGGTTACCCTCGAAGGAGGAAGACACAAGGGAAGCATATGAGATGCCAATAAGCTCTGGTATCTTGACCCTGGGTGCTGGTTCCCTGGTGAGTTCAACTTGCAAAATTTTGAGTTACATACATATGTTTTGCTTCGTTAGAAGGTAAAAAATAAAAACAACAAAGATCACAGGGGTCCTTCATCAATGAAGCACTTCAGTTGAAAACCACCATTTGAGTCCACAAATGGTAAATATATCTATAGAGAAGGGAGGTCCATTAGTGGTTGCCTAGGGTTAATGGTTAACAGCTAAAGGGCCCGGAGTTTCTTTTTGAGGTGATAAAAATGTTCTACTGTGGTGATGATAGTACAACTCCAAAAATATAATAAAAACCATTGAACTGTGCACTTTAAAAAAAATAAATAAAATAAAATAAAAACCAACATTTGGAGAACTATTATGTTATACTCTTTATTGCTCAGTCTTTCTGACTGGTCCTTATTTATTCTCTAGACTCCCAGGCTGAGTATTTGGTTGTGGAATGAATACAGATGCACATTTCCACTTGAAGAAGAGCTAATTAAAATAATACTACTTGAGTTCACTGGCCTTCCTGACCTCTATCTCTTCATTATTTACTGCTTCTTTCTCTCTCTGAGCAATGCTCAGAAGGAATCAATATGATATGGAAAGAACACAACAGTTCTCAACCTTGGCTGCATACTGGTATCATCTGTGGAACTATGAAAACTAATGATACTTGAGTTGCCCGCTTAGAGATTCTATTTAAGTGGCCGGGGTGCCACCTTGACATCTGAATTTTTAAAAGTTCCACTGAGAACACACACACACACCCCACACAAAATTTAAATTCTCACTGTGCCATTTATTAATTACTAGAGGCCCACTGCATGATATTCGTGCAAGAATAGGCCTTCCTTCCCCTAGCTTCACTCCCAGCTGCCAGGAGCCAGCATGGCCCCACTCCTCGGTTGCCCAGGAGCTGGCAAGTCCTCGCTTCTGGCTGGAGCACCACTCCAGTAGCTCCCTCTGCCGACCCTCTACCCCTCATAGCAGGTGTCACACACCTGCATATACAAATTAACCTCCACCTTTGTTGGATTAATTTGCATACTCGCTCTGATTGGCTGTAGGCATAGTGGAGTGATGGTTAATTTGCATGTTTCTCTTTTATTAGGTAAGATGTGACATTAATAAGCTATTTGACCCTTCTGAACTTCAGATATGACTTTAAGACATACCTGGCACACAGTAGTTTTTCTTAAAATGTTAGTTACACTTTTTTTTTCTTTCCCTTCAAAAACTCGAGAAATGTATTTAAAGAATAAAAAAGCAGTTATCTTGTGGCTACTACAAATTCTATTCTGATCTCTAGTGCCTCATACTTGCTCAGATGTCTTAATCCAACTTACTGAGCCTCTTGTCCTCTGGCCCCATTCCCTGGACCTTTAGATTGGGAATCTGATCCCTGTCTTGGCTGACCTGCTGGAGTTGGTATCTAGACCAACTGTCAACCCATTTATGATTTTGCCTTCCCTACTTGCTCTGCATTGCTGCTGAAAAAATGTCAAGCATGCATGCCACACAGCAGTCTTTGAGATGGATTTTAAAAAACAAGTAGGAGTTAGGATTTAGATTAATGGAGATAATGGGGATGGGCAGTCTAGATAATGGGACATGCAGAACAAAAGAAAGAGCCATGAAAACATAAGGTATCAGGAAGCATGGGGGAGCTTGGAGGGATTTCTGGAGAACAAAGATTGCAAACTAGGAGCCTGTAGGCCAGATCGAGCTCATAGCTGTCCTGCTTAAAATTGGGAGATTTGACATCAAAACTAGATGTCCAGCTCCGCTTGAAAAAGATGAAGATATGATAACACTGGGCCCCACTCCACATGAAAACTTTGAGGATCAATAGCTACTGCTTGCTAAGCCCAGGGCATCCTCTCTCCAGTTTTCTATAGTTTCTAACACCACTTGCTTCACCTCTTCATTTACTAGTCTGCCTCTCTACAATTTAATAAATATTTAATCAATGCACAAATTAGAATAGAAGGAAAAGAGGAAGAAGAGGAGAAAGAGAAGGAAAAAGAGTCCCCTATTAATAATACTAAAGAGTTATATAAAATCTTTACACTGTATATATTTTTTTTACAGGGTTCTTTACTTGGACCCCAAATCACAGTTTTCTTTTCTTTTTTTTAACTCTATTTTTATTGGTTTCAGAGAGGAAGGGTGAGAGAGGTAGAAACATCAATGATGACAGAGCATCATTGATGCATGCATACCCACTACTGGGGGGTCGAGCCCAAACCTGGGCATGTGCCCTTGACTGAAATCAGAACCTGGGACCCTTCAGTCTGCAGGCTGATACTCTATCCACTCAGCCAAACCAGTGTATTCATTGTATACTTTAAACTTACACAATGTTCTATGTCAATAAAGCTTGAAAAATACAGAGATTAACTGTGAAAGACCTCAAATTGCACACCAATGAATGTGAAATATGGCTTGGGGTATAAGTTACCTGAAGGCATTTTCCCAGGTAGCAACATGATCAAGGTGAGTATTTTTTTTAAAATATATTTCATTGATTTTTTACAGAGAGGAAGGGAGAGGGATAGAAAGTCAGAAACATCGATGAGAGAGAGACATCGATCAGCCGCCTCCTGCATGCCCCCCACTGGTACATGCCCCTGACTGGAACTGAACCCAGGACCCTTCAGTCCATAGGCTGACGCTCTATCCACTGAGCCAAACCGGTCTCGGCCAAGGTAAGTATTTAAATATGTTTTAGCTAGTACACATGTCAAAAGAGTGCTTACCTAACTTTATGGGACACTAGCAAAGTTAGGCCCCCCAATCTTTCATATGATACACAGGACAGTAAATAATAAAAAGAAAATAAATTGTTTATTTTTATATACCCAGAGTTTGGCAAAACGTCTTCCATAAAATGAAGATCAAGAAATAGTTGTAAAATGATTGATTGAATGAATGAAAATAAAAGTAGCTACCATTTAACCCTGACTGGTTTGGCTCAGTGGATAGAGCATTGCCCTACGGACTGAAGGGTCCCGGGTTGGACTCCACTCAAGGGCATGTACCTTGGTTGCGGGCACATCCCCAGTAGAGAGTGTGTAGGAGGCAGCTGATAGATGTTTCTCTCTCAATGTTGTTCCTAACTCTCTATCTCTCTCCCTTCCTCTCTGTAAAAAATCAATAAAATATATTTTTTAAAAATAGCTACCATTTACTTGAATTTTTAAAAAATAAAAAAATGCTAATAAAATTACGAATTTTAAAAAGTCTACTTTAGAGATAAGTATATCTTCATATTTCACCAAGTTCCAGGAAGAATTTAAGATGGCACTAGAAGGCAGGGTGAGCTGAAGTGTGAAGACCACATCCAGACGTAATGGTGGGAAGAATTTTCAGTAATTTGGAGCTTGAAGTAATAGAGGCATGAAGGAAGGTGGGACAGCAGGACACAGAAGAAGACAGGGCTTTAAGAAGGAGTACTAGTCAAGACCTAGTGAATGGCCAGGAGAATGACCCCATGGCTGAAGGTACAGCACCCAAAAGACTCTGCCAGTGAAGGCTGAGACATAGTACTAGTGGGCTGAGAAAAACAAAATGGGATTTGTTTGACTGGGAAGGGACATGTTGAAATTAACATTTCAGGGCCTTAGCAAAACAGGCTTCAAACCTGAAGGGAGAGTGGAGTTGTTGGGAAGAAAAGACAAGCGGCATTCAGTTCCCCAGGAGGGAAGGCTGTGTGACTACAGCCCTCTAGGTGCCACAGGCTCAATTCAGGCCTGCCAGATTTTTTAGCAATCAGACTCAATTCTAAGGTATTTCTCAGCCTGGAGGTGATGGGTGCTGGTGCCCAAGGCCTAAAGTCCAAGGTAGGAGCTGGGCTAAGACGTCTGTGGTAAGCAAAAGTCAACCTGGGGATATCTCCAGAAATTAGACAGAAACGTGGTCTGGGATCAAGAAAGAAGTTCAGTTTGAAAAAGAGATTTGGTGGCAAGAAAATTAAAGGCAAAGAATGCTAAGAGAGAGAGAAGCATGGGTGACTATCAAAGCCTATAGAGGAACCATATTCAAGGGATGAAGGGATTAAAAAGCAGCTACCACATTGATCAAAAATTCACACAGGAAAGCCTGAGTAGAACAGAATCATTTGGCATCACAGAAGCTAAGTAAGGGGACTGTTAACAGTCACTTACTGGAGAGGACACACAGGACAGAGCCTGAAATAATGTCCAGGATCTGGCTGGTAATGTTCAAAAGAAGAGTTTCACAGAAAGCAGTGGAAACCAGATTGCAACGGGTTAAGAGTAGGAAGTTAGAGGGTGCCAAACACATCCATTGGTATTTATGGTAGTAAGACTTGAGTGGTGTTTGTTTTGGCTGTGGAGTTGCTAGGCTATGACAAGCACACACTGCAATCTTGCCCTGCCTTCCCCTTTCATGTCTGGAAATCTAAGACATCACCTTGATCACCTATTCTTACTGAGTCCTAAGTAATAACTGTACAGTACTTGTTATATTTTTTCTTCTTCAAAGTGGAAGCCAATGGCTCTCTAATTGCATCTGCGGTTGCCAACAGTCCACGCAGTATGGGCTGCAATAAACAAAGGACTGTGGGGCTCATCCCTTTGAGAACATGAAGGAGACATCAAGCATCTGAATGACTATAAAGAAGGGGAATGTGTCTTTCCTCTCATTTTGATATTTGTTTTTATTTCCCAATGCCCAGTGGCCTTGGCAAAAAAACACTGAAATGTGCAAATGATACAGCCATGGCAGACAATTGCCAGCCGTCTCGCAGTTGTTCCCTATCATCAGTGTCGTCATGGAAAGAGGACTAAATCAGGAGTGTGGACACCAATGGGCACCTGCTAATTTTATAATCGTAATCCTTTTATGCAATTCCCTGTACACATGCACCCTAGGGTAACAATGATGAATTCACAGCATTTTCCACATGGTAGGTGCTCAAATATACTTGTTTAGTCAGTCGGAAAATTCTCATTCCTAATAAATAAAATAGTTTAGGAAAAAGGAAACCATCTGAAAAGGTGCAAAAGCTTGTAGTCAGACTTTATTTTCATCCCCTTTAAAAAGACAAGTGAGTTGGGCTTTTGGGTACATGACACAAAAACCAGAAACTAATGTTATGATTTAAATTTTCTTAAATTAATATATTTTGTTGAAATACTAATGGATAAAGTGATATGATTCTGGGATTTGCTTAAAAGTAATAAATAACTTAGAGGAAGTGGGTAAGGGTATAGATAAAATAAGATTAGTGTTAAATCTATAATGATTTAAATTTGGAGATTCAACATAGTAAATCTCTACTTTTGTTCATTTGAGATTTCTCACTATATAAAGTTTTTAAAAGTAATATACTTTTGGTAACTTAGACAACATCTTATAAACAAAATTGAAAGGAAACAATGAACTGGGGAAAATATGCAAAACATTGATTGTTAGGGTTTATATCCTTAAGACAGAAAAAGTTCTTACAAATGAATTATAACAACTAACAGCTAATTTTTTTTTTAAGGTCACGAATGGGCAAGTCACTGAAGAAGAAATACTAAAAGCTAATAATCATATGAAAACATATTCAACTTCACTAATTATGGGAGACAGATTAATCTTCCCCCCTTCTCCCCCTCCCCCCCCCCCACCCCCCACCAGGATGCCCCAAGTCCTAATCTCATGTGTTGAGTATTGTTATTTTACATGGCAAAAGGGATTTTGCAGATGTAATTAAGGACCTGGAGAAGGGGAGATTATCCCGAGGATACAGATGGACCCAAAGTAATAAAAGGGCCTTCAGGAAAGAGAGGCAAGAGTGTCAATGTGAGAGAGAAAGCGATGTGACACAAGAAGCAGTCAGTGAAGGAGATTCAACAAGGCTGTGTTGCTTGCTGTCTTTGAAGATGGAAGAAGGGACTGTGAGCCAAGAAATGCAGGTGGCCTGTAGAAACTGGCATAGGCCAGGAAAATGATTCTCCCCTGGAGACCCCAGTAGAAAGCAGCCTGCTGACACCTCAACTTTAGCTCAGTCATGGTGTCTGGAAGAAAACACAAAACAATGCCATCTGATCCCACTTTAAATTCTTGCCTATTGACTTCCAGTGACTAGACCTCTACCACTACCGTCGCAGTTACACAACCTTTCCTATCAATTTATTCCTCTAAACAAGTCTGTCACAGCTTCTCTGCTCTTATCAAGTTTCCCAACAACTTCCCCCACTTACCTTCCCTATGCATTCCCTTTGGTTGTGCGGTTTGCAGGAGAGAGGGAGCAAGACACTTTCAAACTCTTCCAACTCTACCTGTACCCACCCACTCCTCTATCCCACCTATTGCTTCCCATTCCCATACTTTGTGCTCCCCCCTAAGCCCAATCTTCCCCTCTCATACTCAAGAACATCACTCCTGCAATTTTCCATCATCACCAAATTTTCTCTCTCTACTAGATCATTAACATCAGCATATAAATGTGCTTTAAAACGATAACAAACTTCCCCTACTATCTGCCCCTCTAGCAACGACCCCATTTCATTGCTTCTTAGAGAAGTGGGGCAACTTGTTCAAAATCACATATCAGTTAGCAGCCAACACTCTAAAACATTGTGCCCTTCCTATCTGCTGCTTCAGCCTGGCTCTCTTATTTTCTACAACAGTCTCCTATAATATTGGCCTTGTTTACATATTTTATAGAGTTTTTATTAGATTTGATTCCAATTAGTTTATCAGCAACCACATAACACATTGATTTTTGAAACTAATATGTTTCAAATTTTATCTGTTTCATGTCTTACATTGAGATAATGTTTTCTCTTGGCAGTTATTGATTTTAGAAAAGAGTTCATGAATATTTCCCTAAACCATGAAACTATAATCTATAAAATATTACTTACTGATATACTTACTATTTTCCTTTTAAGTAATACTCAGTCAATATAAAACTGTCGAAAACGGGAAGCAAAAAATGTATCAGCCATAATTATACCACTGAAAACAAATACTGTTAGCACTTTATTTCCTTCCAGGTTTTCATATGTGTTTTTTTCTAGTTCTAATTATAGCAAATGTGGAAAAGTAACCTTGTGTTATCTATTAAAATATGCAGGAAAATTAACATGAATAAAAAACACAAGTACTTAGGAACACATGAATATTTAATTCAGCTTAGAAAAAAAATAACAGGAAATAACTTACATGTCCATCAATAAAAGAGTAGTTATATCATTTGCTTCCTCTTCTGTAAAGTTGAAATGATACTAGTATTCCATTGGATTGTTCTAAGCATTAAATTAGAAAATGTATGGAAATTAGAAAATGTATATTAAATGACAACTGCTCATAAAGCATTTTTTTTTTTCAACAGCAGGTCAAAGTTCTCTAACCTGGCACCAATATTCTAGAAAGTCTCATTACTCTTTCATTTTTTAGGTTCCAAAGAGATGAGGTTATTTTGTCAACCCAACAGATACCAAGGAAATTTTTCCATGCCCTACTTCCCACAGAGATAACTTTTGATGCGTTATTTTGTAGATATTGAATTTGTCTCTCTGATACAACTAAATAATTTCTCCAGCTTCAGCCATAACTTGCTAACTCTAACTTTTCAGGAGTTAGATCTGCCCAGCCTACATCCCTGGTTTTTCCTTTTTCTTTTGATGGCTACTTCATTAGAGTTTTCAGAATGCTCTTAAAATGTATATGGGAAAAGATTAAATAAAATTGTGTTAATAATTTTAACCTCTTGGTTTAATTAAAATCTTTTTTTTTATCTTCATTAATTTGTTAAATGAAATTTTGTTGAGTAAGCAATATTTTACATTTGTGACAAGAGTCTCATCTGGATCCAGTACATAATATTCTAGGCACTGTGTTTGTTTATACAGTATTTGTTTTATATTCTAGCCATTTGTTTGAAGGTTTGGGGCTCAAATGCAAATACTGATATCATTTTGGAAAACATGTTCATCCAATTACCTTCTACCCACTGGAATACTCTATTAGAATATAAAGACAGATCATGAAGAGATCCAGAATACACCACTATGGCATAAAAATGATTTTGAGCAGAAGGCACTAGATTTCCTGAAATCCCTTATCGGCCAAAAACAGAATCTCCAAAACAACAAACAACAAACAACAACAACTCAAAAGAATCCAACTGTTATAAATAACTGGGGAAAACTGGTTTTTAATACCAGAGATGTTGAAAAGTCTCCACATCACAAATAAACAAAACATTGTCACAAAAACCATCCTATATAATAAAAGCCTAATATGCGAATTGTCCAGTCATCCATTCAACCAATCAAAGTGTAATATGCTAATGATATGCTAAGGCAGCTCAAACGCTTGCTACAACATGCATTGACCACCAGGGGGCAGACGTTCAGTGCAGGAGCTGCCCCCTGGTGTACAGTGCACTGCCACAGGGGAGTGCCGCTCAGCCAAAAGCCGAGCTCATGGCTGGCAAGCACAGTGGTGGTGCTAAGGATGTTCAACTGACAGCTTAGGCTCACTCATCCCCCAAGGTCTCCCAGACTGTGAGAGAGCACAGGCTGGGCTGAAGGATGTTCCTGCCCCCTCCAGTGCATGAATTTTGTGCACTGGGCCTTTAGTCATCTATAATCCTAACGATCCATTTGTCTTTCCAAAACCTTATTTCCCTCCATAAATGCCCTTTCTCTCCCTCTCCTCCCTCCATTAATCTTTTGTTTTCCTGTAAGTGCCCTTCTCCCTAACCCTTCCTCCATTAAGATGATATATAAGCCCCAAATTCTAATTGCCCCTTTGAGTACTCTGTACAAACATTAATAAAAATATGTGAATAAATTCTGTCTTTTCACTTGCAAATACATCTTTTGTCAGTTGGATTCAAAGGTCAACAAAAACTGAACCAAAGAGAGCAGAGAAAAAGTTTTCTTTCCCTGACAACCTTATGACTTAGTATTTCCAATACTTCTTTACAAATGATGAATTTTAAAACTTCCTGTATGCCACTATGAGAATAAGAATGTATGGGTATTAGCAGTACTATATCTGAAAGTTACAAGCAAGGGAATTACTGCCCTGGCTGTCCCTGCCCACTCCACCTATGTTAGAATTTGGAAATAAGGAATCAGACACAGCAGAAAAAGGTCAATGACCCAGCAGAGACTTCTAAATGCTTCCATGAGGTGAACCTGGACGATAAGCAGACTGAACAAGTAATATATCTACAGAAGAAGGAGTAGGAGGTCAATTGGTCAAACTTGAAAGGATTTTTTTTTTTAAGCAGCCCAGGACACAATTGCTGGGCAATTCCTGCATTACCTGAGGCAACAGTCAAGTGGCCACTACATTGGAACAGTATGGTCTCCACAGTAGGGAGGAGCAGTCTCCTAAACTTCTTTAGCTGAAGATGGCTCTTAAAATCACATTCTTTGGTTGCAACATTGAGTAGGTACCCAATAAGTAAATGCAGAAGGAAGGAAGGAAGGAAGGAAGGAAGGAAGGAAGGAAGGAAGGAAGGAAGGAAGGATGGGAGGGAGGGAAGAAATGAGGGAGGAAGGAAGGGAGGGAGAGAGGGAGGGAAAGTGCTGACAAGGAGTCTTTTTCTCCCACAGTTAACATTTCTTCTCACACATTAACAAATGAGCAAAGGAGGGTAGTACAAGATTGGGTCAACAGAAACTAGTTTCCCAGGGTTTCAAGCAATTTATGGACCAATTATAAGGATCAGCCTCTAACAGCACTCAACAACCTAACAGGGTGTCCTGGTATCAGTGCGCAGCCAACAGCCCACAAGGCTCCATCTCACAGTCTTTACCAATTATGCAACTTCCACTGGACCCCAACCCCTATCAGATCCTTTCATTCAACAACTGTTTACTAAGTGTATAAAAGGGCCAAACACTAAACTGTGTATGGGCCTGTGAAATAGGGTTTTTGGCGTCCTGAAGATTGAGGTCCGTTTATCTGGGCATAGAGATTAGCAAACAGGAGAGATTAACACAGTGGGATAAAATCTATGGGGAAAAGTATAAAGGGGCACCAGATTCTGGTGGATGGGGGTGGGGGGGAGGTCTTCTAAATTACAAACTGAAGAATGAGTAGGAGCCAGCTTTGTGAATGGGAAGTGGTCCAGATTGGGGGGGGGCGGTATGCAAAGGCAGACTCCTGGAAGTAAGAACAGTTAGAATTGAAAGATGTTCAGTTGATGCTGGAGTTTAAAAGAGGCAATGCGTAGTATATATAATATTTTCAATTTTATTCCAAGGGCAATAGGAAGTACTGAGATGTGCTGGCCAAGAGAGAAACCAGATGAGGTTTTCTTTTTAGAAATATCACGCAGGCCACAGCATGAACAAAGAGGCAGGAGGAACACAGAAAGCAGGGAGACCTTTATGTATATCTTGGGCAGCTGGCATATTAATTTACCTTCAATCATAATTTCCTTCCTCTTTTCTAATCATTTGATTCATAAGATATCCTCAAGATCATTTCATTTTCTTATTATGACTTTAAATTAAATGATAATTTTAACCTAAATTTAATTTCATTTGATGGCAACGTCTGTTGTCTGTCTCAAAGTAAATGCCTCCCTTAATACATCTTGCATCTTAGGCAAAAATGCAAAGCTCTGTGTAATTTTTCTATAAATTTTTATTTTAAAATGTGCTTTACTTCTAGCCCTGTCCAGATATCTCCTAACCACAGCACCAAATTTAGGAAGGAAATGCCCAGAGGAGATAATCCCCAGAGAAGGGAGTCATTTAACTGCCCCATGTCCCACCTGCAGTTCCTCATAGATGCAAAGTGCCCACTGCAGGAAAGAGAGCATCCACGAAAGCCTGGGCACTTCAGTCTACCCGGGAGGTAAAGACCCTACCAGAGAAAGCAAGAGGAGGAAGCCTACATTGAATGGTTTTTATTCTCCAAAGTAAACACACAGAAGCAGAGGCCACTGGGGATTCCATTTTACCATTTCAACAGAAACCAGGGATTACAGACCAGAGTCAAATGAAGTCACCTGTGTACTTTCTTATGTATTTTCCTGCAGATGGTCTCCATTTCCCTGTAATGCTTAGCTATAAAGCTTATTTAAAAAAACAAAAGGCCAGTGCTGGTCAGGACCACCAGGTTGGGAAAGCCACAGAGCGCATTCCACCCAGGACTAAGCCTGAGGGAGGGGGTCCCCTGAGAAAGAGTAAAGGTTCGGTGTAGGGGGGAAATAATGACACATATATAATACCTTAATCAATTTAAAAAAAAAAAAGAGTAAAGGCTCGGGAAGGCAGGCTGGGAAGAAAGGAAAGTGGAGCGAAGGAGGCCCACAGGCTAAGGAGTGAAAAGCCCCTGGAACCTTGAAACGCTTCTACTGCCACTTAGAGGACGCTAAGTGAGAATCGTCAGGGTCCTTAAAAAGAGAGGGGAGAAGTGAACAAGCTCTGTGGAAGTGGGCAATGAAGAAGGAATGAGTATAAAAGTTTCTCAATATCTAAGGACCACTGATATCAGAAAGTTTTATTGTCAAAACTAATGGATAAGAGTAATAATAGCTATCACTTATGGAACACAGGAATACTGTTTAAAATAATGAGCACTTACTACATGCCAGGCACTGTTTGAGGTTTTAAACACTCAAATACATGTAGATGAGAGGTGGTCCAGGTATGTAATATAAATATAAACTTCACTACTCACTTATTTAATCCTCTCAGCAGTCCTATCAGGTCAGTTCTATTATTACTTCCTTCTTATAGATGAGGAAACAGTCTCAGAGAGGTTTTATATATATAGCAAGATATAATTCACATGTGAGTCCTTTGGAAACTCTATTAAGGTTCTACTTACTTTTTAATTTCAGCTATTCTAACAAACATGTATAGTGAGAAAGTATTGTATATTCTTGTATAGTATTGCAGATTCTGGAGCCAGACTGGGTGTGAATCTCAAGGTGCCTCTTGCTAGTTGAGTAACTTTGCCCAAATGATCACAGCATGGGCATAGCCTACATTGCCTACCCTTCTGGGTAGTTATGAGGTAATATGAGATATATTATCTAAGGCATGCCAAGTCTTTAGAACAATGCCTGGAACACAGGAAATGCTCAATAAAAGTTGGCCACTACTAAAGGCCCACATTAGATCATAAGTTGTGAGTTAGAGTGCAAAGAACCATTCTGCAAAGCAATGGGAACTGAAAGCTAACAACCTTAACAGCCAAATAGAAATATGAAAACATAAATAACCAAGTACATAAACAGAAATGTGTTTGATGGGAGAAGAGCCGAATAAAAGACAAGTATGTGCATAACAAGTGACCCTGGAGTCCTACACAGTCACAATCAGGAATAGACCCAAGATAATCTCTAGTACACATAAGACATTATTAAATTGATGAAAGAGAATGCCAATCACATTTCTTCTATAGAGGATCATTATTGGATAGCATAATTATATTCCTATGGTTTAAGAAATCAATTTAGAAAAATGTTGAGCCCTGGCTAGTTTGGCTCAGTGGATAGAGCATTTGCCTGCAGACTGAACAGTCCTGGGTTCGATTCTGGTCAAGGACACATGCCTGGGTTGTAAGCTCCATCCCAGTGTGGGGCATGCAAGAGGCAGCCAATCAATGATTCTCTCTCATCATTGATGTTTCTATCTCTCTCTCTCCTTCCTTCCTCTCTGAAACACATAATATATATAAAATGCTGATTGGGCCCTAATCTTGCCAAATATAAATTTTATAAAATTAAAATCAACTTTATTTTCCTAATTTTATGGCATTTATCCAGAGCAAAATATAACTTAATGAATGTAGAATCTATTATTCAATATTAAGTATTGAATCTTGAGAATAAAAATGTAGACATAGTCCTAATTGAATGAATTAGCTAATTGGTTTTCTTAATTTGTTACTATTAATATATAAAATGAAAATTTATTTCAGTGTAAATTTAAATGTATATGTAACAAATGGACCCTCTATTACTGAGTGTATGCATGAACAGAATGAGTTGGGTCTGTACTAGATGCTAAAATGGTTACTCTTCGCTGGAAGGCAGTTGTTGTCTGAAGGGAAGTATCCTAAATTTCAAACCAAAAAACTAGACATTGTGAGACTGGGTCTAAGGAAGGCCTCTTCCTTGTCCTGCCTCTGGGCCTGGTCTAATTGACTACCTCTCTCCCCAACTGGGCTTGGCTTTGAAAAGTGATCTTACATTTGTTCTGCCCCCGAGTCCCTAGTACCAAGCCTGGTAAATGATTACTGGATGCTGGGAGTAAAGAGGATTCAATCTGCATCAGTAGTCCAAGAGTTAGGAAGACAGGAACCCCAGTGAGCTGCAAGTTGAGACTCAATAAATTCTCCTTACAAACCAAATTACCTAGGTAGACCTTATTCTCACTCTCAGTGTTTATTTCCCTGTGGTATCTCCTAGCACAGTGGAGGGCAAACTGATTAGTAAAGAGAGCCAAATACCAACAGTAAGACTGAAATTTCTTTGGAGAGCCAAACTTTTTAAATTTAAACTTCTAACGCCACTGCTTCAAAATAGATTCACCCATGCAGTGGTATTTTGTAGAAGAGACACACTCAAGGGGCCAAAGAGCCACATGTGGCTCGAGCCGCAGTTTGCCCACCATGGTCCTAGCAGATAGAACCCAACTTTAGTTAGGCTCAGCTGTAAACTTTAATAACCACTAGCGACTGGTCCACAGCCTTGGAGAAGAAACAGTGCCCCCTGGAGGCCAACATGCTGGAGGCAGCAGTAAATTGTGAGAGATCTAAGAAGGTACAACTTAGGGAACAAAATGATAGATCTTATGGTATAGTTGATCCTGGTCCTCTCCACTAGGATTTTCTGCTTTACGTTTAAAGGTTCCTTTTTATTTTAAAAAGTTTCTTTTTTTTTTAATGGAGTCTTCTATTCCAAGAATTTCTATACCTGTTAATCATGATTACTATTAAAATAATTTGAGAGGAAAGAGAAAAAAAAGAGAGAATACTGATTTGCTGTCCCACTTATTTAAGCATTCATTTATTGTTTCTTGTATGTGCACTGACCAGAGATCAAACCTGCAACCTGGTATATTGGAATGATCTTCTAACCAACTGAGCTACCTGGCCAACACAATTATGATTACTTTTAACTCCATCAACTCACCTTGCACTCTAAGTTAGGGGAATAGTCCGAGTATTTGTGTTCCCCCAAAATGCATATGTTTAAATCCTAATACCCAATATAATGGTACATTAGGGAGAGTCTTTGGGAAGTTATTAGGTCACAAGGGCTCCAAATGAGGTCAGTGGCCTTATAAAGAAGGCCCAAGAAACCTCTCCTGTCGTTCCTGCCATGTGAGGACACAGCAAGAAGATGGAAGTCTATAAACCAAACAGGGAATCTGCCTATGCCTTGATTATTATAGGCCTCCAGCCTCCAGAACTGTGCAAAATAAATTTCTGTTGTTTATAAGTCACCCAGTCTATGGCATTCTGTCATGGTGGCTCAAATGGACAAAGTCACTTGGGTAATAACAAAACAGTTCCGATGACCATTGGCTTCAATTTTATGAGAGGATATGAGCTGAAGTTGGCTAATTAGATACAATGGAGGAAAAAAGCTTATTGAACATCCCACTACATAAATAGGTACTGTGCCAGGTGTTAAGTGAAAGGGTTAAAGGGAATAAAACGGGGCAGAGAAAAACTTACTGTGCTTAGCAGATATCTTGCAGAAAGCTTGCAACCTTGAGCACAGAATAATTCAGATAACCAGAAGACACCTGGCATGGGAAGAACCAAGGATGGACCAGACCCTTATATCAGCATAGCAGCTTACAGCCAGCAAAAATTAATAAAAACCCTGCTCCCTGCTCTCTTTGCTAATGCATTTCTCGATCTCAGCCCACCTGCACCCAGGTGTCTGGAATTAAATCTCTTCTGATACATTACGGCCTCATGTACAACCCAGGCCCACTCCAAACCTTCCAATAAGCACTATCCATTATTGAACATTTTAATACCTTATATAAATGATAAAGTGTAGCGTATTTGGACCACTTCTTGATGGATAGTGGATAACTCAACATGAGAAACCAAGAGGACAGCCTCTCCTTATGTCCCTATGTCTGGTAAGATCACAACTTTGTCACAGACTGGAAGCAACTGGGAAACACTGTTACTCTATAACTCATTGGTTGGTGTTTCTCCTCTCACAAATTAACTAAGTCTCCATGGTGGGACAGCTTAGCCAGGGAAGTAAGTATCAGGGAAAAGCTACGGCAGTTGTCATAAGCAGCCAATGACATGACTACAGATTGGTGTGGAAAAGCAGGAGAGGGAACATGCTCCAAGAAATCTCAGCTCAAACCTCAGTCACTGAGCTTTGCGACCTTGGCAAGTTAACCCCTCTCCTTCAACAGTTCCCTCTGACATAAGGGGGATGGAAGTAGGAAGGTTGAGAGAGTTAATGGAAATGATAAAGTGCTTAGGACAAAAAAATGTCGGTAGTAATTGCTGTTATGAAATAATATCATTTACCACTCAGTCAGGTAAAAGAGAATATTGCAAAGGGTCTTCACAACAGGTTTCACGGGATCTCCTGTCCTTCCACCCCTCTTACACTCTGTAAGCCAAGATAAAGGGGAACACAGGCAATAACCATGAGGCAACATTTATTAAGCACAGCTCCTAACTGGACCAGAGTGGACACTTGATCCAAACTGAGCCAATCAGATCCCTGGAGTCATCCTGAGTCAGCAACGGGGAGCTAAGCTGTGAGTTATGTTGAGCTTGAGCTGGGGTTTCAGCAGTGATAAGCCAACACCACTTGCAAGCTTGGCAACAGAGAGGCTGTAAGTCAGTAGAGAAAGCAGGCCACAGTGAGAAGCAAGGGAATGGAATACACTCACTGAAAAAGCAGACAGAGACTATGAAACCTGACTCTCTCTCTCTCTCTCATCCCCTCCCTTCCCCACCCCCTGCCACACACACACACACACACACACACACACACACACACACACACAGTACCTGCATGCTGACTGGGTTCTTATGAGGCTAGCTACACTTTCTGAAGATTCCCTTGAAGGTTCACCTCCCTATGTCCTGACAATTGACTCTTCTGTCATTTTGTAAGACCCTGTTTCTTTGAACAAGAGGGGCCCAAGATTCTCACAGAACTTTTTTCACAACCTTAAGTGAATTAATTTCAGAATGAAAGAAATAGACACATCGCTGCAGTTAAGGTGAAAGGTGAACCAGAGGGAGGATGTGAGATAAAGACATGCAAGTATAAATGATAGCAAAACCTCAGCATCTACTATTTAAAATTTTATTTTCAGAGATCCATAGTTCTCTGACAGATAGTGAACTATCATTTAAAAATGGGATCAAGAGGCAAGCTACTCCCCTGGCCAGGTAGCTCATTTGGTTAGAACATTGTCGTCATATAACAAGGTTGCAGGTTCAATCCCCAGTCAGGGCACATACAATAATCAACCAGTGAAAGCATAAACAAATGGAACAACAAATCAATCTATCTCTGTGTCTCTCTCAAATTCAATAATTTTTTTTAGAAGAGGCAAGCTACCGAGCGAGCAGAGGGCCTGCATTGGCACCTTAATGGTGTGGTTTTTAATTCTTACTTTCTATTTACTTATGTAAGTTTGTATGTATATATGCATTTATGTATTTATATCTTACACATTTTGTGAGAGAGATGGCACACTTCGGGAGTATTTGACAATGTGAGGGAGTCCGTTTTAAGGCACTCTTTCAAAAAACTGACTATGAAGGGAAGGAAGAAGAATGGCACCTAAACCTGAGAAAACTTCAGGATCCTTACCCAAGAGAAACTCATATGTTAGGGTGAAACTTGCTCCCAAAATCCTACCACTGGTTGTTGTTGTTTTTCATTTTTCTTGCCCTTCTTAATTCACCTCTTGCCATGGGACCCTCCTATTGTCAACTCTAAAATCCACTCAAGTCTACCCCTTCTGGACAGTTTATTCTTGCAAAGCATGGCTCTCATTTAGCTCCTGAGGTATATGAGATAATTATTTCACACGAACACATTAAGTCTAATGATGATGCATTCTTTCCATTGTTATCTGCAATTTAAAAGATGTTGTTGACCCAAAAGGCTAAGTCCTTCATGGCATAATATAATGCAGTGATTGTGCAGTTCAGCAGATAATTTCTGATCCAAGAGTCTTTCCAAGACTTCCTACATCACACTGCCTTCCCCACTAGAATTTAAGTTTCACAAAGGCAGTTTGTCTGCTGAATCTCCAGTGCCTAAGACAGTGAATGGCATAGTAGCTGATCTATTAATGTTTGTTGAATGACTATGTTGATGGCTAGATTCAAATCCAAGTATATATGGTTCTAAAGGATAATGTTCTTTCTGATATAACAAACTGCCTCTTTCTTATAAGTAATCTCTTCACATACCTTACAGTAACAAGAAAAGAGAAAATAAATAAAGGAAAGAAAGAATGAAAGGGAGGAAGTAAAATAGCTGGTACCAAAGTAATGAAATGAAATTCAGGCTCAGGCATCAGCTGCAAGCAATGTGAAGCCCCTTGGGCCTCTCCTCCTAAGCACACTAATAGAGTTCCAGATGCTTCTCTTCCCAAAGTGTTCTATTTAATTTATTTTCTAAGTTTATTATTTACGATTTTTCTTAAGGCAGACTTGTCAAAAAAAGAAAAAGAAAAAATTATTCAGTATTAATTATGGAATAGTTGAAATAAGAAAATATCACCCAGATCCTTCCACATAAACATGACTATTCTGAATTCATACCTTACATTTCCTTCTAGGCTTCTTCTTATGCATATATTTTAACCTTAGCTATGATCGTTTGGTATATAAAATTTTGTATCCTGATTTATCACTTTTAACTTCTGTCATGTGCTGATGCTTTTATTCTATAATGTTCAAGTTAAAATTCTCAGTTAAATGAAGTGAGATTTTATTGCCAAATTGATATTAAAATTTTATGTTCTTTTTTTTGTGATTTGGCTTTTTTTCCCTTCTTTTTTTAAAATAAATATTTATTGTTCAGATTATTACAATTGTTCCTCTTTTTTATCCCCATAGCTCCCCTCCACCTGGCTCCCACCCCACCCTCTGCCCTTACCTCCCCCCATTGTCCTCATCCATAGGTGTATGATTTTTGTCCAGTTTCTCCCTGCACTGCCCCCACCTCTTTCCCCCTGAGAATTATCAATCCACTCCCTTTCTATGCCCCTGATTCTATTATATTCACCAGTTTATTCTGTTCATCAGATTTTCAATTCACTTAATTTTTAGATTCACTTGATAGACATGTATTTGTTGTTCATAATTTTTATCTTTACCTTTTTCTTCTTCCTTTTCTTAAAGAATACCTTTCAGCATTTCATATAATAATGGTTTGGTGCTGATGAATTCCTTTAGTTTTTTCTTAACTGTGAAGCTCTTTATCTGCCCTACAATTCTGAATGATAGCTTTGCTGGGTAGAGGAATCTTGGTTGTAGGTTCTTGTTATTCATCACTTTGAATATTTCTTACCACTCCCATCTGGCCTGCATAGTTTCTGTTGAGAAATCAGCTGACAATCGTATGGGTGCTCCCTTGTAGATAATTAACAGTTTTTCTCTGCTTTTAATATTCTCTTTGTCTTTTGCTCTTGGTATTTTAATTATGATGTGTCTTGGTATAATCCTCTTTGGATTCTTTTGTTTGTGGTTCTGTGCGCTTCCTGGATTTGTAAGTCTATTTCTTTCACCAAATGGTAGAAGTGTTTTCTGTTCTTTGTATTTCAAATCTTTGACTTGATTCTTGTGTTCCTATAGTCTGCTGTTAGTTCTCTGTATAATATTTTTTATTTCAGTCACTGTATGTTTAATTTCTAGTTGGTCCTTTTTCATCTCCTCTTAAGTCTCACTAAATTTATACATCTTTTCTAGGAAATTCTCAAAAAACCTTATAACTGTGGTTTTGAACTCTACATCCAGTCATTTGTTTTCCTCCATTTCTTTCATTTGTGATCTGTTCCTTTATTTCCACATTTTCACTGCTTCCCTGAGTTGGTAGAGTAGCTTTGTGTGCTAGGTGTCCTATATGGCCCAGTAGCTCTGCCTCCCCAGTTGCCTGAGGTGGACACTCTTGGTGCATCCCTTTGTGAACTGTGTATACAGTCTTGTTATAGTTAATTCTTTTTAAAAAAATATATTTTATTGATTTTTTACAGAGAGGAAGGGAGAGGGATAGAGAGTTAGAAACATCGATCAGCCACCTCCTGGACGCCCCCTACTGGGGATGTGCCCACAATCAAGATACATGCTCTTGACCGGAATCGAACTTGGGACCCTTCAGTCCGCAGGCCGATGCTCTATCCACTGAGCCAAACCGGTTTTGGTTTGTTATAGTTGATTCTTGATTGCTGTTAGTATCACTGGGGGGAATTGATCTCCAAGCCAATTGGTTGTGAGGATCAGCTGTGTCTGCATCAGAGAACTTCTGTGCTGGACTCAATCTTAAGACTTGCAAGATTGCAACAGCCTCTGTGCTGGGCTTGGATGTGGTGAAGTCTCAGGGCTGAGCAGACAGCCTTTGCTTCCCGTCAGCCCTGCCCTACACGGTCTCAGTGCCCGCCCCTTGGTAATCGCTGCAGCCTTCTCTGTGTGCATGCGTGCGAGCCTCCAAATCTCTGCCTTTCTGGCTCCTCTGAGTTTCCATGTGCTCTAGGGACCGTATAAGTCTGGGTCCCCAGGATCTCACCCGAAACTGGGGCTCAGTGCAGTCGGACCTGGATTTCAGTGCATTTGGGAGGTTCTGTTTTTCTCCCGCTAGAGAAAGCCAGCGGCACAATCAGCAGTCATTCCTCTTTGTACACACCTTCAGACCTCTGCCTTTCACGGCTCCCCTAAGTTTCTGTGCACTCCTCCCTTTTCACAAAAGTCCGGACTCCCCCCATATGAGTCTTGCCCAGAACTGGGGTTCAGTGCAGTCAGAAGTGGGGTTTATTTCAGTTGGGATTCTCTGTCTCCCTCCCACTAGAGCAGCGGTTCTCAACCTGTGGGTCGCGACCCCTTTGGGGGTCGAACGACCCTTTCACAGGGGTCGCCTAAGACCATTAGAAAACGCCTATTTCCCATGGTCTTAGGAACCAACACACCGCTCTTCACCGTAGCAAAATGTAGCAATGTAGTTTACTGTTGTCATATTAAGACTGCTACCCATGCTATACCACGATTCAAGACAAAATTTCATTTATTTGTAATTAGAAATAAATATTTCACAATATATAATTACATATGGTTTTTGTGATTAATCACTATGCTTTAATTATGTTCAATTTGTAACAAGGAAAATATATCCTGCATATCAGATATTTACATTACAGTTCATAACAGTAGCAAAATTACAGCTAGGAAGTAGCAATGCAAATAATTTTATGGTTGGGGGTCACCACAACATGAGGAATTCTATTAAAGGGTCACGGCATTAGGAAGGTTGAGAACCACTGCACTAGAGGAAGCCACCCAGAGCCTCCACCACCCATCTTCTCCTTGCACGTATCTCTGTACCTCAGCTTTTTACAGCTCCTCTGAGTCTTTGTGAGCCCCTCTCTTTACTTCTAGTTGTAGAATTTTCACTCAGCCAGCTTTCCTGTGTTTTTGGATGGTGTCAATTCTGTCTTTTATTTGTAATTTTGAAACAGTTTTGCGAGGCAGCAGTTTAGGTGTTCACCTATGCCGCCATCTTGGTTTCTCCTTCATGTTCTTTCATACTGATTTAGTGACAAAGAAATTTTAATATTCCAATTCCTATAGTTGGCAGGAGATGAAAGATCTTTACAATTCACTCTTTCTGTTAAATATTTTTAAAATAGCAAATAATCAACAAAACATACAGTTGCATTTATTTATAAGGTTGAACAAACACCTTCATTCTCTGACCATTTTCCCCTTCCAGATCTTTCTAGATCATGATCTCTAGAGGACTTAATAGCCATTGCCCCAAAAGAGAACATTTTTGGACTACATATAAATGAATACATCCAAATATAAAAAAATTTAAATCAAATAGCGATAGATGACAGATTACTATCATTATCTAGTAAACAAGATCACGCCACAAACAGATATGTAGTAGAAAGATAGTTTTAGATAGACAGCTGAAAAGGTGCCAAAAGATTTAAGAGAATATAGGAAACTATGGTGTAATAACTAGAGTAGGGTTTGTCACTTACTGGCTACGTGACAAAAATAAGTAAAATAAACAAAACCCACAGATTGGGGAGGGATATTTTTAAGTATCAACTGTGACATAAGCTCCTGGTAGCTGTTTTACAAACATTATTTAATTTAATCCTTATAACGATAATATTGTATTGGCAAGTTGCTTATTCAGTATATTGTCCCCTCTTTACTATGAGAACCCCAATTTTATTGGGGGTAGCAATATTCCCATACAAAAAAAATACAATATAATTATGCATTTGTCAGGCACTCCTGCAGCTAAGGCTTGATACAGTTCATTTTTTAAAATATATTTTATTGATTTCAGAGAGGAAGGGAGAGGGAGAGAGATTAAAAACATCAACAATGAGAGAGAATCACTGATTGGCTGCTTCCTGTACTTCCCAAACTGGGGATCAAACCCACAATCCAGGTATATGCCTTGACTGGGAATGTTCAATCACTGAACGTAAGCTGGAGACAGTTCTTAACAAAACAGGTGGAAGTCCAAAGATGGAGCTTCCTGAAAAGCTTTGTATACAAAAGGCAGACTGGCAACCACCAATGATTCAGGCAAGAATATCAATGGATGGTGAAAGTTTGATGAGAAACAGGATTTCAATACTAAACAGGACTTCAGTACTTATCAATACTAAAGCATGTCTTCCAAATAACACTTATTAATTACAAACTGCAGTGGAGTACTTTGGCAGATAACACCTTAAACAAATGATCAAAATTAATATCTGTACTAATAGAGGGATATGCAAATTGTCCGGGGCACCGTCACAGTAACAATAAAATAGCAGGCTGTGTGGTGCAACATGGCTTGCAGGGGGGGCAGTTGGGGATGACCAGGCCAGCAGGGTGGTGCAGAAGGGATGACCAGGACAGTGAGAGGGGGGTGGGGCAGTAAGGGGAGATCAGGCAGGCAGGCAGGTGAGCAATTAGGAGCCAGAGGTACTGGATTGGAGAGGGTACAGGCTGGGCTGAGAGGGCCACCCCTGACCCCATGCACAAATTTCATGCACTGGGCCTCTTGTCATTAATAATAGGACAAAGAGATCCTGAGATGATGCACTGTGTGGACAGCACTTCTGTGATATTCCTGTCAAAGATGTACTATCAGAATCTAGCATGAAGTCAGATCAGACAAACTCCAAATAAGGGGCCCTCTACAAAATAACTGACCTATCTTGTACTCTCCGAAGTACAGGAAGCAGCCAATCAGTGATTCTCTCTCATTGTTGATGTTTTTAATCTCTCTCCCTCTCCCTTCCTCTCTGAAATCAATAAAAATATATTTTAAAAAATGAACTGTATCAAAAGCCATGAATGACAAAGAAAGACAGAGGAATTATTCCAAATTAAATGTGTTCTCCTGAATTTGATACTGGACCAGAAATAAAAAAAGTTTTCTCAAAAAGGAAATTAGTGGAACTACTAGCAAAATTTGAAATAGCTCTGTAGATTAGATAACTGCAATGTTTTCAGTGTTAACTTCCTAGTTTTGATCATTGTACTATGTTATTTGAGAAAATGTTTTTGTTGTTAGGAATAAAATACTTAAGTATTTGAGGGATAAAGAGAGATCATGCCTATAAATTCTCCTCCAGATAGTTCAGGAGGAAAATGTATATATTTAGAGAAAAATGATTAAATAATTGTATGAAACATTTGAGAAATCTAGATGAAGAGTATATGAGAATTATTTGTACAATTTTTATAACCTTTTTGCAATTCTGAAATTAGTTCAAAATAAAAGACTGGGGGGATGAGTATCAGTTGATAGATAACTTTTACCTTTTACCTTTGCCCCTCTTCCTTTCTAAGATAAGGATGCAATACTGGAGCTGCAGCAGCCACTTTGTAACTGATGGCTCAGCAGAAAGATTCCAGCTTAGATTCTAGTTGGCATCTTAGAGCCTCTGTATCAGTCCTGCACTGCCTACCTAATTTGATGAAGACACTCTGGCTTTCTGTTGCCATATCATAACTGGCATAGCAAAATTAGTAATTTGCCCAGGGCTACATAGTCCCAAAGTGGCAGGACTAGAATAAATACCCAGGTCTATCTAGGTTTGCAAATAAAACATGCCTTTCTGTTCTATAGCATGCTGAAACCCAGGCTTCTCCATGAAATAGGAGTAAGAATTTCCAGCATTCCAGAATGAGATTACACATGAAAGAGTACCTATAGCAAGCCTGGCACAAAAGATAGAGGCTCAAATGTTTCCTGAATCAGTAGTTCAAGAAACCAAGCACATCAGCTTTCAGAATTCTGCTATACCAAGCTATCTTTAGGTACTGAAAAAAGCCTGTATTAATATGGATATAATACGCTAGAGCAGTGGTTCTCAACCTTCCTAATGCTGTGACCCTTTAAGACAGCTCCTCATGTGGTGGTGACCCCCAACCATAAAATTTCCGTTGCTACTTCATAACTGTAATTTTGCTACTGTTATGAAATGTAATGTAAATATCTGATATGCAGGATATATTTTCATTGTTACAAATTGAACATAATTAAAGCATAGTGATTAATCACAAAAAACATATATAATTATATATTGTGAAATATTTATTTCTAATTACAAACAAATGAAATTTTGTCTTGAATCATGGTGTAGCATGGGCAACAGTCTTCATATAACAACAGTAAACTACATTGCTACATTTTGCTACACCGAGGAGCGGTGTGTTGGTTCCTAAGACCATGGGAAATAGGTGTTTTCCAATAGTCTTAGGCGATCCCTGTGAAAGGGGTCGCGACCCTCAGGTTGAGAACCACTGCTCTAGAGCTTCAGATATTAGTCAGCAGTTTCAATTCAGTTTCTTAGATCTCTCTTGTCACTCCCTCACCATCTTCTTCTTTGCTTCTTCTTCCCTTCACAGAAGTCCCAAAACCTTCTCCTTATCCATCAGCTCCCACAGTTCCATCTACTAATCCCCCTCCTCAATTCCCACAATCTATCTACTCCCCTTCCCTTCAAAATAGAGGAAGGGACTAACTAAGCATGGATCCTGTTAAAAGGGTGCTCTAAGAACAAAGTGGCTTATTCTGCTGGGGAAGGCAGGAGTTAGACAACTGGAAAGACTAGCCTTCCCAGATTGGCAAAACAGGAAGCCCTAGCCTCTGGCCAGAGCTGAGCAGTTACCCCAAAGATTAAGGTTCTAAAAAGCTATAGGTGTAGGAAAGCACTGAATCTGAGCCAGATCAAAACCATCAGACATGAACTCTTCTGAAGGTGAAGGACACAGCAGAATTTGGAATGGTTAATTTCTATTAAAAAGAAATGTGTTTGGCAGGGGTGGGCTGGGAGAGAACAAGGCGGGGGTGGGGGGAAGGGGACATATGTAATACTTTCAACAATAAAGAATTAAGAAAAAAAAAGAAATGTGTTTAATATGTAGTTTCACTGATTTGTTTTAAATGGTATGAATTCTGAGCTTTTAAAAAACAAAGATCTTGATGTTTATTACATCTTGAAATTAGTACCCAAAGACCAGTATACTCATTTTGCACTGATCCAAGCACTGGAAGAAGCAGACCTAGATGCCAGCACTCTCTCAGGAAGGAGAAGGCCATGGCTATACCTACTGAGACCTTCAATGTTAAGCTATTTAGGAGTCATTTTGGAAGGGAGTGAGCAGTTTTAGGTCTAGGCCCTGCCCTGGAAAGGCCATGGGTGCATGCAGGGATTGGAAGTGGAGAAAGGGTAGTGGAGGGAGTAGGCTGGAGCTCTTCTGGTTCTTTATACTGCCCACAACTAGTGTGGTGTTTGTGAGGACCTGGGCAAGGCGGCTTCAGGGAATAGTCAGGCCACAGGGAAGACTGCTCTGCCTCTCTGTGCTCATGATCTTCCCATCTTCCATTCTTCTGTCCATAGACCCCTGAGCTGCTGGCAGAGAATTAAGTACACAATCAACTCCCTCTTCTTTCCTCAAGCCACCTGCCTCTGCCACCTAATACAAGCAAGTTACTGAGCCCATCTCACTTACCTGTGTAATGTGTTTACCATCACAGACCACTGGTACTTTACAGTCAACTTCACTAAAGAGCTGGAATTGGGGAGTGAGAGGCCCTTGAAGGTGTGCGTTGGCTTTGAAAATTCTGGTCTGGTCTGCTACCATCCTGCTGGCCATGAGGCTCATGTACCTTAATCTCAAGAGACAGCCTACAGACTCCCCTGCCACTGAATCTCCCCACCCATACTCACTTGGGCCATAGACTCAGGCAAATGAGATAGATCAGCTACAACTTGCTTCAGGATCATGGATTACTGGTGAAAGTGGCAATGACTCCATAATAAATCATCTTTAAGTTTCCATGGAATCTTGGCATTGCCTAGTAATGTGAACTTCAAAGGATTTGGTGTAGCTGTTAAATGGGACAGTAAAAACTTCAATACTATTCTGGCTGTTCAGGATTTGCCTGTTCAGCTAGCAGAGAAGGGAGGAGGAAGAGAATGGGTGTAAGACAGGTGATAGTAAAATTCCACAGGGGGCAAGAGTGCTAGGGCCTGGATCTTTCCCTCAATAAATAGCTTTTTAAAAAGCCCTTTGAAACTAAAAATGGGGTTTTCTAATTTTAAGGTGTTTCTTATGTAAGCAATTCTGTTTATTGTATTTTCTTAAGAATAGAAACACAACTTGACTGGACTTTCTTTATAAGGGTGTAGGTACAGCTTTGTTTACAGATATAAATATGAAGCAGTGTAAAAGTACTTCTATTAAATAATGCAACATGATCTTTTGAACCTTTTGCAGAGCAACAGAACTGATGCTAGTAATATGCTAGTAGCATGGCTGGAAAAATACTTTTCAAAAACACTGGCCAGCAGTCAAGTCCATTAGGGGATATAGTGAGCATCTATTGTTTTTTCCTACACTGATAAGCTTTCTCCTGGCACAGTATTTCAGCTTTTCTCTGAGAAAGTCCCTGCTCCCCTGCTGTTATGCCATACATATCCTTTGAGATGAGGGGAGGATTCCCATTGCTTGTTTTAGAGGTGGGCCTCTAAATCAAGGCCAATCAGAGCATCTCACTCACTGGACTACAGGAACTGGGTCAACACATGGGCAAATGACCTAATCAGATTCAGTAAGTCAGAAGGAGACTTTTGCTGGGACTTTAAAGAGAGAAGTTAGGTGTCTTTGTTAATGAACTTGGACCTAGGAGATTATAGGATTGCAGGTTCTGACAGCCATCTTGATACTATAGGGAAACTAATAAAAAAAGTAGAGTCCAAAAACAGTGAGAGCCCAGATCTTGGAGAGATTGCGTTGATGCCCCAAATTAAACTATATTTGAAGTAATAGACTTTTCAGTAACATGAGTCAATGAAGTTTTAGTTGAGTACCATAACGGGATAATATTTTTAAATATTCATTTAAGGTATAGAACTGTGTGTACAATATGCTACACATATTTGTTTAAAAAAATAAAGAGATTACATATACATATCTGGAAAAATAAACAAGAATTATTTACATTAATTGCCTGGGTGCCAAGGAATAGCAGGGAGACTTTTTGCTATATACCTCTTGTACTTTTATTTTAACCATGTGAATCTATTACTTGTCTTAAAAAGTAGGAGGGAAAAGAGGAAGAAGAGAAAAGAACCCTTCCATAAGTGTAATGAATATCAAACAAAGTGAGCTGCCCACTGGAACGTTAAAGTAGCTATCGGATCCTAAAAATATGTCCTTTTCCCCTACAGTCATTTATCTTTACATACGACTACATGTTCATTACTAAGTTGATCAGTAAAGATCAACAAAATATTCATAAACTAAAACTAGGTAATACAATTTTCTGAGGAACCTGATTCAAACTCAGTCTAGAAAGTCTGGCTGCCATGCAATGCTTAGCAACATTGCAAGATTTCTGTTCCCAGGCATATGGCAAAAGTGGGACTTTCTTCATTTGGGGAATTCATTCATTCACTTAAGAGTTACCAAATGCTTATCATGTGTCGGAGATACTGTGCTAAGCACTGAAGATCAAGCCATTTATAAAAGGACTAAAATCCTTCCCCTTGTGGGTTTACATTCTGGTGGTAGTAGATAATAAACAAGCAAAGATTTAAAATATATACGAGCCCTAAGTGTGGTGTGTATACACCAAAAGGTCACAGGTTCAACCCCTGGTCTGGGTGTGTACAGGACAAAATCGATTGATGTTTCTTTCTCAAATTGATGTTTCTCTCTTTCTTCTTCTCTCTTTAAAATCAATAAACATATTTATTAAAATATAATAAAATAAAATATATACTATATTCCATTAATCTTACAATCAATTTTTTTAACATTTTATAAGACCTGAAATTTAAATGCATCTTTGGTAGATGGCTTTTTACAACCTGACAGGTTTATGTTTTTTTTCTGAAGTAGATTTGATGTTGTCTTAAATCTGATGAAATGTGGGAAAACAATATATATGGAAGAATTATGTATCAGTTTGGTAAATGCTACAGAAAAGAATAAAGAGAGCAGAAGGAGAAGGAGTACTGGAAGATTACAACTTAGGACAGTCAGGAAAGACCTAAGTGATACCTGAGTAGACTTAAATAAGGTGAAGGAGTAAGCCAGTCCTCTATGTGGCTGGAGTAGCACGCATTCAAAATATAGCAAGGAATAAGAGGCAAGAGCAAGTTTCAGATACCCAAGGAAGCCAGTGTTGCTGGAATGGAGGGAAGAGGAGGTCAAGGAGGTAACAGAGGGGCCAAATTGTATAAGAACTTGTAGACCACTTGGTGCAAGGTCATTGTCTTGGGTCTAGAGAGGTCAGATAGCAAAGTACTTAAAGAGCATAGGCTTTGGAGCCAGACTGCCAACTGCCCCAGCTCTGCCACTTGCTACCTGTAAGACACAGCCAGGTTACTCTGTGTGCCTGTGTTCCCCTCTGTAAAATAGGTCTGATAACACTGCCTATCTCATAAGGTTGTTGTGAAGATTAGGTAAATTATTTTATGTAAAGTATTTTGAATAACTAAAGGCTAGCTATAAGGAGCACAAATAATGCTTGACATTGTTATTATTGATTGGTCATAGATTTCAAGTGCTGCTTCATCAGTATTGATTTATTTTGCTGTGTGTTGTTTGGATAATGGATATTACACATAATTGTATCACCAATATTTCTGTACACCGATTTTCCAGTAACTAGTCTTTAAAAGCCTGTATGTGGCTGTTTACTGGAGAATTGCTGCAGATCGAAAGACTGCAAGTAAAGGGATAAAAAAAGATATTTCATGAAAATGAAACAAAGAAAAAAAAGCTGGGGTGGCAATTATACCAGACAAAAACAGACTCTATTTTTTCAAGGTTCTATCTATTTGTTTTTTTTTAATTTCTTTACTGATTAAGTTATTACATATGTTTCCTTATCCCACTTTTTTCCCCCATCTTCCCCACTCATGCCCTCACCCCCCTGCTGTCTGTGTCCATTGGTTAGGCCTATATGCCTGCATACAAGTCCTTTGGTTGATCTCTCCTCCTTACCTCTTCCCTCCCCTAACTTCCCTCTGAGGTTTGATGTTCTGATTGCTGTTTCTCTGTCTCTGGATCTGTTTTTGTTCATCAGTTTATGTTGTTCATTATATATTCAACAAAGGAGGCATGAACACACAATGGAGTCAAGACAGCCTCTTCAATAAGTAGTATTGGGAAAATTGGACAGATACATGCAAAAAAATGAAATTAGACCAACTTACACCATACACAAAAATAAACTCAAAATAGATCAAGGACTTAAACATAAGATGGGAAACCATAAAAATATTAGAGGAATTCACAGGCAGAGAAATCTCAGACATATGCCAAAGCAATTTCTTCACTGATGCTGCTCCTAAGGCAATGGAAGCTAAAGAGAAAATAAACAAATGGACTACATCAAAATAAAAAGCCTTTGACTACAGCAAAAGAAACTATCAACAAAACAACAAGAAAGCCCACAGCATGGGAGAACATATTTGCCAATGTTATCACCGATAAGGGTTTAATCTCCAAACATTTATAGGGAACTCATACAACTTAACAAAAGGAAGATAAACAACCCAATCAAAAAATGAGCAACAGACCTAAACAGAATCTTTTTGAAAGAAGACAGAAGAAAAGCCAAGAGACATATGAAAACATGCTCAAAGTCACTAATCATCCGAGAGATGCAAATCAAAATGACAATGCAATACCATCTGACACCTGTCAGAATGGCTATCATCAACAAATCAACAAATGACAAGTGCTGGCAAGGATGAGGAGAAAAAGGAACCCTCATGCATTGCTGGAGGGAATGCAGACTGATGCAGCCACTGTGGAGAACAGTATGGAGTTTCCTCAAAAAACTAAAAACGTAACTCCCATTTGACCCAGGGATCCCACTTCTAAGAATATATCCCAAGAAGCTGGAAACACCAATCAGAAAGGATATATGCACCCCTATGTTTATAGCAGCACAATTCACCATAGCTAAGATTTGGAAACAGCCTAAATGCCCATCAGTAGATGAGTGGATTAAAAATCCGTGGTACATTTATACAATGGAATACTATGCTGCAGTAAAAAAAGGAGTTCTTACCATTTGCAACAGCATGGATGGACCTGGAGAGCATCATGCTAAGTGAAATAAGCCAGTCAGAGAAAGATAAATATCACATGATCTCACTCCTTTATGGAAAAACAGACTTTAAAACAAAAGCTATAAACAAAATAAATCAGGCTGAGATTTATACCTAAGACAAACTTTAAGGGTGGCTACTAACATGTAGAACTAATTGCAATCAGAGCTAAGAAGCCTACTAGGTTTTTGGAGAAATTTTATATTGCTGAATATGGAATAAAAAGACTGTAACAAGAGACAAAAAAGGCCCCAGCAATTCCACTTCTGGGTATTTATCTGAACAGACTCAAAACACTATTTTGAAAAGACATATGCATCCATATATTCATTCCAGCATTTACAATAGTCAAGATATGGAAGCAACCTAAGTGTCCATCTATAGATGACTGGATAAATAAATGGTGCATATATATAATGGAATATAATTCAGCCATAAAAAAAGAGTGCAATCTTGCCAGTGTTATTGTTGAGTTTGCCACTAGAAAGTAAGAAAGGATGGGGAAAATGGGCCACTGAAGAGAACCACTGAAGTAGGGGATTGTAAGGATAAACAATTTTAAAAATTAATTTCAAGTGAATGACTTTTGTTAGTTGCTCTGTTGTCAGGTTTGCTTTAGGAAAAAAAAATCATTTTTATTTACCCAAGTCAAATATATATATATTTTTTAATAATTCATAGCATTCTTGAGTATTTAGATTTATGAAAGTCAGAAGTATAATGGCATAATCAGACAGTCACAATTTTTTCCACATTTCCTCTTCCTTTATTTAAGAAATGGGTCTTGCCCTGACCGGTTTGGCTCAGTAGATAGAGCGTCGGCCTGTGGACTGAAGGGTCAAGGGCATATACCTTGGTTGTGGGCACATCCCCAGTAGGGGGTGTGTAGGAGGCAGCTGATTGATGTTTCTAGCCTTTATCCCTCTCCCTTCCCCTTTGTAAAAAATCAATAAAATATATGTATTTTTTAAAAAGCATCTATCATGATAAAAAAAATTGCATTAGATGATCAAAGAGTACAAATAAGAACAGGACATGGTCCCTGGCTTTTCTCTATAAATTCAGCAGAAGTAGATTCACAGGTAACCCCCTTTCCCTTAAATGAGTCCATTTCATGGCTATTCTGTAGTAATGATGTCTCTGCTCTCCTTTCAGACCCCAAATGAGGAACAAAATGGCCACTGTACCTTCTCTGCCTCCTGTTGAGCCTAGAAGTAACTGTCAGCTCCACCCTTCCCCAGACATCAGGAGAAAGACAGACTAGAGGTCAAAAGGAAGTCTGAGGCCTCCACACTCATCTGCTTTGCAATCAACTGTCCATCCTTCCTGCCCTATCCAGTGCATGCTGTGAGGGAAGGAACAGGTCAAATGAAGGGAAAACTCATAGTGTCCTACTATATTCACCAAAATTTAAAACAAAGCCAAGCATTTTGAAAAGACCAGTGCCTTAAAACAATTTTGCTAAAATGTCAAGGCACTGCTTTTTATTATCAAATAACACATGTAATACACATTCAATGAGCACCACTCCATCTTAGAGCTTTATCCCTCATGAAGGGGTAGAGTGGGGCACATGGAGGAGGTGAGAAGAGGCTCAGGGAAAGAGGGGAGAGGCTTAGGGACTTAATGAAGTTCTTTGCACACATTACATAGTAATAAAAAAGCTGAGCATTTACAAGTTACTTTTTTTAGGCTGCAACAAAATGCCCCCATGGAAAATGTCCGATGGAAAATGTCAAGTGTCCAGTTTTAAAGCAGGGGACAATGCGTAGTGCACAGTATTTTTGGCAGTATGATCCCCACCATTATCCAAGTCACCCATGCTTAAAACCTTGATATTAGGAAAGGAACTTTTACTATAGCTTTTGTGATATGTACTATCTATAATTCTACATTACAGATGAAAAAAAGAGAACCTCCTCTTCAGCATAATATTCATATGTCCTTTCTTGTGTGTGGTATCACCTATGAGATAGTGCAAAGACACAAAGATACAAAATAAATAACATAATCCTGCCCTTAACAGTTTGGCTTAACAAGCATTTATTGAGAGTTGCCAGAAGATGCCAGAGTTAAGTCTTAAGGAACTAGCAAGAGTTTTCTTGATAAGGAGGAGGAGGAAGGGGAAAGGCATATACACCCTGAGTGTGTGGGGAAGGCAGAAGCTGTAAAGATAGGCCGGATCCAGATCATAGCAGGCCTGTATCGTAAGCTAAGGAGTTTAGTTTTATTATGCAGAGAATGGGTGATCACTGAAAGATTTTAATAAGAGGACTGTCATGGACAGATGTTTTGCCATTGCCAGGCTCACCCACGGATGGACTAGCCTAGTGGTCCCTGAGGTCCCAAGGGTTGGCAACTGCTGGACTAGAGACTGGAATGGAGGGAAGTCAGGGCTTGAATAATGACAAACTAGTTAGGAAGCTATTGCTGTAATCTGGGTGAAAACTGATGACAACAATCTATCTCCGAGGCAGAGATAAGGAGAGCAGATCTATTTGAGAAATAATGCATTCTATAAATAAACAATAGAACTTGACTCCTAGACATGGGGGAGGAGGGGAGGAGGGGAAGAGAGGTCAAGAATTTAAGAGTCTTCCCAGCTTCCTCCTTCTAGCTTAGGCAACTATTTGGCTAGTGATACTATTGATTGTGGCAGAGCACAGGAGCATCTTGATTTTTTTCTTCAAGGGAGGCTGGGGAATCTAAAACCTGTGGGGCATCCAAGTGGAGAGGCTTATGAATCAGTTGGCTAACTAGACGCTGCGTTTTTTGGACTCCAGAAACCTACAAGATTACTCCAGAAGCAAATGTAACTGGGAATCTCATTTTGAAGGGAACAATACCTACCGATTTGGGGGAGAAAAAAAAACACAACACGACATTTTTTCATGCTCAAAAACATACACACACTGAAATGCAGGGCTTGAAAGTTAATAACAAAACAGGATGCTACTCGCTGCCAAACTGTGGGCCCAGCAGATCAATGTATTTTCTCTAGTAAGGCAATCGCAGGGTTCCATAGGCTTTCTCCTCACACCGCTGGAAAATAGCGGTGTACCCGGTGTTTCCATCTGGCGTTCCTTTTAACAGGTTTGAAAGAGCAGAATCGGAAAAAGGCGCCCTCCTGTGGCAGTGGAATGAGGGGGCCCCCGGCACCCTTTTTTTTACCACCAAACAAAGCCAAGCAAAGAAATACAATTTACGGGGTTCAGAAGCTACACCGCAAACACCAAAATGAACCCTCCCCGCGGCCAGGATTCCTCCTTACCTGTCTCGTCGGCCGCAGGAAAATTTCACTTTCGACTCCACAAAATGCGACACCCAGGTTGGATAGGTCGCAGTAGGTCCCGTTCGGCTCCCGCTGAACACCCTGCAAGCCAACACACGTACAACCCGCTCCGGATCCTCTCCAGCCGGCGGGGCCGGGCTTCGACCACGTGGGGGACGGGTTTCAGCCCCAGGGATGCGAGAGGGGCGGGAGTAGAAGGCGTGTCCCTGCGGGGGGAGGCGCTGCCTGCGCAGTGGGCGGAGCGGGGGCGGAGCGGGGGCGGAGCGGGGGCGGAGCGGGGGCGGGGCGGGGGCGGGCCCCGGCGACGGACCTCCCGTCGTTTACTTTCCCCCTTTGCCTTCGCCCTTCGAGCCGCCACGTAACGCCACGTTTCCGCGCATGCGCATCGCCACGAAAAGTGTTTCCGGGCTTCGGGGGCTGGAGCGGCCGCCGAGTTGGAGGCGGCGGCGGCGGCAGAGGCGGCGGCGGCGGTGGCGGCCGCGGAGTGCGACGTGGGGGCCAGGCCCTGCGGCGGGCCGGGGAAGTTATCTTTTTCTCCCCGAAGGGACCGGTAGAGCCGGGGGCGGAACATCAAGATGAATTTCCTGCGCGGGGTCATGGGGGGACAGAGTGCAGGACCCCAGCACACCGAAGCCGAGACGGTGAGGCGAGCGGCGGGTCCGGGACTTGGGAAGGAAGGGTTCGGGAAGGAACGGGGACGGGGGGACCCCGGGGCCCGCTGTGGGTTCCCAGGCCGCCTCCCCCTTCGCGTCCCTTTTTCTCCAGAAACCCCGAGTTGTTCCCTCCCGTCCCTAGCGCAGCCCCCACACCGCGGCGGCGCGGCGCGGCCCGGCCCGGCTGACAGCACCGCGTCCCTGAGCGCGCCGCAGGCCCGCCAGGAGGTGTCCGTCCCGGGGGCCGCCCGGGAGGGGCTCGATCCAGGGCCGAGGTGGCCTGCCCGCTCTCCCACGCCCCTCTCGAGGCCGCGGGCCCCTCCCTCCGCCCCCGTCCCGGGTGTCCCCTCCGCTGGCCGAGAGGAGCCCGCCGAAGCCCTGCTCCCTCTCCCGCGGTCCGGGACGGGGCTTTGGGGCGGACCGTGTACAGCCCAGCTGTTGACACGGGAGCTTGTGGCTAAGAATAAAAAAGACAGGCTCGGGCACAAAGCCACCTGCTCTTGTCCCATCAACAGTTGGGACCCCGTCTTCCGGGCTTCGCGCAGATATATGCCGTGTGGAAAATACTCGGGCGCCGTAGGGATCTTTGGAGTTCAAAGAGCTTTGGGGACACCACCACCTCCACCTCCACCACCTCCACCACCACCACCACTTTCCCTTACACTCACCCGATTCACAAGTCCGAATTCGTGGAAACCTGATTTTTCAGCATCTCTTGAGAGAAAAATTGTTAGCCACAGAGAACAGGCGTGAGAGTTGGTTCTCTTTTAGGCTTATGATCAGCTTAACTCTGTGAAGTTGGGCATCTATGAGAAATTAGCGTGTATGATTTTCTTACAAATAAACTTTTTCTTTTAGGTCTACAGAAAAGTGACAAAGCATGATTTTAAAGGCAGACTTGGGGGAATATTCATACACCTAGCTAGGATGCCTGTGAAACATAGATACCGTGTTCTGTGTTAACTGGGCATCCCTGCAGGGTAATAACAACTTTTACTATCAAGCCCTTACCTCGTGCTAGACATGGTGCTGAGCTCTTAAGTCCACCTGCTCCTTTAATCCTTAACCATCCTGCAAGACGGTTAATAACATCCTCTCTTTGCCAATGAAAAGTAATGAGACTGAGAGAGGTGAAGGGACTTGACCAATGTCACACTACTAGTGAGAGAGCCAGGATTCAACCAAGTTTTACTCCAAAGCTTAGGCTTTATTGCTGGTGCCCATATTTTTAAAACTTAACCTGGAAATGTATATGTGTATTTATTAAAAGTAACCTTACATATCTGGGTTAGAACTGTTTAAAGCAGTTAGAAGCTGGTAAATCTGTTTTTCCTTCCTTTGAAAATCAGGAGATTTCACGCACACAAACATAACAACTGAGAGTATATGGCTTCTCTTGTTGGTGCCCACGTGGGGCCACAAGGCAGGCGAGCTACCCTATTGGAAGACCATGCTCTCTCCAGATTGCCACAGTCACAGCCCACCTCTTCAGTGCTTGCTGTGTGGTTTTGTTTTTGTCTTGTCTGATATTTTTGGTGTGGGGCACCAAGTTTTAAAATGTGGTTTACTATAATTTGCTTTGGAGTTAGACCTTGAATTGGGTTGGACAGATAAAAGATGGCTCATACCCTATGAGTAAAATAAGGAAAATGCTTGTGCTTAGGGGTGTAATGAGGATTACGTGAAATAAGAAACAGAGCCTGACACCTAGTATGTGCTCAGTAAAGGGTAGTTTTTATTCCATGTTTTTACAGGAAGCATAGTGTCTTTTTTTGTTATAGATGGAAGATGATGTACAATTGAGTATAGGATTTTAAAGCTGGAAGACCCTTTGCAGCTCATGCAAGTTGAACCCCCCTCAGTTTAAAAGTTAAGGAAACTGAGGTACAGAGCGACCTGCACAGTATTGCAGAACTAAGACTAGAACACTTTGATCTTGCCATGGTGAATGGATCAACATACTTTTTATATCATGATTTCAAAATGAAGCTTGAGTATCACTTAAGTGTATATTGTATTTACATACTGAGAGAGGGTTCTTGTTCTTGTTCAGGGTATGTACACTGAAAATTAGAAAAGTAGTTTGTCTTTGGAAGAGAATTAATCATTTATTCTAAATTACAGTATAAGTAAAATTTGTTTCGCCATATCATTCCATCAGGGAGTATAATAATAGATATAAGGGGGTCATGACTCACTAATTTAAAAATATTTAGAGCTCTGTGTTCAACCTTAGATGTTTTAATTGGTTATTAGATCTGGCCTGGATATTCAAGCTGCCAGAGCTTGGGGCTGCTAACTTCTATGTTATTATTTAATATTTTATAGTTTTTACATTTCTGCAAAATTAAATTATTTTCATTGTGATTTTCCATTTTTCATGCTTTTCTCATCTTTTCCAGTATAAAGCCTCTTTTTCTTTATGTCTAAAGTCTACCTGTTCTTTAAATCTATCATCAATGCATTCCCTAATCTGTAGCCTTCTTTCCCCCACCGAACAATCTGTTTTCCCTCTGAGCAATCTTCACATTTAAAATAGATTTGGCTTTCTACCATTTATATATGTCTCATCTATTCCAGACTCCTAAGTGTCTTTAGGGCAGGCTTCATATGTATTTTAATCTTTATTTTTCCATAGTAGTACTCAGGTATTTGTTAAATGAATTACAGTGTTATATGAAAGAAATCACAGATCTATAATCATAGCAGGTTACAAAATACTAGGTATTAAAACAGTGCTTCTTAAAGACTGTAGGAATCAAAGTTTGGGGACTGGGTGTTGAAGTCCATTACGTCAAATTTTTTACTTAAGGGATTTTTCAGATTTACTGTGCTTAGCCTGCTTTCTTACTTTTTCTTAACCTAAGTATCTTTTAAATTTGTGAGGGTTATACTAATGATTGTATAATATCTAGTTTATCATACTCTCAGTTAAGAGTAATTTTGGACTGGCATTAAAATGTTCTTCAAAGACAAAGTAGTAAATATTTCTCTTTGTATCACGATAGCCAATAATTCTGTATAAAATTATGAATATTTTATTCTAGAATTTCATCCACATTAAACTTTTCATATTTAGAGTCATTGTTTTCTCTCTCTTTTTTACCTTAGGTAGAGAAAGGCAATGATTTCTGATGATTGAAGACTCCTAACCTTGACATACTTTGCTTTGCTGGGTGCAAATAAACACTAATTATAGTAAAAATGCTGCTCTTTTTTTTTTTTTTTTTTTAATGCTTGCACAGGCTTAATTTTCCATCTACCTTCCAACTAATGCCCTTTTAAAAGCTAGTTTATTGAAAGTACCAAGACAGTTATTAACTACATTTGATGATAAATCATAGGGGAGTTTTCCCTTTGCAAGTTGTACCCTAAAGCATAGAAGTTGGCTCAAGTCCATAGAAGTATACAGAGTTTTCATACTATGAAGGCATTTTTTTAAAATCAAAATAATCAGCTGGCTTAAAAAGCAAAAGGGCTAACAATATAGACACAGCTATACAGTACTTTCTTTTAATAAAAATTGAGTGTGTGTTTAAATTTAGACAGTTTTAGTTTGGTCAAGCATATTTTATACCACCTCTCTATATAAAAGGCTAATATGCAAAGTGTCCCCACCGGAGTTTGATTAGGACAGTGGTCAGCAAACCTTGGCTCGCAAGCCACATGCAGCTCTTTGGCTCCTTGAGTGTGGCTCTTCCACAAAAGACCATGGCCTCACAGAGTCTATTTTGAAGAAGTGGCATTAGAAGAATAAAAAATTTAGCTCTCAAAAGAAATTTAAATCGTTGTACTGTTGATATTTGGTTCTGTTGACTAATGAGTTTGCCGACCACTGGACTAAGAGACAAGAGTTCAGTCTCTCCTTATGATGTGCACTGACCACCAGGGGGCCTTGCAGAACAAAGGAAGGCCTTAGCTGGTAGCCAGGGAAGGGAGGCCCCAGCTAGAAGCCAGAAGACCCCAGTCGGCCCTAATTGCCTGCCAGGTCTAGGGACCCTATCCGTGAACGAATTTTATGCACCAGGCCTCTAGTGTTACTATAAATGTGTAGTCTAAACTATTATTTGGGTTATTGTTTCATAGTCTACATTAATAACCAGGTCGGTGTCATAACTGATAGGTGTTTTTCTCTCTTGGCTCTCTTGCAATAAATGGTAAGAGAATATGATTTATGTTTAAATCACTTCTGTATTCCACCAAAGATGTCTCACAGTACTTTTATTAAATAGTATCTATTGAAAGCTACATGGCTTTTTAAAAAATTAGATTACCTACTGTGGTTCTAAAAAACTAGTATTTAAATTTTACATACCGTACCATTACCAAAGTATGTTCCAAAGGAAGTGAGTAAAGGTACTCAAAGGAATTTTGTTACTAAAGAAGTGCTGTGTGATGATCAAAAATGAAACACAGAAAACTAATACTTATACAAGACTTAAGTTTTCAAATATTTTATTTTTATTTTTAATATATTTGATTGAGTTTTTACAGAGAAGAGAGGATAGAGAGTTAGAAACATCGATCAGCTGCCTCCTGCACACCACCTACTGGGAATATGCCCGCAACCAAGGTACATGCCCTTGACTGTAATCGAACCTGGGACCTTTCCATCCGCAGGCCGACGCTCTATCCACTGAGCCAAACTTGTTTTGCAAGTTTTCAAATATTTTCAAGATAGAGATATAAAGTAAATTGTGTTTGCCAAATTTTTTTGACCGGACCTCCCTTCTTTTTCCTCACTAGGAAATCTTGTAGGTCTAGTGTTCTGAGGAACATATTTAGGGGGAAATTGTCCTAGAGAATATATTTTTAAAGCAGGGTTGGGAAACATTTGACCAGCAGGTCCTACTTATAAGGCTTGAGAAATCATTTGGTCTTCCCTGCCAAGTCATTAGGGGGTCAATTAGTTAAATGTTAGACCAAATATAGCAGGCTAATTTTTAAGTTGATAAGTTTGTATGGCCCGCAAATGATGTTATAAATATCCAAATGACCTTTGGCAGGAAATTTTCCCCACCCATTTTAAAGGAATGCTACATTTTAGAAATATCCTTAGTTATCATCCGCATTTATAATAGAGTTCATGAAATATTTCTCTTTTAATACTTAAAAGATAAAATAAGTCCTGATGCCTTATGATTTGAGAAATAATTGTAATCTCTTAAAGAGAGAATGTAAGAGTTTCTTTTAGGAGAGCATACAAGAATTTCTTATATAAATTGTTGATATCAAATACCATTTCTCTCTTTTTATATGCTTAACTCCTATTATCCCTACTGCTTTGTCTGTTGTGGATATCAGACAAAAGGCATGCTTATCTTTTATACTCCAGGCAGAAAAGCCATAAACATTTTTTGTATAAAATGTTACTTTTAATTTGAAAACTTTCAATGTTAGACTTTGAGATGCTAGTATTTGTGATAGATTATTTGGTAGACAAGTTTTATTATAATAACTTGCTTAAAAGGTTCTTTTGGAAATCATTTCTTAAAGGAAACAGAGAATAAGTGAAGCAATATATTAACTAGGTTGACTTATGATAATTGTAATGGAAATAGATTGTGTTAGATTCATTGGATTTGTCTGATGTTTAGCTTTGTAACATTACCACTTTTTTATTTTTTTTATAATAAATTAGGTCATTTAAAGATAAAACTGACTGGCTTTTACTTATTTTGTAAATTTTCAGTTATAGAATTCAATTTATTTTTTAATAAATTTTTATTGTTCAGTTTATTACAGATGTTCCTTTTTACTCCCCCCATAGCTCCCCTCCACCTGTTTCCCCTCCCCCCACTTGTCCTTACCCCCCACACAACTGTCCTCATCCATAGGTGTAAGATTTTTGTCCAATATTATAGAGTTCGATTTAAAAATTAAATATCTGGCTCTTTCTTGTATCCTTAAATAGTAATATATATTTTTTATTCCATTTAAACAATATAAAGGAATTGACTGATGGTTAACATGAATTAATTTAGTACTATGGGAACCAGTCATAGATGGGAAAGTTCTCTCCAAGGAAGGAATAACCATGTGTTAAGCTTCATGAAGGCAAAGTTAATCCTTAAATAAATTGGCATTAGAGCTGATAAATATTTCTTGAATAAATGACTGAATGGTTGAATTAGATTTCTTAAATTGGAATTCCTGCTCTTCACTTTTGCATATCAGTTAAATAGTTACTGAATACTTAAAAATATGTATTTATATTAGGAATTATAAGAAAATACTGCAAACTACATATTTCAATGTCCATTATACTTTAAATGTTCCTTCAGCATCCTAGCTTTATGGCATCTTCATATTTTTATTTTACTTTTTTACTTTTTAGTGGTTTTTCATTTTTCCATTCCTTATGTCATTTTTTGCTTCCTAGTCTCTCCTATTCCCATTGCTTCTGTTTTGGTCTTCTTTGTGTATCACAATAAAAAAATAAATGGCACCATTGGATAGCAAAACAAACAAACATTAAAGTCAGATTATTATGAATTTTGATTATGAATTAGTTTGTGAGATTTGTCCTTTTCATATTTTTCTTAGTAAGTGGAATTGAGAATCTCACTTGGAAGTTACTGAAAACAGAGAAGAATTGATACATTATCGCCTGCATTTGCTGCATGATGTTACACCTATTTTATTGATAAGCCTTTTCATTTTTTAATTATACAAAGTGGCAAGTAATACTAGTAAAGTTTAAGTCCCCTTTGACTACCATCACCAATTTCATTTCTCTTTGCAGAAATAACCACTATTCTTAATTGGTATAAATTCTTTCAAACCTTTATGCATAATCGTGCATTTGTGCATTATGGAATCACTTATTTGTATGCACATATTTATCTTTTTTCATAAATGATACACTGTTTATGGTTTTCTGTATCTTATCTTTTTCATTGATATGTCTTAAAGAACTTTCCATGTAAAGCATAGGCCTACTATATTACAAATTATTTAAAATACCATATTTACAGTTATTTTTTTTTAATTAATTTTTTATTAACTTTTTATACATATCTCCCCATTGGGG